>JASJET010000231.1:0-139997 GCA_034092305.1 Diaprepes abbreviatus | reverse complement strand
CAAAACACTTCTAACACTGGTAAGTAAGAAGACCAAAATTCATTTCAATTGAATTAAACTTTACTTAATAATTTTAAAACACTTATTTATCAATTTATTTAGATTCGAATTTGAATGGTGCGAAAGAAACTTTTGAGAAAGTTTTCATTCTTCCTATTAAATACCTACCTAAAAAAAATTGTCGAAAACTGCAGAGAATGAAAAATTACCATTAGTAGATACTTCACAAAAATGGCTTCAGAAAAAATTGAAAATAGAAAAGAAAAAAGAAGAAGAAGAAAAAGAAAAGCTGAAAAGAAATTAATGCAACAGGAAAAAAGAAAATGTTAGAAGAAAAGAAGTTATTATTAGACAAAAACCGAAAGCTGAAACAAGAATTAGACTCTAAAATGGCAGAAGAGATAAAAATGTTGGCAAAATCGTTTCACAACTGGGCCGTTTACCTTACATGATATTTTTAATACTCTTGTATAACAAGTAAGCAAAAGAAAATTAATTTAGACAAAAAGGATTCCTTTTTGTCTAAAAAGTATCTGTAAAAATCCAATAACAATGTCAAAAAATAGTCTAAAAACTTACAGATTTTACGTTTTCCTTGTTTAGTTTGCCTTTGCCACTTTTCTCCAAAGTTTTGTGAAATTCTTCCAAACGGGTTTGCCTGTGTTTTGTTGACCTAAATCTAATTGTTCTAACACCGACCTAGGGAACTTCGGAATAACATACGATAAAATGGCATTTGAAACAAATATAACATGCTAAAAAATAATTTAAAATTATGTTATCGAATCGGTCACTATGATATCAGAAAATTGATTTATTTTAGATACATTTTATTCGTCTTTTAAGGAGAGATAATGGACCTTTAAAGTAATATATGTCTTGGTCTAATTTGTTCGCATTACTCTTCTGTTCATTATTATTTGGTTTAATGGAGATTTGATGCCTTTATCAATTTATGATATAATATCAAAGGAATCCGCTGATACTGGCGAAAATCAGTCTGCAGATAGTGAAGAATTTAGGTTATTCACCATTTTTAAAATTAATGAGAATAAACAAGGTTTTATTTCCTTATAGTCTAAAAGATAGGACCGAGATTTCGTCATTTAATACCGGTTTTTACAATCCCGCGCAGGCGGACACCCTAGTGGTGACCACGGGGTAGCTATAGGGGGGGGGGGAGTGGCCTATTTTTCGGGATAATTTCGGCATCGATAATATGCTTGAACATTTGCACAAACAAAGGTCTTGACATGGCTAAATGAAATCCCAAAGGGTGGACACATTGGTGGTAACCAAGGGTGTGCAGACAGGGGTACAGGTCGCAAAAATTTGGGCAAAAAAATAGTCATCAGTAATATTTGACCCCTAAGAAATCTTAAACCAAAAAGGGGACAGTTAGGTGGGGACAAAAGGCTGTAGATTGAGATCAAATGTACGACTTACCTGGTGCGTATATTTCGTATGTAAATAAGGTCTAATTTTTTTCATTTTTACTTACTGATGCAGAATCCATGAAAAATGTATCAGAATATTCATAAAAATCGATTTTTATTCATTTTTGGAAATGAGAAAATATACCTTTACTTGGTAAACCACTGTCATAATTTTGACTTTGTGTATATAAATTTTTTGTTTGGATTAGTATTTAAACTTTAACAAGACATAGTGATGTCGAAACAATTGTTAAAATTTTGAAATTGGTTAAATAAAAGAGAAAATCATATATGTTGTTTTTTTTCTTAATAATTACAATGAATTTTCATCAAGAAGTTACGGCTAATTCTATTCTTCTTCTTCCTCTTGTTATAGGCTTACAGCCTGTTTTTTCCAACTCAATCATTCATCTCATTTGATGTTGAAATCCAGGACTCTCTCTATCTTTTAGGTGGTCTACCTATTGGTCTACTGGTTTCCGGTGTTCCATCTCGGGCGATTCAGTATTACCAATTTTATTTTTTTTATGTTCAATTATTTAACATAAGGATGAAACAAGATACAACAATCATTTTAACAAAAACAGAATAATATAAATTTTAATTAGCAGGTTAATACTTAGTTTAAAAGCGTCGCTGCAAATGACTTTCAATATAAGTAATTTTTTAGCTTTAAGGGGTCTTTTAGGTTACAATTTTTCAAAAATAAAATTTTTTTATTAATGTTTTTTTAATAGAAAGATAAGAGGTATCATTTTATAATTTTGCACATATATTTATTTGTACTTTAAGTATACAAAAAAATTTTTTTTTAAATTTTTTATAGGTTTTTACCCATAACAATTTTTTTAAAAAAACATCAGAAAATGACGGCGGACGTGATTCCAGGTGAAAAAAAAGAAAATACCAAATTAATCCTTGTTCAAGTGCCCATGGTTGGTACCGAAATCACTTTGATCGGTAACAAATTTTCCGATTTTTACCCGATTTTTCACCCTCAAAATGGATTTTTTTTAAATGGCTGCCATTTGTTATTTTTTTGATGAAAAAAAATCATTCCGGTACCGACCATGGGCACTTGAACAAGGATTAATTTGGTATTTTTTTTTTGAGACGATTCAGTCACCTTGAGTCACGTCCGCAGTCATTTTTTTATGTTTTTTTTTAAAAAATTATTATGGGTAAAAAAATCCATTAAAAAATCCCAAAAAAAATATTTTTGTATACTAGTACGAATAAATATATGTGCAAAATTATAAAATGATATCTCTTTCTTCTATTAAAAAAAAAATGACTAAAAAAATTTTTTTCTTGAAAAATTGTAACCTAAAAGACCCCTTAAATTCAAAAAATCAATAATTTGTATATCTATCCATGCTATTAAAAATTGAACAAAAGTGTTTTAAAATTTATGACATGAGGAATAAAGGTAGGATAATAATTAAACAATGAGATTTACAATTTTATTAAAAGTCAAGAAGAAAAATAGGTTTATCGTTATTTTGGAGTAAAATATCAAATACTAAAACATTGTAATTACATACACAAGAGTACAATTATTATACAAATAGTTCTATTATTATCAGAACATTCGCATATTATAAAACCACTTTCACGTTCATCAATTTCACATTTTGTTCCATCACCTGTTTCACTCAAACATTCATCGTTATCACTACCAATTTCATTTTCATCACTCTCACTTTCATCAATTTCAGATTTTGTACCATCATCTGTTTCCTGCTCGATTATATTCGAGGTCCCTCAAATTATTGAAATATATAAGTATTATCTTCTGCAAGCTCCCAATCATATTCTTCAGCAAGAAGCTCTTCTGGTATTTTTTTTATGAGCATTTAGCCAAATATTTGTTATATATCGCGCTCTTAAAAGGTGTTGATAAAGTTGCGACTGGCTTAAGCTGGAGGCACTAAAATTGATAATTGTTTTTCTTTAAAAATGTCTCGTTAATGACGATGCGATTAAATAATAAAGGGTTTTCCAATAAGAGGTGTTATTTTGATATTCAAAGAAAAATGCCATTTTTTAAGATAATGATCGGATATTTATTACATTATAAAGAGGAAGGTATGCCGTTAATGATGGAAAATAACATCAGCAAATGACCACCACGACCATGCCTACAGGACCATATCCTTTTCATGAAATTTTCCATTATCAAATCGCAAAGTGGCTGCCCTATGTCCTCGATAGCCTCACGAATTCCATCTTTGAGGTCTTGAATCGACGCTGGGCTGTTGGCGTAGACCTTGTCTTTCACGTGGCCCCAAAGGAAGAAATCGCAAGGTGTCACATCACAAGATCTCGGTGGCCAATTGTGATCACCTCTTCGAGAGATAACACGGCCCGGAAACTTTTCCCGTAAAAGATCAATGGTTTCGTTGCTTGTGTGGCACGTAGCGCCGTCTTGTTGAAAGTAAACGTGGTCCAGATAAATACCATCCAATTCCGGCCATAAAAAATCATTAATCATCTCTCGATAGCGCAATCCATTCACCGTAACTGTTGCTCCAGCCTCATTTTCGAAAAAGTAAGGTCCAATGACCCCGCCGGACCATAAACCGCACCAAACAGTCACACGTTCAGGATAGAGAGGCTTTTCAACAATAACTCTTGGGTTTTCCGAGCCCCAGATGCGACAATTTTGTTTGTTGACGAAGCCACCGAGGTGGAAATGGGCCTCAGCACTGAAGATGATTTTTCGATGAATTCCGGATCATTTTCATGCATTTCAAGAACCCAATCAGCAAAGGCACGACGTTGTTGATGATCGGCGGCTTGAGTTCTTGCGTTAACTGAACTTTATAAGCCTTAAGACCCAAATCTTTATGCAAAATACGGTGTAATGACGTTTGTGGAATCCCTAATTCCAAAGAACGACGAGGAATGGACAAACCTGGGTTTTCTTCAACACTTTCGGCTACAGCAGCAATATTCTCGCTGTTCTTGAGCGACGTGCACGGGTTTTCTTCTTCACATAACTAACTTGTCCCAACAGCTCGAATTTTTTCACCAATTTCTTTATTGCGCTCCGACAAGGTGCTTCATGACGACCCAAAAATGTTCGAGTTTTACGAACCGTCTCTGCCAAAATTTCACCATTTTTATAGTGAATTTTAATAATTTCGATGCGTTGTTGAAGCGTGTATCGTTCCATCTTTATTTATGGCGTAGTTTCTACTTGTCAAACGTCCAAAAACTTACAGCTTCAAAAGTGACATCTACCGAAATAGCGGGCTTTTCAAAATGACACCTCTTATTGGAAAACCCTTTATAAACCTTGTGTCATTGACTTTTCTTTCAAAAATTCTTTTCGATTCCCTAATCCTTACAAATGACAAACATAGGTTTCTAATACGACAAAAGCATTTTCAGGGTCGAAGTCGGCATTTCCAAGAGCATAAAATGCTTTTTGATAGTGTTTCAATTCATATATAATGTTGAATGGCCTCTTTTTTGCTTTCCTATAAAAGCATGAATTATAGTCGCATCCAGTAACAGAGTGAAAATCAACCAAACGCTTTACATACAGAAGCTCAACATTTTTTATAAATCTGGCAAATATCAATATGATGTTTTTTGCCCGCTGTTTCAGTTTCTATATAAATTTTTAACCGACTTCTAAAAGAAGGAGGTTCTCAATTCGTCGAGTATGCATGTATTTTTTTTTATGTATGTACACCGATTACTCCGGAACGGCCGCACCGATTTGAATGATTTTTTTTTACGTTATGTTCAGGAAGTTACTGCGGTGGTCTTATATTTTTTTTTTGACGAAATTAGTTTAGTAATATCCAAGGTGGCGTTGACAATATGCGGCCAAAAAATTAATTTTGTCTGATTTTCTCCAAAATTGGTATGAGGAAATTTTTGGGGTCAAACACAACGAATCTGAAATTATTTTAAAAAATTCAATATGGCGGATCCAATATGGCGGACAACAAAATTAATTTTGTCTGCTTTTCTCCAAAATTGGTGTGGGGGAGTTTTCGGGTCGCATATGAAGGATCCAAAATATTTTTAAAAAATTCAATATGGCGGATCCAATGTTGCCCACAAAAAAAATCAATTTTGTCCGATTTTCTCCAAAATTGGTGTGGGAGAGTTTTCCAGGGTCGCACATAATGAATCTGAAATTATTTTTAAAAAAATCAATATGCCGGATCCAAGATGGCGGAATAAAGATTCTACATCTCTCGATTTTGTCTAAAATCAGTATTGAGGTATTTTTGTTAGTGTTAATTATGAATTTAAAACATTTTTGAAAAACTAAGTCTCTGGCAGATTCAATATGGTGTCCTAGAAATTTTACATTTTTCGATTTTCTCCAAACTGATATAAGGGGTTTTTGACGGTGTAAATTATGAATTTAAAAGTATTTTTTCAGGATTCAAAATGGCAAATTCAAGATAGCGGACCAAAATTTTACATTTTTCGATTTTGTTCAAAGGTGGGACTGCTGAATCGTTTTTGAGGATGTAAATAGCGAATATGTCTAGAAATTTTAAATTTCCGGATTTCATGCAAAATTGGTACTAAGGGGCTTTGAAGGGTTTAGATATAGATAAGGTTAAGACCTTAAATTATTTTTTTTGAAATTCAATATAGAGGATGCAATTTGGTATTAGAGGGTTTTCGGGGTCGTGTTTTATGAATACGAAGTTAATTTTTTACAACTATTGGGTTGATAAGATACAATATGAAGGACAGAAAATTTTACATATTCCGATTTTGTCTAAAATTGATATTGTGGGGTTCTGGAGGCGTATACAAACTCAATATGCAGTATAAAATATATCGAGCTAAGAAATTTACATCTCAGGTTCTTTAAATATTGAAAAATGATATTATGGGGTTCTTGAGGCGTATACAAACTCAATATGCAGTATAAAATATATCGAGCTTAGAAATTTACATCGTAGGTTCTTTAACAATCGATATTGGAAGGTTTTGGGGCCTATATTAACATTCTAAAATTAATTTGAAATTTAAGATAGTGGATTTACTATGACAGACACCTTGGAGTCATTGCGAGGGATATTATAATGAATTCTAAAACTAAAAATAGAATAATAAAATTTTTATAAAAAAATTGAACCGACCTTTAAAAATGCGCTAAAAAGTAAAAAATAACTATAAATTTTTACATGAAATTGAACTTTTTGAAGTCGGCCCAAATTATTTGTAAATGAAATAAATAACTACTAATATATACCAGTTATGGTAAGGAAGCAATTACAAACAAAGTATTGTTAATCTGTTTATGCAAATCTCATTTTATCAGGTATTAGTTTGGCGCCGACTTCAAAAAGTTCAATTTCATATAAAAATTTATAGTTATTTTTCACTTTTTAGCGCCCTTTTAGAAGTCGGTTCAATTTTTTTATAAAAATTTTATTTAAGTTTAACCTGATATGACAAAAAATTGTAATAGAACAATTTTCCAAGAATTTACTTACCTCAAAAAAGAAAACTGTGACGAGCCTAAATGTTAAATTCGTCCAATGTTCCTGGGTGTACTGATATTCGTTTGGATCATCTGCTGAATGATAGTAACCCCTGTAAAAGCAGTAACGAATATGTTTGTTCCTGAGAGACATGAATGCTTCGTAGTCGCTTGTGTCATATTCTAAAAATGAATGGATAAATGCTTTATCGGTCATATTGCCGGGGAGCTCATTGAATTTTCACAGCTGATGAAGAGACATGGCTCCATCAAAGTTATATATATATATATATATATATATATATATATATATATATATATATATATATATATATATATATATATATATATATATATATATATATATATATATATATATATATATATATATATATATATATATACAGGGTGATTCAAAAATCGATCACGAAACTTAAGGGGGTGATTCTACTTGACAAAATAAGGGTAGAGTTTCATATAATTTCTTTTCAAAATGTCATTCGTTTTCGAGTCACAAGCCGTCCAAGTTCAAGTTTTTATTTTTTGTTTTTTGAATTACTCGCGTACAGGAAAACCGATTTGACTAATATTTGAAAGATAGGCTAAGTCTTCTGCGCTTCATCATTTTAGTAACAATTCACATTGATTGTTTGCCGCTAGAGGGCACTTTACCTACATTGAAAATTGTTTTTTTGTCATAATTTTTTAGTGTTGACAGCTACAGTAGTTTTTGGCATAATTTCTGAAAGACTGATGCCAGGCCTTTAAAAAAGGTGCTCTTTATTTACATCGCTAAACCCAACGGTTTAGACGTAAATCACCCTTAAAAATTAAGTGGTAAATTTACTTTTCTCATTTCATTACCACCAGCTACCAGGTAAATAGCTATCAAAGTGTACTAGAGCTGTCAGTTTAACATCAAATAAATTCGCTTTTTAAACTATTTAATTTATAATCTTAAAATAACTAATAATGGCTAATCAGTAAATATTCATATTATGGATTATTGCGATATACATTTAATTGATAAAAATTAATGAAACAGTACTAAACAAACTAAAAAAGATTCTCAAAATGTCCCCCATTTTCTTCCATACATTTTCTAACACTCTTCAAAAAATGTCGCCTAACTCGATGAAAAATTTCTGGTGTTTCTTTAATAATTTGGCACTTTTCGATTATCCTGAAGCGAAGATCCTCGACGTTGATTACTGGAATATCGTACACCAATTGTTTCAAATGACCCCAAAAGAAAAAATCCATAGGATTAAGGTCTGGTGACCTCGCTGCCCATGCCAATGGTCCACTTCGTCCTATCCATCGCTCAGGATACGTTGCATTCAAATACTGTCGGACACGTATACTAAAGTGGGGCGGAGCTCCGTCTTGGAGGATCCACATGTTGGCCCTTACTTCCAATGGCACATCTTCCAGATACAATGGGAGACGATTTTGGATAAAATCTAAGTATACGTCACCAGTTAATGGGCCATCAAAGAAATGAGGACCAATAAGGTAATCTCCTATTATCCCTGCCCACACATTTAGTGAAAATCTACGCTGATGTTTCGTTTCTACCACATTGTTTGGGTTCTCGTAAGCATATGTGTGGATGTTGTGTAGATTTGTTATGCCATCACGAGTGAAACCAGCTTCGTCAGTGAATAATATGACGCCAATTAATCGATTATCGTGTTCATACTTAGCTAGGATCTGATTGCACATTTCCAACCGTCTCGGCCGATCATCGTCATAAAGAGCCTGCACCTTTTTTGAATGAAACGGGTAGAGTTGTTCTTCTCTTAGTATCCTCCATGAACTAGCCTGACAGAGCCGCACTTCATTCCCAATTTTTCTAGTACTAATACCTGGATTATCTTCAATAATTTCAAGCACTCTTTCTTCTTGTTCCACGTTTCTAGCAGTTCTAGGTCTTCCCCTATTTCTATTATAACTTTTAAAGGAACCACATTCCGCAAGCCTCCTGTGCACACTGGAAAATGTTTGAGCATGAGGGATATTTCTTTCCGGATAACTCTCCATATAATATCTTCTTGCCAACTCTGCATTACCATTTGCTTTTCCATAACAAAAATGGATATCACAATATTCGATATTTGAATATTGGTGATTAGCCATTATTAGTTATTTTAAGATTATAAATTAAATAGTTTAAAAAGCGAATTTATTTGATGTTAAACTGACAGCTCTAGTATACTTTGATAGCTATTTACCTGGTAGCTGGTGGTAATGAAATGAGAAAAGTAAATTTACCACTTAATTTTTAAGGGTGATTTACGTCTAAACCGTTGGGTTTAGCGATGTAAATAAAGAGCACCTTTTTTAAAGGCCTGGCATCAGTCTTTCAGAAATTATGCCAAAAACTACTGTAGCTGTCAACACTAAAAAATTATGACAAAAAAACAATTTTCAATGTAGGTAAAGTGCCCTCTAGCGGCAAACAATCAATGTGAATTGTTACTAAAATGATGAAGCGCAGAAGACTTAGCCTATCTTTCAAATATTAGTCAAATCGGTTTTCCTGTAAGCGAGTAATTCAAAAAACAAAAAATAAAAACTTGAACTTGGACGGCTTGTAACTCGAAAACGAATGACATTTTGAAAAAAAATTATATGAAGCTCTACCCTTATTTTGTCAAGTAGAATCACCCCCTTAAGTTTCGTGATCGATTTTTGAATCACCCTGTATATATATATATATATATATATATATATATATATATATATATATATATATATATATATATATATATGTATATATATATATATATATATATATATATATATATATATATATATATATATATATATATATATATATATATATATATATATATGAAGTAAAATACGAACAGTAAATGCTTCCAAGCACATCCCTTCCGTGTTAAGAAAGTATCATTTCTATGGATACTTAGTCATGTGGGCATCGAAGGAAATGAGGAGGCTGACACTTTGGCAAAGGGTGATCCCACCTCTCTTTCTGTTAATCTAACCTTCTGCCCCGGAGATCTTCGTATCTTCTCCAAGCATAAAATAAGAGCCCTTTGGCAGTTAGAATGGGATCTTCAATTGGAAGAAAATAAGCTACGTGAAATAAAAGACACACTACACACTAATATTGCTCTTCAGAGCTTTCCTAGAAAACCCCTGTCCGTTATGGCCAGACTCAGAATTGGCCACACTAGACTAACACACGGCCATCTTATCGATCGCTCTGATCCCCCCCCCCCCCCTATGTAACCAATGTGAGGTAGCTCTTTCAGTTAAATATATTCTGGACTTCTGCCCTAAATACTCTCGTCATCTGGTTGAACTTGATATCAAGGGCCCCTTAATATAGAAACTCTCTATACCATGAAAATTTTCTACTTCCTTCGGGACTCCTCCCTGTTATCTCATATATAAACCTTAATTAGTACATATATGTATAAACATGCTAGTCCTTAGTATATAACCCCGTTTGTCTTCTGTTTATGTTCCTTGTTTTCACTAATATGTGTTTTAATATTTTATCTATTTATTTATATATTTATTTCTGGATAGCATACTAAGGAATGAAGTTTTATTTGAACGTTTTCCCTCTATAGACATTAAAAAACCCTCATGGGTTCACCTGTCTTTAATTAATATAAATCAATCAATCAAACATCCCTTCCGTATTAGAGGTTGCACAGTTTGAACAAATTGCTAAGGAACACAATTTATCCTATTCCACCATCGAGAGTGGCCTACCTGTACCTCCATACCGAGAAGAAAGTCAAAACTTACTCTCCCCACCACAGTGATACGGCAGAGGTACATGTTTCGTCTTTACTAGACTCATCAGGGTAGCGACATGCACCTGGCTGTGCAAAGGACAGATCGGAAAGAAGCCTGCAAACACTGAACGCGGCTTCGCCGAATGGCGTATATATGTTTATGCGGCTTTCACGGATTTCTCCGTGTGAGATGCAATAGCAGTGGATATATCCACATTATGTCATTGTAGTGCTGAAATCACATTCAGCAAACGTATATATATATATATATATATATATATATATATATATATATATATATATATATATATATATATATATATATATATATATATATGCGGTGCCTATTCGTTCCGAATGTTGGCGACTAGCATGGCTATTCTTACTTTGCTGGCAGCTGCGCGAAACAGTCCAGTCGTGCTCATGTTAAACCATTTTTTTAAGTTTTGGAGCCAAGAGATTCGTCTTCGTCCTGGCCCCCTCTTGCCGTACACCTTCCCTTGCAGAATTAATTGGAGGAGGTTATATCGCTGTTCATTTCTCATAATATGTCCTAAGTATTCCAATTTGCTTTTTTTAATTGTTTTGATCACTTCGCACTCCTTTCCCATTCTGCGCAGGACTTCATTATTTGTGACTCGGTCGACCCAGGAGATTCTTAAGATGCGCCTATAGCACCACATCTCGAACGCTTCAAGTTTTTTAATGGACGCTTCAGAGAGCCTCCAGACTGTCTGCGAATACCACTGTGTCGTCTGCGTATCTGATGTTGTTCAGACGTTCACCGTTGATTAGTATTCCCTCATCACATTCTTCCAAGGCTAGTTTGAAGATATGCTCAGAATAAACATTAAATAGCATCAGGGACAGTATACATCCTTGCCGTACTCCGCGTTCTATTGAGATTGCTTCTGTCAACTGGTTGTCTACTCTTATGTTAGCAGTTTGGTTGTAGTAAATATTTTTGATTATTCTCAGATCTTTATCATCTATGCTGATCTCTTCAAGTATTGATATAAGCTCGTCGTGTTTTACCCTATCGAATGCCTTCTGGTAATCCACAAAGCATGCATATATATCGCAGTTGACATCTCTGCATCTTTGGAACAAGACCCGGACAGCAAAAAGTGCCTCCCGTGTACCCAGAGCATCACGAAATCCAAATTGTGTGCGTGTTAGTTGTTCTTCGCATTTTTTGTATAATCTCTTGTGGATGATTTTTAGGAAAGTCTTAAGTAGGTGGCTCATAAGGCTTATAATTCTATATTCATCGCACCTTTTTGCATTTCGTTTTTTTGGTAAGGTCACAAATGTTGATTTCAACCAACTCTGGGAACTTTTCCAGTATTATAAATATTATTAAATACTTTTGTGAGCCATATTGTCCCGTTGTCATCCATTAACTTTAAAAATTCTGAATAAAAGTTGTCAGGTCCTGTAGTTTTGCCATCCTTGGTTCCTCTTATAGCAGTTCTTACTTCCTCGATTGTAAATGGAGGCCCAGTTATACAATCTGTGTTTTTTGTGTCATTGTGTCGTTCATCTCTAAAGGTTTCCTCTACATATCTCATCCAAGTGTTTCTTCTCCGTTCTGCTTCTATTATTAAGTTTCCTTGAGTGTCAGTTAGGCGTCCAACTTGTTTAGGCTTATATAGGCCTGCCGCTTCTTTGACTTTTTTGTGGAGGTTAAACGAGTCATGCTTTTGTTGTAGTAATTGTATTTTGGTGCATTTTTTCGTTAACCATTCATTTTTTGCATTTCTAATAGCATTTTTTATTTCTTTGTCTACTCTTTTATATGTTGCTATGTCACTGTTCTTAACCTTTCGTCTATCTTCCATCAGATCCAGAATCTCTTCCGTCATCCACCCCTTCTTCTTTACTCTTGTTGGTTTTAGGTGCTTGTCAAGTATGTTCTGAGTTATTGTGTGTAGTTTTCCGAGTTCTTCTTCTGTATTACTAGTGTCTTCCTCAGTATTTAGCTGTTCTTTCATATACTGTTGTGCGCTCTGTTTTATGTGTTCATTTTTTAGTTGTCTGATGTCGTGTTTGTTGGTCTTTGTTCGTTGCATTTTCTTTAACTTAAGTTTTATTATGCCTAGGAGTAAATTGTGATCAGACTTGATGTCGGCTCCTGGATGGGTCTTGACTGATGTTATCGAGTTCCGGAATCTTTTGTTGATCATAATGTAATCAATCTGGTTTCTCACTATGTGATCTGAGGTGTCCTGAGGTGATTTCCAGGTATACAGTCTCCTGGGGGGAAGTTTGAAAAAAGTGTTGGTGATCACAAACTGTTCCTCCATCACGAAATCAATAAGCCGTTCTCCACGCTCATTACGCTCTCCGAGTCCGAAAGGTCCTACGAGATCTTCAATTTGGCCGTTGCCAACTTTGGCGTTAAAATCTCCCATAATTATTGTTATCTCGTTTTTGGGGAGTCTTCTTAAGGTGTTCGTTAAATCGTTGTAGAATGCTTCGATTATTTCGTCCGCTTTGTCGGCTGTGGGGGCATATATCTGTATGATGTTAGACTTTATGGGGATAGTATTAAGCTGAATGAGTAACAGTCTCTCTGATATTGGGATAAAGTTTGTAACGCATTCAGCAGTTTGTTTATTTAAAATCATGCCCACTCCATTCATATGTTCTCCGTTGGAATTTCCTGAATAATATATTTGATGGTTATTGATAGCACACTGACCAGAGTCTATCCACCGCATCTCGCTTACCCCCATTATTCCTATTGATAGTCTTTCCATTCCTTTTATAGCGTTATGGATTTTGCCAGCTTCATACATTGTTTTGACGTTCCAGGTTCCAATCTTAATGTTAAGGCCCCAGGTTCTCTTTCTATCTGCGTTATAGTGTTGGCAAGGGTTTCGCAGGCTGACGACCGAGGAGGCCTTGCCGTCTCGAGATTGTCCTCCCCTGCCGGATCTTGGTATCCGAAGTCCATGATCAGTAACATTTTCTATTTGGTTTGTAATAGCCATGTTAATATACTAGGAATCGATAATGAGGTGGTTTCCCGTTGTCTTCCTCATCGCAGTGTGGAAACCACTTAGACTGCTTCAGTCATGCCTTCCAGTATTCATTTTTGAACCAATCCTGGATCATTTCCATTATGCTTCAATATGATACTGAGAGTGCTGCTTTCCACTCTCAGGCTAGTTTTGGTTCGCCCCGAGTATTTAATTTTCTCGGTACCATCCATATCTGGGAGGCGTTCCCCTATTCACCACCTGGGGAGGCGCCCGATGGGGGATTCTAGCAACCCCGCACAGGTATATATATATATATATATATATATATATATATATATATATATATATACCTGCATATTGCAGATGTTATACATGTCTATGTTTTTAATGTACCAGCAGCCACTGCTTTTAATTAAAAAGTTTTGATAATTGTCAATTTTTTTGTTTACGTCAAATTACCTGATCGTTTTTCGAGAATCTACCTTCACTAGTGGTATTCAGAGGGTCAAAATACATATGAAAAACTTTGGTGGAGCTATATTTCTACATCGGTTACGAAAACCCACTGGGCTCCCGCAAGAATAATAATTATCGTTATTTAATATTGTACAATAAATCAAAATACTATGACTTCAAATTTAATTATTGTCGTCTAGATAATGTTATATTTAAAAATGAGGTTTTAATTAAGATATACTAAGCAAAATATTTATTAGACCTGCAAACGCTAAAACCTAAACATATTCCCGTAATTGTGCGTATGCTCACTACAAAATTTTCATTTGACCAAGAACAGGACCAAACTCATTCCACTAAATAACAAATAAAACACAAATTAATAAGTCTCAATCGTACACAACTCAATATACATATATCCATAACACTTTTTTTTCGGCTTATTCTACCGTTTCCGTACTCTAATATCACCCTGTATATATAATCAGTAAGCTCACTTGACAGTGTAGAATTGATATATCCTGAAAGACTTCCCTTTCTTCTATTGTATCGATAAACTTCTCTTGGCACCCAGTCAGTAGTAAATGCAAGAACAAAGGCCTAAAAATAATAATAATATTACAAAAACAAAAAAATAAAGTTGAAGCCAGCTTAACGGGACAGGACTAAAAATTATTCCTGAGTAACGTTATGTCTCCCTATCAGACAGAGTTGCAGTACTTACGTTTACACAAGTGCTTAGGTAGGTAACACTTAGAAGTACTCCATTCCAAGCCCCTATTCCAGATTTAGCAAGCGGAATCGGTCTTCGAAATAATGTAACCAATTTGTAAGCATCAGATCTTAATTCAAATAAGTTGTTTATCAGTGCGCAGAGGGGGGCCAGGGGAAAAGCTGCCACGAATAATGTTACATAGCCATGTTTTATAACTTGAAGAAAAAAATATTTATCATGAAATATGCAGAAACGGTAATTTATCGGAAAAAGTACCCATTCGGAATGGGTGATTTCGACAAACATATGTTGTTCCTAAGGTCATTTTGAAAGGATTGACATATATAGGGTGTCCGAAAAATACGTGTACAATATTTGATGACAGACTCTTTATGTCAAAATAGGTCGATTTAATCGAAGACGTCAAAGCTTCAAGAAAATATTGATTTTTTCCAAATTTCTTGATAACATGGTAACTGAAATTAATGACTTTTGGTGTGTGGTCTAACACTATAATATAACGTCCCACACAAACATTTTTTATGTCACTATACGTACTCCGAGAAGGTTGACATGCTTCTGCTATATGGATTTTGTGAATTTGGCTTAAATCGACCTATTCTGACGTCAAGAGTCTGTCATCGAACGACGTACAGGGTGAGTCAACGATTGGATGAAGTAGGTTTGTGCCTTTTCGGTGAAATTAACAAAGAAACTATATTTATTGTTTGATACAGTTTATTTTTACGCAGATTTTAAAAACATTTAGGACTCTACAGGGTGAGCCAAAAAACTAGGACAGCATAAAGTTGTATTTTTTTAAATAGAACACCCTATATACGAATCGTATTTTCGATTTAGCTTATAATTTTAAATCTTTTTTATTAAGGATTTACTATAACAAAACTTTATAGTTTCTGAGATAATTAAGTTTAAAGAAAAAAAGTCACATTTTCAAGCATCAATTCAATCCTAAATAACGTTTTCAATTTTGTGACAAATATATTAAAATTTGGAATTTAGCAAGACCAAGGATAAGTTAACATAATTTTTACCTAATATTTGCAATAAAAGCTACAAGGTGTTGAACACATCGGCTCAAATTTGAAAAAGTTTAGATGAATAAATATCTTTTTTTTTAAAGGTACACCCTGTATATTTTCATGTTATTTAATAGAGTAATAAAAACCCTAAAAGTTTTGTTCAATATATCCTATACCTATTTGTAATGGTTTTTGAGATATTTCAGTTTTTCTTATTTTCCATACTTTTTTACAGAAATAGTCTTCATTATCATAGTAGCCATGGCAAAAACAATGTAAAAGAACATTTTTCTGTGTGTCAAATTTATAACCGCATTCGCTTCTTTTGGTTTTTATGTAGTGTACTTTGGTTTTTTTTGCATTCATCTTATATTGTAAAATGAATTTTCCAAAGAATGAGTTAATAGATATGATTTATACAATAGGAGACGCTCAAAAAAATTGCCTTCTTGCTCAAAGAATTTACAAAATGAAGTATCCTGATCGACGCCAGCCTAATACCCATACTTTTCAAAACTTAAAGTGGTCAACAAACCAGTAACTAATGAAGAAAAAGAACTACAAGTATTGTTAAATGTTCAGGAAAATCCTTATATTGGTAGCCGTCAGTTAGCAGCATTATGTGAAACATCACAATCCACCGCTAATCGTACTACCAAGAAATATAGGTATCATCCATATCACATGGAATTATACCAAGAATTGCATGGACAGGATTTTGAAAGTCGTGTAAACTTTTATCGTACAATAAATGCGGAGATTCAATTAAATCCAAATTTATTATGCAAGGTAATGTTTAGTGATGAAGCTACTTTTAGAAGTAACGGTGCCGTAAATAGACGCAACATGTATTATTATGCCACAGAAAACCCATTTTGGATTAGAGAGGTGCAACATCAAAACCACTGGTCAATAAATGTTTGGTGTGGTATTCATCATAATCGAATTATTGGACCCCACTTTTTTAATGAACCACTAAATGGCCATAGTTACCTGAACTTTCTACAAGAAGAACTACCCCAACTGCTTCAAGGTCTCGATAGGGATGAGCTCGACAGTATATGGTTCCAGCACGATGGTGCGCCTCCGCATTACCATCGTGAAGTTCGTGCGTTTTTGGACCAACAATATCCGCAAAAATGGATTGGACGTGGGGGTTTCATTGAGTGGCCACCAAGGTCTTGCGACATCACCCCATTAGATTTCTTCCTATGGGGTTATATTAAAAATAAGGTGTATGTTAATCTACCAACAACAGTGGAAGATATGCGAAACAGGATTAGGGATACCTGTAGAACAATAACGCCACTAATTTTGTCCAGGGTCCGAGAAAATCTGCAAAAATGACTAAATTTGTGCATTGCACAAGAGGGTCGTTTATTCGAACACTTATTAAAAAGAAATAATTAATCTCAGTATTTAATAGGTAATTTTTTTGTTTCAATTTAGTATAAAAGTAAATATGTATTTGCCTTGTCGTTATTGTTGTGTTAATTTTTTCACATTATGTTTAATTAAACTATTGCCGTTGTGATATAACGAATAATGTATTTCATCATATTTAACCACATTCTGTTTGTTTCTGTAGTTTCTTTTTATTATTTTACATGGCTACTATGATAATGAAGACTATTTCTGTAAAAAAGTATGGAAAATAAGAAAAACTGAAATACCTCAAAAACTATTATAAATAGGTATAGGATATATTGAACAAAACTTTTAGGGTTTTTATTACTCTATTAAATAACATGAAAATATACAGGGTGTACCATTTAAAAAAAAAAGATATTTATTCATTTAAACTTGTTCAAATTTGAGCCGATGTGTTCAACACCCTGTAGCTTTTATTGCAAATATTAGGTAAAAATTATGTTAACTTGTCCTTGACCTTGCTAAATTATAAATTTGAATATATTTGTCACAAAATTGAAAACGTTATTTAGGATTGAATTGATGCTTGAAAATGTGACTTTTTTTCTTTAAACTTAATTATCTCAGAAACTATAAAGTTTTGTTATAGTAAACCCTTAATAAAAAAGATTTAAAATTATAAGCTAAATCGAAAATACGATTCGTATATAGGGTGTTCTATTTAAAAAAATACAACTTTATGCTGTCCTAGTTTTTTGGCTCACCCTGTAGAGTCCTAAATATTTTTAAAATCTGCGTAAAAATAAACTGTATCAAAGAATAAATATAGTTTCTTTGTTAATTTCACCGAAATTACACAAACCTACCTCATCCAATCATTGACTCACCCTGTACATATCTTCTTGAGATTATCGGAAAACAAACTATGTCGTCCGCGAACCTCAAATTTGTTAATCTTTGGCCGTCTACATTCAGGCCTCTTTTTTCCCAGTTAAGTTTTTTACAGGCGTATTCTAGTACTGCAGTAAATGTGATAATCAGTGCCATCACATGGCACTAATTATCACGTATGGTGCACATACTCAATGATTTTAGTTTTGAATCTCTTCATAATGAGTTTGCTTATTTTTAGGAAGCATTTAATTATTACGGTGCGTATTATCTATTATATTATTATCTTGACCTGAATCAATTTGGATTATTTTCTTTTTTTTTTCACTTTCTACTCATCTTATTTACATGTTATCTATATTAATTGTATTATTGCTTTAGTCTTCATTACTTTTTATTTATGTAATATTTCGTATTTATTGTAAACTAATAATATATTGTAAAATGGAATTTCTGCTGAAATAAATAAAATAAATTTTAGTCTTGAAGATCAAAAATTTAATAAAGAGACCGGTGAAGTGTGTGTCACAGACGCATTTCGTTAGGATTCCGTATCATGGCCACCGAATTATAAAAATGATGCTGTATTCAACTTATTTTAGAGTTCGTCTTAAAAATATAATTTTTTTGCGCTTAGAATTGGAGCAGACCTTGGCCTACCACACTCATATTTTTGATTAAATAATATTATATATTTTTAATTGCGTACTCATTTCTGTAAATTCAGTAGTCAATAAATATCGATTGGTGGGAACTAAAAAGTATTCCTTTTCCCATTGTGGAATTTCTGAACTCTCTCCTTGTCTCTCAGTGCTTCTGTGGGTACAATATTTTATGATCCTTTTTAGATTGGCTTTAACTTTTCTAAAATGGAATAAATATATTTATGATGAGAGGAGCTATTTTATTTTATGAGAAAATTATTACAAGCTCTTTAAAAGCGCGTATCAATACCATGTCTGAGGATATAACATAAATACATATATCTGCAAGTATGTTGATACTTACAATAAAGTAACACTACACACATTTCCTGCCATATCTTTTATAGTCATTTGGAGAGCCAATTGCAAGCAAACACTAACTATGCAATTTAGAGGTTGACATACGTCTTTGCCAAAAAAACTAGTCTTATGGGGCAGAGAATACAGTTTTCCCTAAAATACAAATTTACACATTGTACTATACAGGGTGATTCAAAAATCGATCACGAAACTTAAGGGGGTGATTCTACTTGACAAAATAAGGGTAGAGCTTCATATAATTTTTTTTCAAAATGTCATTCGTTTTCGAGTTACAAGCCGTCCAAGTTCAAGTTTTTATTTTTTGTTTTTTGAATTACTCGCTTACAGGAAAACCGATTTGACTAATATTTGAAAGATAGGCTAAGTCTTCTGCGCTTCATCATTTTCGTAACAATTCACATTGATTGTTTGCCGCTAGAGGGCACTTTACCTACATTGAAAATTGTTTTTTTGTCATAATTTTTTAGTGTTGACAGCTACAGTAGTTTTTGGCATAATTTCTGAAAGACTGATGCCAGGCCTTTAAAAAAGGTGCTCTTTATTTACATCGCTAAACCCAACGGTTTAGACGTAAATCACCCTTAAAAATTAAGTGGTAAATTTACTTTTCTCATTTCATTACCACCAGCTACCAGGTAAATAGCTATCAAAGTATACTAGAGCTGTCAGTTTAACATCAAATAAATTCGCTTTTTAAACTATTTAATTTATAATCTTAAAATAACTAATAATGGCTAATCAGTAAATATTCATATTATGGATTATTGCGATATACATTTAATTGATAAAAATTAATGAAACAGTACTAAACAAACTAAAAAAGATTCTCAAAATGTCCCCCATTTTCTTCCATACATTTCCTAACACCCTTCAAAAAATGTCGCCTAACTCGATGAAAAATTCCTGGTGTTTCTTTAATAATTTGGCACTTTTCGATTATCCTGAAGCGAAGATCCTCGACGTTGATTACTGGAATATCGTACACCAATTGTTTCAAATGACCCCAAAAGAAAAAATCCATAGGATTAAGGTCTGGTGACCTCGCTGCCCATGCCAATGGTCCACTTCGTCCTATCCATCGCTCAGGATACGTTGCATTCAAATACTGTCGGACACGTAGGTATACTAAAGTGGGGCGGAGCTCCGTCTTGGAGGATCCACATGTTGGCCCTTACTTCCAATGGCACATCTTCCAGATACAATGGGAGACGATTTTGGATAAAATCTAAGTATACGTCACCAGTTAATGGGCCATCAAAGAAATGAGGACCAATAAGGTAATCTCCTATTATCCCTGCCCACACATTTAGTGAACATCTACGCTGATGTTTCGTTTCTACCACATTGTTTGGGTTCTCGTAAGCATATGTGTGGATGTTGTGTAGATTTGTTATGCCATCACGAGTGAAACCAGCTTCGTCAGTGAATAATATGACGCCAATTAATCGATTATCGTGTTCATACTTAGCTAGGATCTGATTGCACATTTCCAACCGTCTCGGCCGATCATCGTCATAAAGAGCCTGCACCTTTTTTGAATGAAACGGGTAGAGTTGTTCTTCTCTTAGTATCCTCCATGAACTAGCCTGACAGAGCCGCACTTCATTCCCAATTTTTCTAGTACTAATACCTGGATTATCTTCAATAATTTCAAGCACTCTTTCTTCTTGTTGCACGTTTCTAGCAGTTCTAGGTCTTCCCCTATTTCCATTATAACTTTTAAAGGAACCACATTCCGCAAGCCTCCTGTGCACACTGGAAAATGTTTGAGCATGAGGGATATTTCTTTCCGGATAACTCTCCGTATAATATCTTCTTGCCAACTCTGCATTACCATTTGCTTTTCCATAACAAAAATGGATATCACAATATTCGATATTTGAATATTGGTGATTAGCCATTATTAGTTATTTTAAGATTATAAATTAAATAGTTTAAAAAGCGAATTTATTTGATGTTAAACTGACAGCTCTAGTATACTTTGATAGCTATTTACCTGGTAGCTGGTGGTAATGAAATGAGAAAAGTAAATTTACCACTTAATTTTTAAGGGTGATTTACGTCTAAACCGTTGGGTTTAGCGATGTAAATAAAGAGCACCTTTTTTAAAGGCCTGGCATCAGTCTTTCAGAAATTATGCCAAAAACTACTGTAGCTGTCAACACTAAAAAATTATGACAAAAAAACAATTTTCAATGTAGGTAAAGTGCCCTCTAGCGGCAAACAATCAATGTGAATTGTTACGAAAATGATGAAGCGCAGAAGACTTAGCCTATCTTTCAAATATTAGTCAAATCGGTTTTCCTGTAAGCGAGTAATTCAAAAAACAAAAAATAAAAACTTGAACTTGGACGGCTTGTAACTCGAAAACGAATGACATTTTGAAAAAAAATTATATGAAGCTCTACCCTTATTTTGTCAAGTAGAATCACCCCTTTAAGTTTCGTGATCGATTTTTGAATCACCCTGTATATATCATAAAGTTTTTTATATCTATATTTAACACCGAGTTTATTAGCGGAATGTAACATTTCTAACTTAAGCAGATTTAGGGATATGCTAATACTCTGAAAAAAATTTCGATTTCTTTTTTTACATATTCAAATTCAGTTAAAAGGGAAATTGTATTGTACTTCAAAAATTAGTATTTTGAACCTTCAGAAGCGTAATTCTTTTTCTCTCTCACTCTTTCTTTCTTAGTAAACTGCTGGACATAGATCTTTGCGAGACGTTTTCAAGTATGTCTATCTGTTTATTCTGTATTCTCTGTATCGGTCTTCTTCCAGCTGTCCCCACAATATGTACAGGATAATTCCCCGGGAATTTTATCGATCGATTGTGGGAAAACTATAATTAGGAAGAATTTGAAAATTTGACAGTGTGCTAACGTGCATGGGGGACAACCGGCTAATATATTTTTAATATGGCGGCACTTAGAGTTATACCGGAAGTAGATGTCAATTTGCTTATTTTAAATGGAATACCATATATATTATAGCATTCTTAATTTCTACGTAAAATTATAGATATATTTCATATATAATGTTCTATACTTAAGTCTTACCGTTTTGTACATGTTTTTATGTCAAAAATGACGTTTACGGACCAAAACTTAACTATAAATTTTTCCTATAAGACAGGCTTTATTATTTAATTTGGGTTAGTTTTCTTGTAGACGAAGACCGACTTTAGTAGTCTTTTTATGATATTTTGAAAATTATTAGGACAGGGTGTTCAAAAAAGAAGAATAAAAATTATATTTAAAAAATCGTCAAACCTCAATTTTTTCAGTTGGAAAGTTCTTATTTTTTTCGCACCTAAGCTGGCGCGCTGCATGCAATCTTCCATAGTGGCAAATGCGGTGTTGTATATTTTATTTTTACTGTCAGGTCGGGGGAGCGAGGTGGTCAAAGATGTAGTCTATTTTTGGCTATCTATTGATCATAAAACAAGTTTTGCAGATGATTGTTAACTAAATGATTATTATGTGGAGGCGCCCCATCATGTTGATAAAATAGATTTCTATGATCAGTCAGCGGCAAGTTATCTATCTTCACTTCCACATTTCTCAAAATGTCGAAGTAGCGCTCACCTATAAGTTAAAAAACGTATTTTATATCTAGAGGTCTTCAAAAATGGCTAACTTACAGTTCAGATTATCTTGGTAGAATTCTAAGGCGACGTCGCCGTCATTTCTTATAGCACAATACACGTTGCACTACCAAGACTCTTGAAAATTTAATTCTCTAAATGGATGTACGTTTGAGTCGCTACAATAGTGGGAATTGCGTCGATTAAACAATCCATTTTTTGTGAATTTGGCTGCGTCCGACCAAATAATATTATCCAAAAAACCAGCATTTTCTTGTGACCGAAGTAAAATATATTGACAGAACTCTTCTCTTCGTGGAAAATCAGTATCTTTTAAATGTTGTACTATGGAATATATATATATATATATATATATATATATATATATATATATATATATATATATATATATATATATATATATATATATATATATAAGGATGAAAATTGTGTTTCCATAAAATCCTTAAAACTGATGTTTGAGATAATTCAGACTCTAATGCTTTGTAGATATTGTCGGATATGCGGTGAAATATCCTAAAATTGTGGTTTCAATATTTTCATTATTAACAAGTGGTTTAAGTCTATTTCTTTTTGCTTTTATGGATCCAAAGTTCTTGAAGTTTTCTATAATCTTTTTAACAATTGGTGGTGTTGGTTTCTGTTTCTGCGGATATCAGATCGCGAATGTATCGCATGTTCTTGAAATAACTCATATTCTCCATAGATAATAAATAAGTTTTAATAATCTTTATGCGTATAATTTAATTTCCCCGACATAATTATTATTAATGAATGTCAAATGACAAGAAATAGTGACAATTCTGTAGGGTTCGACTGTTTTATTTTTGACACGCCTCACCGTCATGGCCAACTAATAACAAAACTTAAAAGCCGTATAGCATTTTTACAACAGAAAAATGTTGACTTGCGAATATTTTGAAAACTACAGATTTTTGGAATAGTGAACCTTATATTTACAAAGTTACCCTTATTATTAATGCTTAATATGATAAAATATTGGAAAAAATTGGCTTTTGACGATACTTTAAATATAATTTTTATTCTTTTTTTTTTGACCACTCTGTACTAATAATTTTCAAAATAACATAAAAAGACTACTAAAGTCGATCTTCGTCTACAAGAAAACTAACCCAAATTAAATAATAAAGACTTTCTTATAGGAAAAATTTATAATTTAGTTTTGGTCCGCAAACGTCATTTTTGACATAAAAAATTTAAATATGTCCAGAATGGTGACACTTAAGTATAGAACTTTATGCATGAAATATGTCTAGAATTTTACGTAGAAATCAAAAATGCAATAATATATAGATGTTCCATTTAAAATAAGCAAGTTGACTTCTATTTCTAGTATAACCGGAAGTTCCGCCATCTTGAAAATATTTTAGCCGGTAACCCCCATGCACATTAGTACAATGTCAAATTTTCAGATTCTTTCTAATTATAGGTTTCTCACAATCAATCGATAAAGTTCTAAAAGAATCATCCTGTATAGGTTAACAATCTCTTCGACCACCTCCCCATCTTTTTTGAGATTCTTTGGGGGCATTGTTGGATATTCTTTCAATGGCAACGGAAATAAAGGGTCAACCTTCTATGAGATGAAGTAATGTTATAAAGAAAGCTGTAGTGAACTGAATATGGATATATTTGGCACAGGATTGATAAAGATGGAACGGGGATGTCTTTATTCAGCAGTAGATATAATAGGCTAAATGCTGATAGTGGTGAATCAGTGTTCCATTTCTTAATTTTTAAACGTCAGTTCCGCACACACATACCAGAAACAGTCAGAAAACATGTTTTTGACTTGTTTACAGATTTGCATTCGTAGAAATAACTTAAAAGTCGCAGGGTTAAGAAGGGTAAATCTTAGATAAACTCATGAATACAGTAAAAAGTGAACTTTAATAAACATGCAAGTTACAAGAAAACTGAGGGTGATGTGGGTATATAACAGAGCATGTATCACATATGTGAAACCAAACTAGTGTATTTTGTTTTGTTCCACGTTTTTATAAATTTATCTTTTTTACAACAAAAAATAGTTATACTAAAATAGGCATAATTAGGTACAATTTATTAATGACATTACCTTAAAGAATGCTAAATAAAATAAAGGAACGTAGTAATTCGTAAAACTGAGTAGGTATCTCTTATATAGGACAGAGTTGTCGTAGTCATGTTGCGTTCGAGGATTCTCAAAATTTGTTAATTTTATGGATAATGGAGCATACAACTGCAAAATAAAAGGAAAATTGGATTAAATTTATAAACAGAGTGCATGTAGTCTCGAATTCAAGTAACGATCACAACGATAGACTTAACTTCAAAATCATCCTTTTGAATGTCTATTCCCATTGATATTTCGAGAAACCTCGAGTTTCAGTAGTTTTTTTCTGGTTTTCATTTACTCCTAGGCCTCAAAATAAGGTGATTTTGAAATTTAGTGTTAGTAGACTTCTTATTAGTAAGAAACCTTCAGAATGATAGTAATAATTATGTAGTACCTTACGTCTCACTTTCTTTTTTGGGGAAAATTTTTTATTTAACAATTAAGGTAGTTCACTCGTGAAACGGTTTTTCTTAGGAATGTGATCGAATTTGAATATATAGTTTACAAAAGTGTCTTTTATTTATTTAAAAAAAAAACGAAATTTTTTAATCGTCTGCGAGACGAAATATTAACAATTAAAATATGCATAATTAACATGCTGGAGGTCACTACATATAACAAAATGCCAATACATTTAGGAATATCTCAAAAACGGTTTTTTCCATATTTTTTACAAACTAATGCAACGTAGATCCAAAAATTATAATTTTTTTAGAAAAAACCCGAAATTTCTTATTCCTTTTGTTTAGAAAATACAATCCGTGTCAATTGATTGTTGTGTGGATGTCTGCCATGCTATTGGTCGGTCGTAAAAATAGATTAAAATTTTTTAATATATTTTTGGTTGTTAAAAATAACTAGTCATTAAAAAAAGACTATGTTGACGAACCGTTTCTTCAAAACGTTTTATTAAAAAAAAAACAGTTGAAATGTTAATTAGGTGGTACCCCGTTATTTCCAGGATTTTAATTTATAATTAAAACATCCTTAGAAAGTTGAATGTCTCGCAAATTTCAAGTAAATTTGAGATTATAGACATACAAAATTATTACACTAAATTCTGTTCATATCTCAATAGTATGAGCGTGCTGCTTAAAAATTGTTTTCCTACGGCTAGTTCTAATTATGGATTTAACATAAGCACTTGTGTCCATATATCCATAACAGTCGAGTATTTTACTTTGAAACAGTTAAGTGTAACATTGTTTTCATTAACAGAACTTATAACAAATTTGAGAAATAACAATTTGTAAGATATTTAAAACTTTTATTTAAATAAGTAGCATTAAATTTTATATTCAAATAATGTTAAATGCAACATTTTACTTCCTTACGCTGTGTTAAACACTATGCTACACTACAATTAAATAAATATTACTATGATTATAATATACATATAATACATATAAATTTGAACCCTACAGGCCAACAAACGAGGTCCTTCAGAATAAAAAGGTTATTTATAGTACGTTTTGTGTTCAAGCCACTACAAATCTTCACAAAATAATAAAAAAAAAATATATTAAAGGTTGAATAGTGTCATTAATGGAGGTCTTCTGGCTGACCTATGGTTCTGGCCCCTGGTCGTACACAGTTCCTCTATCACCGGTCAAGTTTCAGGTTTTCTTTCAAACTTAGTTATCAGGACAAGAAGTCTTGCAATAACCGGCTGGATGTTTAGTGAATTTATACAATAATTGATTGGTGGATAGCTAGGACGATAGATTTTAGTCATATTACATAGAGCAGTGATTTCTTCCGTTTCAAGTTGTATGAGTGCTGGCTTCCTGCAATTACTGTATGTAAGGGGTATGTATTCCTATTAAATTCAGTATATTGCTTTGTATATATATATATATATATATATATATATATATATATATATATATATATATATATGAGTTGTTTTTCTTGATATGCCTTTTTCTTTGTGTATTAGACTCCTAAGGTATTTGGCCGTTTGTATACATTTTTGTTTAATAGTTCCAAAGTGCCAATTTAAGATAATTTTGTGGTCTATATTTACACCTAAATATTTGACTGATGGCTTAGTGCATATTACTTGGTTGTTAAGTTATATAAAATAAATTTAATCCAGGGAAAAAACAAAGATTACTTCACAATAATAACAACAATGACACTATTTTTGACCTTTGATGGTTAATTTGACGTGCCAAAACGTCACTTTTACCCAAAATGGCGCTGAGCATACTCCGGACATTTTTCGTTTGACAGCTCTATTACCATCTGTCATCCATTTTATTTTCAGAAATCCGTGATATTTCTCGATATTTTTATGTATTTTCTCAATGAGTTGGGATGTCAACATAACAAACTGCATAGGTATGAGACTATGAATGTTACTATACACACGTTTACTGTATAGACCATTCAATATGGCCATTTGCGGCGCTGCCATATTTATTATATTTAAAGATATTACTGTATAAAAATGTGTTTGTATATTGAAAGTTAACGTGTGTTGGGTACAATCTCGTACAAAAACAAAATTTTTTAGGAGTGAGAATCTTTAACTTTTTGTACTTACTTAAAGGCTATACTTTTGTCTACGACTTTCGCCAGTGAACTACCTTAATATGTGAAAAAACAGTTTTTCCGAGTTCTAGGAAAAGCTATTATTTTTCAGTAAAAAAGTTTCAAATAAAAGTTGTGCGCATTGAAAATACCTACAATATGAGGTAAGGTTAATCCAAATCGGATAATTTGTTTGTTAGTTATGGCAAAAACAATAGAAAAATTTAGGCTTAATAGGCATGATGACTGATTTTGGAAAAATACTCCACGATGTTTTTAGGCACCTACTTTATACAAAATAAATCTTATTTCCGCAAAAAATGTATGTTTTGAAGGAAAAATTAAACTTCTTAAAATACAATTTAAATTTCGCACCAAAACGCTAGAATAGCAATGGCGTCCGTCTGTGACGTCACCCTTTCTTAAACACTTTACAAGTTGTATCTTATTGCTTGTTTTAATTCATATTTTCCATTATTTTGTGCGATAATCATGAATTCTAATATGTATCGATGGTGTGTAGTTCCTCCATGTAATAATACATCGATAAAAACTTCAAATAAGTTATTTAACAACGTGCCAATGAAGAAAAATATCAGAAATACGTGGCTAAATTTTGCAAGGCGAGACCCAGCTTCTGTATCTATTAATTCGGTGATTTATTTCTGCGAAGGTCATTTTGATGTAAGTATTTTTTTATATAAATAAGTGGCGAAGCTCGCAAACAAAATATATGTAAGGTAAATATTTGTCAATAACACTGTCGATCCCCTTTGAGGTTAGGTTTCATTTCTTTATTACTGTATTATTTTTAAAGTTCCTAATTAAAAGTTTTTTCTTTTTCCAGTTACCAAATGATATGGAAAATTATATACAGTACCATATAATGGGTTCAGTTTTACAAGTGCGCATAAAGTCAGGGTGTATACCCACAAAATTTGAAGGCCAACCAGGCAGAAGCAAACGAACTTCTGACACCGCTGAGCGTCCCTATGTGTCTAATTGAAGAAAGTGACAAAGATGTAGCACAAACAAAACTACCTACAGAACATTTAGAACTCACAGGCACTTCATCAGAAAGTTCAGGTACGTACTCATTGCTGTTTTATACCGGTAACCTGTTTTAGTGAATTTATTCATTCTGTTAGCCGGTTTAATCATAACATCATAGGTAGTTATGATTTCAAACAATGTTTGTGGTACCTATTATTATTATTATTATAGTCTATTGCAAAAATTATAGTACATAATAATGTGTAAATAGTTACAGTTTGTTCACAAGTACTTATTTTTATTTTTTAGCTTTACACATAATTGAAGCTCTAGAAGCACCTACCACCTTTCCAAAATCAGCTGATAAATCAGTACAAGTATATATATTATACAAATTCAGAAGTAAAGCTGTCCAGACTGAAAAAACAGTGCACCAGTTAACCTCTTGGTAAATTTGAGCTATTGGCCTTGACAAATCCTTGTTCCATGACGTTGTTGTA
The DNA here is from genome assembly GCA_034092305.1 of Diaprepes abbreviatus. Lineage (NCBI taxonomy): Eukaryota > Metazoa > Arthropoda > Insecta > Coleoptera > Curculionidae > Diaprepes > Diaprepes abbreviatus. Next base: position 111,068 of record JASJET010000231.1, on the reverse strand, counting down.
CTTTTGATAGCAGGAACCTGACACACTTGATAGTTTTATCCACAAAATATCTGATTAACGATGCAAATAAAGACAAATTCGAACGATAAAGGCGATAAACAATTATGACTGATGTGATGTTTACGAAAGCGTGACGTCACGCGTTTCTGATTTGTGTTCGATCTAATATGGCCGATTTCCATTTTTTGTGTTTTTATTTTTACTAAAATAAATATAATCTCACTTGTAATCTAAAAATAAATGTGTTTTTTAGAATCTGTCTATCCTATATAATTACTTCAAATCATAATTTCAGTGATTCTTCGTTACAGTCATCATGCCTATTCTCACTAGAGTACCGCTCTCGATACGATTTCGGTTCGCTCTCGATTCGATACATTTTTTTTTTTAAATGGAAATGAGTTTACGATATCGAAATCTCCGCGAAGCCGATAGTGTGAATAGGTCCATTGTTTTTCTTGTAAGAATATTTTACCGGACCTAGAGCATATCGAGATCGTATCGATTGTTTCTTTGATTGTTTATTATCAGCGATCTAGAGGTCGTACAGCGGTCTGCGGGTACGCAAATAAAAGTTCGAGATTTATACTAACAATAACAAAAAAGAACCAAATAAATTGTCGATTTTAAATTGTTGAAACAGATAAACAAAGTTGGGGTTCATTTTTTCGTTATAAACAAATAGAACAACTCTTCGACAATTGTTGATATCCAAATGCCGATAAGTGGATGTGTTAGCAGAAATTTGGGCATACATTTTGAAAAAAAAATTGCACGACCACTAGAAGCAGGGAGTTTTTTTTTCAAAAAATCGCTTCGGAGTTGTTTATTAACATTAGGGGTTATAGAGGGAACTCATAGGGAAATGGTTAAAATATTGTATGCTACAGTTCTCAACTCAATTATTTCAAAATTGTTGATGTTAGTAGTAGAGTAGAGCGGGGTCCCAGGACAGTGCCATCGACTTCTTGTAAAGTCGATGGCACCTTCCATCGAGCTGTCACTTCTTCGGCATGTCTTCAGCATTACCCTTGAAAGACATTGGTGAAGAAGTGGTTGATTGTCGAAGGGGTTGAAAGAGATTTTCCAGGAATATCTGAAGAAGTAATTTCCAAGAAGAATATATTACAAGAAGTGACGTAATCCGAAGACATGGGCGAAGAACAGGTTGATTCTCGAAGAGGTGATTAATATTTTCAAAGAATATCAAAAGACGTAATTTCCAAGAAGCCGAAGAGGTTGAGTAATGTATTAGAATAAGAAGAAGAAGTGACGTAATCCGAAGACATTGTCTAATAAGTGGGCTTGTATTATTTTGTATGACTGTAGACGCCATCTATAGTTGGTTGTTGTAAGTGTATAAAAGTTAGATTAAAGGAATCTAGGTAAAGCTAAGGTGTCCATCTATCGTCAATTGTTGCAACTGGATAAAAGTTTGATTAAAGGAATCTAAGCAAAGCTGAGCTAAGCTAAGCACGTTGTGTTTTAGATGCTGCTATCTGATATTTTGGTGAAGTTTAGATATATATTTTTATTAAAGGAATTAAGCTTAGGGTAGGTAATACATAAAGCAACAAAAAAAAAAAAATGATATTATTTATTAAAACAAAAAATTAATTTTTATAATAAGTATTTAATATTGTTTTGATATCTAACTATTATATTTGTTATCAAAACCTAACCATTTTTCTATTAAAATAAATTTAAATTCCAATAAATAGGACAATCTTTAGTTACAAACTGTATAGGTAAATTTATATGTCTTAAAGATTATTTGATCGATGACCATTGTTTTGATTATTGTTTTCATTATAGATTCGCATATTTCCATTTCTTTCTTTACTATCTAAGTAACTAGGGGGTAAATGTTTAGATTTGTCCATTTCTTTAAAATATTGTTGTAAATCACACGCTAAACAATTACCATTTGGAATTTCAACTTCACCTTTACATTTAGCACACTTATGTGTTGTTGGGACTGGCATTTTGTAAATACTAAAAATAAACTGTTTTGGTGCTGATTAGATATGAATTTTTATACTTCGTGTTTGTTCGTATAAAATCGGTTATAATATGAAGGATATAAAAAAGAATTTTGACTAAGGTAAGTCATTTAACATTGAACTTTTATATAAGAATATTAGCTAGAAATAAAAAAGAATTAAAAAAAATGGATATGTCTTGTCAAGAAATGTGGGATGATATATCTGGATTCGAAGATTTGCCTTATAGTTTTCTTTATTATTTTCAACGTTATTTGAATTGGAATATTATATCAAAAACTCAAAAATTGGATGCCGAATTTATGAGAACATTTCTAACAAAAATAAATTGGCAATTGGCGTCAAAATATCAAAAATTATCGGAACCATTTATTGAAGAATTTAAAACATATGTTGATTGGGATTATATATGTAGATATCAAAAATTATCTCCAGGATTTATTCGAGAACATAAAGATCAAGTCAACTGGAATCATATTATAAAATATCAACAATTGAGTAGTAACTTTTTGGAACAAATGAAACCCTATATTGAAAATTATCAAGAAAATCATTCCTATGACACAGTTAATTAATTATTTTAAGGTGTACATGTTTTAAATTATTTTTAGATTTCCTTAGGAAAATGTTTTTTTTTATTAGTAATTCATAAAAAAAATTTTATTGTTAAAGTTATATTATTTGGTTTAAATAAAAAAATATAAAGTTTGTATAATTGTTTTATTTATAATATTTATTCAATATTGTCTTTTGATATCCAACTATTATGTTTATTATTAAAACCTAACCATTTTACAAAAACTTTATTATTTTTACGTTTTAAAATTTTTTCAACTAAATAAATATCAGGATATTTTACTTTTTGTAGTTGAAGTTCGTAAAATCCACCTTTAATATCTTGATGGTTTATATCTTCAAGTAAATATGTAACAGGATTTGTAAGTTGTACTTTTCTTATAGTAAATATTTCAGTAGACCAATTTGGTTGGTATTTTTTATCAAAAGCACCTCGTATTTTTGATATTCTTACATGATCTCCAACATGAAATTTTGGCTTAAAAGTTTGTTTTATTCTATTATAAACTGTATTTAATAAAAGTTTTTCATGTTTTTTAGTTACTTCAGATGGTTTAAAGCCGGTTGTTGAATGTTTTTTATTATTATAGGTGTTTACAATTGAATTTAAAATATTTATCCATTTGTATGAACCTCGAAGACTAAATTCTTTCCACATCATATTTTTTAAAGTTCGATTGACCCGTTCGACAATTGAAGCCTTTTTTTCACTATAAACTACATAATGAATAACGTTATATTTTTTCATTAAATTTTGTGTTTCTTTTCCCAAAAATTCACCTCCAGAATCTGTACAAAGATGAACTGGTGTTTGAATTTTAAAAACATTTTCCAATTGGTTGGCTACTTCCTTAGAAGTTTTCGATTTTAAAGCAAACATCCAAACATATTTGGAAAAACAGTTAATTACAACTAAAATATATTTATAGCCATTATTTTCATTTGCATATTCTTTCATGTCCACTAAATCTGCTTGCATTAAATCTAATAAAGATTTTATAATAACTTTTCTTCTTTTAAAATTTATTCTAGCTGGTTTATGTATTTCATTTACAATTTCACGTTTTACATCAGTAATAAACTTTGACATTTTTTTTTTTTAATATTATTCTATAATATTAGCTTCTTGTAATTCTTCGATAATGGATACAATTTCGTTTTGGTGATTTGTATTGCCTGCTGATTCAGAGGCGAGTAATAATCTTAGACGATTTACAAGTTCGTTTGGATCGTCCCAAAAGATATAGTCAATTGGTTTGTCTGATAATTTCATTAGCATTCCCTCTCCATCTTTCGATGATTCTGTATTTTCTATTTCTTTTTGTTGAACATTTTTCTTAAGCGGTTTAATAATTTTATTGAATTTCATATTTTTACTTGATTTAACATTTTTTATGGCATTAGATTTTCTTAGTATATTTGCATAATTTTTAGCATCCTCTTTAGTGTAAATAGAGGGAATATTTTGATTAAATAGTAAACCATATAAACCTTTGGTACCTTTATATTTTTTACCTGCTATTATTAAATCAGCTCCGTCAAAATTAATTGTTTTATTACCAATCGAAAATTTTTCAATATCTCTATCAAGTTGAACGCGAAATTTTCCATCAGATTTATCACTATTTACGTCATTGATAAATTTCCTAATATATTTTGAAGGTAATGGATGATATTGCTCATAGTAGTCAGTTAAGGATTTTTCCGCAATAGTCTTATTTAATTTTTCTTGGTATTCTTTTTGTTTTTTACTATCGTCCTCTTTTAGTTCTTTTTCAATGTCTTTCACTATTTGTTTTCTAAGATTGTACGGTTTGATTTTCGAAAGGTGTAATTTTCTCTTCGCACGTGGTTCAGATAGAGGATTTTTAAATATATTTGGAGTGTTTGGATTTATAGGGGTTGACGTTGATGGAATAGGTTCCGAAAGAAACGATTCTATATCGTTAAAATTACTAGAAGTTTCATTTTTTATACTTTTTTCTTGATACTCATCTTCATTTTCTGTTTTTTCTTTTATTTTAACATTTGGTAAATTACTCGCTGGCAATGGATTTAATTTATACTCGATTTTTTGTAATTGTTTTGTTATGGGTTGAAATATATTTTCATGCACTAACTGTCCATGTTTTAGTATATCTAATTAATTTTTAATTTCTCTTCGTTTTTTAATTAGCTCTTGTTTAATATTTTTTTTAATTTTTTTATGTTTAATTTTCTTTTTTAAAACCATTATATTCAATGTTTAAATATAAAATGAAAAATATATTTTAAATTAAATGTATATATAATGATCCAAACAATATCGATAGCGACCATCATTAATATTATTGTCTTTAAAAATTGATAGGAATTTAAAGGGTTCCTTCCAACAATATGAACAAATAGATTTAAATTCCTCAAATGACATATCTGTTCCCACATGATCTGTATAAACATGTCTTATATTTAGATCATCTTGTTTGAATACCATAAGTACATTTGCATTATCTCTTATTAAATGTTTTGGTATTTTAGCATATGATTGACAAAGATAGAAAGAGTCAATATTATTATGGCGTCCCATGCTGAAGTATTCCCTTATGATATCCTGTTTTTTACTACATATTACATCATCAAATATAAAAATAGAATTGGGTTTAACATCTGATGTTGGTATTATATTTTCATTATTATTAAATGCATAATATCCAATGCCTTTGATGGGTTTTATTAAGTTTTCCAAATACGTATACTTTGGTTGATATAACGATTTGGAATATATGTAAATATTTTCGAATTTTAAACCATTTCGATTTTCAATTAAGCTTAATATTACCGACGTTTTTCCACAATTTGAAGGACCACATATAATACAACGCATTGTTGTTGGAAGTAACTTACTATGTTTATAAGTTTTAGTGGTTGGATTTTCATAGTTTTCTACTTCTAAGGTAGTTTTTTGTTTAATAATTTTTTTCATGGTATATAAAAAAAGGTGAAAATAAGAATGAGTATATAAGTATGCTATTTTAAATTATATACTTATTTTTATATTAACACTCGTTAAGGATTATATTCTTAGTTAAAGAAAAAAAAAATGAAATATTATCTAACACATGAAGGAAAAGGACTCTTAAATTCTGCAATAAATAATTTACCTTTTGAGTTACATTTACCAGGATATAATTATTGTGGACCAGGAACAAAATTAACTAAACGATTACAACGTGGTGATATGGGAATTAATCCATTAGATGAAGCATGTAAAGAACATGATATTGCTTATTCAACAAATAAAGACTTATCTAATCGACATATTGCTGACAATATTTTATTTAGAAAAGCTTTAAGTAGAATACGTGCATCAGATGCTAATTGGAAAGAAAAATTAGCAGCATTGGGTGTATCTGCTGCAATGCATAGTAAAGTTAAGTTAGGTATGGGTGGGGATGTAAAAATTCAAAATGTTGATTTAAAAAGTGTAAGTAAAAAACAAAATATCATTACAAGTTTAAGTTTGGATAAAATGCAACAAACTATTAAAACTATAAAACATTATTTGAGTAGAATAAAAATATTAGTGGATAAATTAGATAAATCAGAAACTGGAAATAATAATTCAAAAGTTCATAAAAAAGTGCAGAGGCGTATAGGTAATAAAAAAAAGGAACCCTTAAAATATGAAAATTACCATGAAAAAGAAATAAGAAAAAAAATGGAAAGCTCAAGAAGATCTACACTAAAACCAAGAAAGAGGAAACTAGATATGGATGAAGACATATTGAATAATATAGATGCAGAAAAAAAAAGGAAAATTGAACATGATTTATCGCTAGAACTGAATAAAATAAACAATACAAATCAACAAAATTTTGAAATTGTTAAACGAGCTAATTCTTTAAAACGAAAATTGAAAGACAGTAGTGACAATGAAGATGACATAATAAATCAATCAGAAAAGAGAATAAGAGTCTTTTAAAGTATTTAAGTGATAATCAATAAGATTTTTAATTCAGTATAGGTTTTGTTTTTCTTTAATGACAATATATAGTAAAAAAATAATAATATAAATATGTCAACCAATATATCGAAAAAGAAAAAAAATAATAAAAAGAATAACAGACATCATCATCATCGTCGACGACGACGTCATTATAGTCATAAAAAGATAATTAAAAATCAAAGGAAAAAATCACCGAAAAATTCAGTAAATTTCCAATCAATTACACGTAAAATTAAGGAGAATATAGTAAAACATAAACCGAAAAATTTAAATTCTATTTTTAAGTTAGCACGTAAAACTGTTCAAAATGAAAGTGGAAAATTTAAAAAAGTTCCAAGAATAATAAAAATTCCAAAAACAGGAGGAATTTTACCTCTTATACCAATATTTGCTGGACTAAGTGCTTTGGGAGCATTAAGTGGAGGTGCTGCAGGAATTGCAAAAGCTGTAAATGATGCACGTGCTGCTAATCAACAATTACAAGAAAGTCAACGTCACAATAAAAAAATGGAAGATATAGCAATGGGTAAAGGAGTTTATTTGAAACCATATAAAACAGGATTGGGTCTTTTTTTAAACCCTCCTACCAATTTGAAAGATTACCCCTAATATTGCCTGAATATGCCTTAAATAATTTAGAACTTGAGGAATATGCTAGAAAATTAAAAATTCCTTATTTTAGAGGTGTTTTTATGAAAGACTCTTTACCGAAAAAAATCAAATATTTTGAATGTGGTATTATAAATTTAGACAATAGTTCAGGTCCTGGTACACATTGGACTGCTTATAAAAAATGTGGAAAAAATATTTATTATTTTGACAGCTTTGGTAATTTGAGACCAACTTTAGAAAGTAAATTATATTTTAATTCCAATGGTATATGTAATATATATTATAATCACACGTCTTATCAATCATATAATTCGGTAAATTGTGGTCATCTATGTTTAAAATTTTTATATTATCCTATTTTATCCTAATAAATATAGTGTTTTAAGTATATTTTGTTTAGTTTCTTTTTATTAATCAAAGATATATAGTAATAAGAAAAAAAAATGTCCTATACATTTACTTTATCTGGAAATAAATCAATACTTACCGCAAAAATATATCCTCCTATTATTTTAAACGAAAATGATGAATATGTTTTGGGACTAGTTAATTTTGAAAGTTATAATTCTATTCCCAATATCGATCAAACAAATAATATTTTTCATTATGGCAATAATAAACAAGTGATTATACCTGAAGGATCATATGAAATTGTAGATATATATAAATTTTTATCAAATCATTTTAATTATAATTACTACCTAAAAAAAAATGGGGAAAAAAAGAAGAGAAAATACAACGAGTTACAACAAGAAATAATTGAAATAAAATCATTTGAAGATCAAAGTCTTAATAAGAATAATATTATTCCAAAGTATACTATACAAGAAGAAGAGGAAATAGAAGATGAGGAATTTGTTACTCTTTTTCTAAATAGTAATCGTAATACTTTAAAATGTGAAATTAAATGTAATAAAATAATTGACTTTAGTAAACAAAATTCTATTGGAAGTCTATTGGGATTTAAAAATCAAATACTTGAGCCAAATAAAGTGCACGTCTCCGAAAATCCAGTTGACATTTCCAAAATTAATTCTATATGTATAGAATGTAATTTGATAACAAATTCCTATAATAATGGAAAATCAGTTCATATTGCGCATATGTTCTATCCTACCGCCCCTCCAGGATTTAAGATAATTGAAAAACCTACAAATGTAATTTATCTACCAATAAGCACACGTTATATTGATGAAATTGTACTTAAAATAACCGATCAAGATGGAAATTTAATTAATTTTAGAAAAGAACTGATAACGATACGTTTACATTTAAAGAGAAACTTTTAAGTTTAGTTAAAAAAAAGTATGGTATTTTTATATGATCAAAATTCGTTTGGTATTCCTTTTGAAAGGAAAGAGTTTAATAGTTATAAAAGCTCTACAATAAAGAAAAAACATTTTAGTTCACGAAACCAATTTAAACAATTAACATCTAAAAATAAAAAACTACTTTTATCTTTAGGATTTCGTTTAAAAAAGAAAAACTAAAAAAATTTAAAAAAAAAGTTTCTGGTATAGATTTAAATTAAGCTGTACCACATATACAAATAAGTTTTTTATTAAGTGTAAGTGCAAATTAAATTTATTCAAGAAAAAAAGGGAAAAAAATGAGTTTTAACGTATTAAAAATAAATGATAGTATTATAATTGATGATTCAATTATAAGTTATCAATATCACACACATCAACCATATTCATCTACAACTTTTAATAATAACGATGAAATTAGAATACCCATTCAAACACAAGATCTTTATACATTACCAAGTGAAAGTTTTCTATATATTGAAGGAAAATTAACAAAAGACGATAATACATTTTCAGAAAATGTTAATTTTATAAATAATGGAATTATGCATCTTTTTGAAGAAATACGCTATGAATTAGGTGGAGTAGTTATTGATCGTATTAGAAATCCTGGTATAACTACTTCGATGAAAGGATATGTTTCATTTACACCAGATGAAAGTAAAAATTTACAAAATGCTGGATGGAATACCGATTCTCCTCCCGCTCTTCTAGATAAAAAGGGTAATTTTAATGTTTGTATACCATTAAAAATGATAATGGGATTTGCTGAAGATTATCATAAAATAATAATGAATTTACGTCAAGAATTAATATTAATAAGAAGTCCTTCTGATTTAAATGCAATTCATCAAAAAGAAGACAAAAAAGAAAACTATAAAGTAACTATTGATAAAATTTTTTGGAAAATACCACATATAATAGTGAATGACAGTCAAAAATTACGTCTTTTCAAACAATTTGAAAGCAATAAAGATTTGACAATTGCTTTTCGAGAATGGCAACTTCACGAATATCCTCAACTAAAATTAACGAAAAATCACACGTGGAATGTGAAGTCATCTAATTTATTACAACGCCCTAGAAGCATCCTAATTGGCATGCAAACTGCTTTAAAAAATGATATTACCAAAGATATGAGTCACTTTAATCATTGTGATTTAGTAAATTTAAAAGTATATTTAAATTCAGAAATTTTTCCATATGACAATTTAAATGTTGACTTTTCTAATAATAAGTATGCAATACTCTATGAGATGTTTGCGCAGTTTCAAAAATCCTACTACTACAAACAAAAAAGTCATCCATGTATAACTCCTATAAATTTTAAAAACAACACACCACTCATAGTTATTGATTGTTCGCGACAGAGTGAAGATATTCTAAAAGGTGGTGCGATAGATATTCGAATTGAATTTGAAACTAATAAAATAATTCCCGATAATACTGTCGCATATTGTTTAATTTTACACGATCAATTAGTGAAATATAATCCATTAACAAATTTGGTGAAAGTTATTTGAAGACAAACTTGGTAAGAGTTATTTGCAAAGAAAATTTTAAAGAAGAAATTAAAGAAAAATGTATATTGTTGACGTACAAGGATTTCAATATCAAACAAGTGACTTTATCTGCAAAGAAATAGCTATAATAAATATTCACACTGGTCGAATACATCATCGTCTAATTAAGTTGCCAATACCACTTCATTGGTTAAAACCTGATATTGAAAGTCATGTTGCCTGGACTACAAATTTTATACATGGAATTTCTTGGGATTTTGCTGGTTATCTACCCTACGAACAACTTGCATTATATATAAGACAAATTATCAAAGATCGACATGCTAAAGTTTTTGTAAAAGGTTTATTTAAAAAACAATGGTTGTTAAAACATATAAATAATGAAATTTTTGATTTATTTGATTTTAATTGTAATAAATTAGATCAACAATTATTTGCAACATTTAAAGAAAATCGTTGTAAAAATCATTTGTATAATAATAATAGATGTGCTAAACAAATTGTATCTATATTAAGGAACTGGTTTTTAGAAAATAAAACAAATATATAATTAATTATGGTTTTTTATTTTATTTTTTTTTTAAATTTCTTATAACATATAATCAATATATAGTACAAATATGTTAGGAAAATAATCTAATCGGTATATAATAATATATAATATATATTTTTTAAATTAAAGTAGTTAAAATTGACTATAAATAAGATATCATATTTTAGAAAAAAGTATATAACTATAAAATAAGATAACATATTTTTTTTAAAAAAGTATATCTAATTATTAAAAAAAACGTTGAGAATTTAGAAAATCGTCATCGTTTTCATCCTCTTCAAGATTTATCATTTTGGAAGATGTTGATGGAGACACTTCTGGTAGTTCTGGTATTGACTGTGGTGGTGGAAGTTTTTTTGCATCTAGTTTGAATATTTTTTTCGCAGGCTGCTGGAATTCATACGTTTCATCATCCAAATTAAAGTTAAATTTTTTCACGGCCTTTTCGAAAAGCATATATTGCTCTTCATCTTCTAACTTTGCACGCAAATAATGTATTGGTAAATTACCGAATTTTTTCAATAGGGTGCTGGTCTTCGGTGAATAGGACAGGCTAATAAATATTTTATCCCCTTTCAAAGTAATTTCTTTCACTCCAAATCTGAAATAATTGAAATAAAAAAATAAATTAGAGAAATGTTTAAAAATATTTTTAATATTGTATTAACCTTTGTTTAATATATATGATATTATTAACTAAAAACGTTAAACTATGAAAAAATCCGTATGTATTAGAGAAGATAAGAACCAATGTCATTTATTAATTAAATGGCAATTTGCATATAGACAAGCTCGAAAAAACAACTATGAAATGTATTATCTCGACAGACTTCGCTTTGAACGAAAAATCAGAGAATTTGAAATTATTTTTCAAAAAATAACAAATATTGAACATAGAAGTAAAATATATATTGAAAGATTTGCAAACACATAATTTTTTAATTATTTTTTTATAGATTTAAAAGATAAAAGTAATATTAAATAATACTTACTGAAATATTTGCTTCATAACTACTAACGCCATTTTTAATGGTAGCTCTACCTTGTCTTTGACATTTACAATTATAGTTGACGGCGTGGTGGACATTTTGTTATTGTTGTACACTAATTATATGTAAAAAAAAATAAATTAAAAAAGTAAAAATTTAAAAAAATTAATTTAGTTAATAAATATAAATTGATTTATAAAATAAATGTACACAAAATTACCATTCCAAATTTTCATAAGTTGACATACGTCGATAAAATGTTGGAAAAAAAGGATTTATATTATTTTGATCTGGAAAAAATGTATAAAAAATAGGATCTAAATTTTTTTGATTTATAACTGCATTAATAGCTAACATTTTTAATGACTGAGGTTGAAAATTTTGAAAACCCGGTATTATACCATGTCTATTGTCATTAATATTATAAGCCCAAATACAAAATTTTTTATTCAAAAATGTACACGCACATTTGAAAGCATCGTATTGAGTCCTTTGCATTTGATTGATTATATTTTCCTCCCTTGAAAGTTTTAAATTTTTTTCACCGACAAAATGAATTCTAAGAGTCAAATCCACATTTATTACTAAAGTAACATAAAAATGATCAGATTTCCAACAAAAAAAATAACCATTGTGATGTCCTATTTTTTTATAATCAGGTACTTGAGTTCCCCATTCAATTATATCTAAAAGACTACCCATTTTTTCAAAAGTATTTTCACCCTCTAAATCTATCCACAAAGTAGGAAATCCAAAGTCCTCAGTACGACCCAATAAATGTGCAACAAAACGTCCCGTTAAAAAGCAAATTTGATTTGGTAATAAATGTGTGCAAATATGATATATTAAATTTAAAATTTCGTGATCATCATTCGTCCAATTTTTATTTTTTTCTTGAAAATTAAAATTTAAATTAGTGTACAAAATTTGTTTGTTAAAAAGTGTCATTTCGTGAGACATATTTTTTTCTTATTATCTGAAGAATAAAAAATTGAATATATAAATATGTTATATTAATTTAAATAACAAAATATTTAAAAACAAAACATCAAAAAAAAAATAATAGTACTTACCAAATGGAAAATAATTCAGTCAACACTGTAAAAACAGATATTAAAACGTTCTGCTGCAATATGTCTATTTATACTTTGGATTTTCCTCCTTTCTAAAATAAATGACATCAACATAGTCACAAGTTATGTATATCTAATTATTAAACAAACAAGATTTTTAATTACCTCTCGAGGAAAAATAATATCTAAAAAGCAATAATTTATTTTAAAAATTAATATTACTTTGTAGTATACACATAAATTGATGTCTCGAATCACGTATTTTCGATTTATCCACTTATGTCATTGCAAATAATAAAAACAATTACCTAAAATTACATCAACTTTTATTTGAAAGTCAAACAATGTGGATTTCATGCAATTATGCAGAAATGAGTAACTGCTAAGTGCTAAGTGTTTTATATTATGCAAATTAAGCAGGACTTTCAATTGACAAGTACTGCGTTTTAAATGTTTCGTAAAAGATCCCATTATAAGTTATGTGTATAAATTGCATACATTTAATAAGTGTTATTTATTTTCACTTTTAGTAACATACAGTACGTTTATTTTTTAAATTTTTATAATGGTAGCATTTTTGTGTCTAATTTGCCACTATTTTGTTTATGAGCACAAATATAATACATATTTTTATTGTAAGAGGTGTATTCGTGCATTGTATCGTCCCTATTGCTATAATTGTCTAACAGCCAGAGACATACAAGAAATCTGTGTTCACTGCTTTGGTTCGATAAGGTAAGAAAATATTTATATAAATTTGAAATTACCATTTTATTTTTTCTAAAACTTTTAATTTAAAACAAAAATAAGTTTAATTTTTATCAAATAGTATTCCGATTTTAAGTTTATAAATAAGAAAATAATTAACTTGCCATACATTTCTTAAGACACAAAAATTATTTTCTTAGAAAATTAACGTTCCCTTTCTTTTTTTTTTGAATTTTAATATTTAATATTTTATTTTTATTGTACTTAGCAGTTCAGTTAATAACTTCAACACGTATAGAATAATCATATTAAATATTAATTAATATAATGAAACAGCAAACAAACGAACGATGTAAAATACGAGGTTGTTTATATAGTGCTAATTTTATGTGTTATGTAAAATCGCAAAATATTATTAAAAAAATGTGTATCTATCATAGTTTTTGTTCAAAATGTGGCACTCCCTGTAAATATATGAATGGAAATATAGTAAATAGTAATGATAATTTCCTTTATTGTTATTATTGCAATCCCGAATGGAGTGACTTTGCAAATAATATTTCTATAACTATTTAATAAAACAAAAAAAAATAGGTAAATATCTGTTAGGCTTCTAAATTAATAAGAAATATTTCCTAAAAAATTATTTATTTTTTAAATTCTTAAATCATTTCATTTAAATATTAGGTAAATATAAGTATTTAGTCATTAGCTATATAAATATTGCAACATATTACATTAGCTTTCGTATTTGTTTTTAGAGTTAATAACTAAAAGAGGAAAGAGAAATGGAAAACAAAAATAATTCACCACCATCTAGTTCACAAACGCTTGATCGATTATGCAGTGAAGTACTGACAAAAATTAAACAGGTAAGCAAATTAATTAAAAAACAAAATGAATTTTTATTTTGGATACAATATTTAAATAAAATAATAAAATTAGTTAAAATTTGTCAAAAAAATAAATCGAAATGTATTGGGAATTTTTCAAAAATTGAAACAAGTCTGTCAGTTTTAAAGCATTATAAGGAACATTTTAAAAATCAAAAACGAATTAATTTTAGTAATTCATTTAAAGTAAAAAATAGAAAAAGGAATCTAATTTGGCAAGAAATAGAATCATGTTTTAAAGGTAGAATACGAACGGGTGTAATTATAAATTTAAATTTTAAAGATCCAAAAATTTTCTGAAACAAAGCTTATAGAAGTTTTTCGATTCAAATTAAAAAGGCATTGAAAAAATCGCTTTTAAAAGTAAATACTACTTTTACTGGCATATTTATTAAACCTCAAACTTTGGAAACGGATTTAAAACATTTTTCTACAAAAAATGAAATTATCGATAGAAAATCAAATTTAAAAGATTGGTTTCGAGAAAATGTTAAAAACAAAATTTTACAAAAATTAGAAGAATATCAAGAGCGTGATTCAGGACTTGCACTATATGAAATTCTACACTTAAAAATAAATATGAATAGTTTTAACCCTATAACTTGCGGTAATTCGACATATATTGAACTACCTAAATTTCTTCAAAATAAAAAAGGAATTATAAATATAAAAAATAATGATAAATATTGTTTTCTCTGGTCAATTGTTTGTGCTTTATATCCAGTTAATACTAATGGTAAGAATAAAAGTCGGACCTCATCCTATCCACATTTTAGTGAAGTATTAAAATATGACCACATTCAATTTCCAATACGACTTAAAGAGATACCAATTTTTGAAAAATTAAACAAATTAGCTATAAATGTTTTTACTACTTTTAAAAATCGTGAAATTGTTCCATTATGTTTAAGTAAAGAAAATTTTTCGCCTCGAATAAATCTACTAATGATTCCTATTAATAAAAATTATCAGAAAAAAAATCCTTTAAATATCTATCATTTTGCTTTAATTACCAATTTATCACGCATCTTAAATCAACAAATGAAAAATGTTCACAATAAAAAATGGTTTTGTGAAAGATGTTTAAATCATTTTCTGACAGAAGAAAATCTTAACAAACATTTGATTTGTTGCAAAAATATGAATACAACTAAAATTGAATTACCATCTAAAGATAAAAATATTCTAAAATTTACTAACTTTAAATTTAAACAAAAAGTTCCTTTTGTTATTTATGCTGATTTAGAAAGTATTTTGAAAAAAAATCAAAATTTACATTTATTTAAAAATAATGCTACTTCATCTGTATATCAAGAACATGAAGTATTTAGTATTGCTTATTATTTTAAATGTTCCTATAACGATTCATTATCCTATTTTCGATTATTCACTGGTCAAAATTGTATTGAATGGTTCGTGAAAGAACTTGAAAATATAGCATATAAAGTTGATAACATTTTTAAGAAAATTATTCCAATGACACCATTAAATAACGAGGAAAAAAATAAATTTATTCAAGCAACCAACTGCTTTATTTGTTTGAAACCATTCCGGGAATATGAAACAAAAGTAAGGGATCATTGTCATTTTACTGGAAAATTTAGAGGAGCAGCTCATCAATCTTGTAATCTTAACTTTAAAATTGATCATATGGTCCCTGTTTTATTCCATAACCTTTCTGGTTATGACAGCCACTTTATAGTAAAAGAGCTTAGTTTAAAAATTAAAGGAAAACTTACATTAATACCTATAAATAAAGAACGATATATTTCTTTTACCAAATACATTGAAAATACCACTATTAATTTTAGATTTTTAGACTCGTACAGATTTATGCCTTCAAGTATTCAAAATTTAGCCTCTTTTCTACCTAATGAGAAAAAAACTATTCTAAAAAGTTATTTTAATCAAGATAATGAAAAAAAATTTGAATTATTATCACGAAAAGGAATTTTCCCATATGAATATTTAGATTGTTGGGAAAAACTACAAGATAAAAATTTACCAAAAATAGAACATTTTTATAGTTCTCTTAATAATGAAAATATCACACAAAATGAATATGAATTTGCTCAAACTATTTGGAATACTTTCAACATTCAAAACTTAAAAGAATATGCAGAACTCTATCTAAAAACTGACGTATTACTTTTGGCTGACATATTTGAAAATTTTAGAGAAATGTGTCTATCAACATATAAATTGGACGCTTTATGGACATATACAGCTCCAGGTTTAACATATCAAATTGTATTATCACAAGGTATTGAATTAGAATTACTCACCGAAATTGATATGCTTTTATTCATAGAAAGAGGCATTCGAGGTGGTATTTCACAATGTTCAAATCGATATGGTAAAGCTAATAATAAATATATGGAAAATTCCTACAATCCAAATTTACCAACATCATATTTAATGTATTTTGATGTTAATAATTTATATGGAGCTGCTATGAGTCTACCTTTACCAGAAAAAAATTTCAAATGGGATGATCCTAATAATTTTAAAACAATCGATATTTTAAATATTTCAGATTATAGCGACACTGGGTACATATTTGAGATAGATCTAAATTATCCAAAAGAATTATATGAACTACATAAAGATTTACCACTTTGTGCAGAACATCTATGTCCACCAAATTCAAAATCAAAGTTAACAAAATTATTGACCACATTTTATAACAAAAAAAATTATATAATTCACTATCGAGCTTTAAAACAAGCTCTTCAATTAGGCTTACAAATTTCCAAAATACATAGAGTATTAAAATTTAATCAGTCATGTTGGTTAAAAAACTACATTGATCTAAACACAGATTTAAGAAAAAAAAGTAAAAACGATTTCGAAAAAAATTTCTTCAAGCTTTTAAATAATGCATTTTTTGGAAAAACCATTGAAAATGTACGTAAACACAAAGATATTAAATTTGTTACTAAATGGTCAAATCGATTTGGAGCCAATTATTATATTTCACAACCAAATTTTCATAGTTGTACTCGTATTTCCGAAGATATAGTACTGATTGAAATGTCAAAACTAAAAATAAAAATTAACAAACCTATTTTTGTTGGATTCAGTATTTTAGATCTGTCAAAAACTTTTCTTTATGATTTTCATTACAATTATATTAAGAAAAAATTTGGACCTAATACAAAACTTTTATATACTGATACAGATTCTTTAATATATCATTTTTTTATTAACGATATTTATACGCATATTAAAGAAGATATTCATTTATTTGATACTTCTGATTATCCTGAAAATAATGTTTATAATATACCATTAAAAAATAAAAAAGTTCTTGGTCTAATGAAGGACGAACTTAAGGGAACAATTCTATTAGAATTTATAGGACTTAGATCGAAAATGTATGCATTAAAAGTTTATAAATCAAAATTAAACCTAAATGAGGAAATAAAGAAATTAAAAGAACAAGGAGTAAATTCCAAAGAGATCTCTTTTTTTACTGAAAATTATGATAAAATTAAAAAAGCAAAGGGAATTACTAAAGGTGCTCTTAAAACTATTACTTTTCAAGATTATTATCAATGCATTTTTAAAAATATTAATAATCAAATTAATCAAAAAATTATTACATCTAAATTACATAAAGTTTATACAGTCAATCAAAAAAAAATTACATTATCTCCTTTTGATGATAAAAGAATTGTCAATTATAAATGTACCGATACTTTACCATGGGGATATTCCTAAATAAAAATTCATTTTAAAAAATAATTAATTTGCTTACTGTGTTTAATTAGGACACATATTCTAATGTCAACTAATTTAAAAAGGTAATTTATATAAAACAAATTTTTAAAAATTTTTATAAATATATATTTAGATATGTGTGTATCTACAAAACTTTTTTCAATTTTTTTTTTGTTTTCAGATAAAATTTCGAAAAAATCATCCTGAGGCCTGTGAACCCCAAAAACATACTCCTGAAGCAGCTGGTTTTGACTTATTTAGCACAGACGAGGAATGCATCATTGAACCATTCTCTAGAAAATGTATAAACACTGGTATCCAAATTGAACTTCCCACAGGTTACTATGCACAAATACATTCTAGATCGGGTCTCAGTCTAGAATTTGGTCTCGAAGTTGGAGCAGGCATAATTGATCAAGATTATAGGGGCGATATTAGAGTTATATTATTTAATCTATCAAAAATACCAATTAAAATTAAAAAAAATACTAAAATTGCTCAACTAATTATAAAAAAATCAAGAAATTGTGAATTTGTTAACGTAGATCATCTATCGAAAACATTTAGAGGAGAAAAAGGTTTTGGTTCTTCCTTAAATTTTTAAATAAACAAAATATAAATATATTTTTTTAAAAATTATGAATCCAAATCCGTCTCCAGGACATTCATATAGAAGATTTAATAATTTTCATAATATTATATATAGGTGTAATTTATGTAAAATTGCCTTTGATGATGGTGAACCCATAGTCGCAGACAATTTCGAAACTTATTATCATAAAAATTGTATACAAATTTGGAACCAAACTACAATGTATATTCGAGATCAACAAAGGTACTTTTGCCCAAATAATAACTTACCCGTTAGAATTAAACTATTATAAAAAAAATGTATTTTTTTATGTTATTAAATAATATACTATATATCATTCCTGTTAAAATTGAACTATTATATAAAATGTATTTTTTTTTTGTTTTAATAAATAATATCATTATTTTTTTTTTGTTGCTTTATGTATTACCTACCCTAAGCTTAATTCCTTTAATAAAAATATATATCTAAACTTCACCAAAATATCAGATAGCAGCATCTAAAACACAACGTGCTTAGCTTAGCTCAGCTTTGCTTAGATTCCTTTAATCAAACTTTTATCCAGTTGCAACAATTGACGATAGATGGACACCTTAGCTTTACCTAGATTCCTTTAATCTAACTTTTATACACTTACAACAACCAACTATAGATGGCGTCTACAGTCATACAAAATAATACAAGCCCACTTATTAGACAATGTCTTCGGATTACGTCACTTCTTCTTCTTATTCTAATACATTACTCAACCTCTTCGGCTTCTTGGAAATTACGTCTTTTGATATTCTTTGAAAATATTAATCACCTCTTCGAGAATCAACCTGTTCTTCGCCCATGTCTTCGGATTACGTCACTTCTTGTAATATATTCTTCTTGGAAATTACTTCTTCAGATATTCCTGGAAAATCTCTTTCAACCCCTTCGACAATCAACCACTTCTTCACCAATGTCTTTCAAGGGTAATGCTGAAGACATGCCGAAGAAGTGACAGCTCGATGGAAGGTGCCATCGACTTTACAAGAAGTCGATGGCACTGTCCTGGGACCCCGCTCTACTCTACTACTGATGTTGCAATAGTTTAAAGTTGTACCTACTCCGAGAGTTAGAAAGTGAACAGTGGAGGGGGGCGTTCTTTCAGCCTGCAGCGCGCGGAAAAAACGTGAATTAGACGCTCCAAATCCGTTTCGCTGGAAAAATTTGGATTATCTCGGCGTTGTTTACAATTTTTTTTTCATATAAAGGATGTTTTTTATAGAGGTATAAAACTTTAAGTTGGCAACAGTTTTTCAACTGGCAGCCATTTTGTCAGCTGTCAAGTGATTTATGTTTAGTTTGGTTTGGCATTTCAACATGAATAGACTGACGCTTGAACAACGCTTCCAAATTGTGCAAATTTATTTTGAAAATCATGGTTCTGTTTGAAATACGTATCGCGCACTACGTCCATTTTACGGTCAACATAATCGTCCATCAGAGCAATTAATTCGATTAACTATGGAACGTTTTCGCACCACGTTTACTCTAAATGATAATACGCATCCACAAAGACGTCGTACAGTGCGTACAGAAGAAGTCATTGCTGCTGTAGAGCGTAGCGTAGAGGAAGACCCGAATCAGTCTATCCGCCATCGTGCACAGGAATTGGATATGTGTCCATTCACTTTATGGAAGATTTTGCAGAAAGATCTTGATTTGCGTGCTTACAAAATCCAACTCGTGCAAGAATTGAAGCCACACGATCACCTAGCAAGGCGTAGATTCGGTTGCCCAAAACAAGATTGCCGTTGATCCCGATTTTCATAAGCGAATTTTGTTTAGCGATGAAGCTCACTTTTGTTTGAATGGATACGTCAATAAACAAAACTGTCGTATTTGGAGTGATGATAATCCTCAAGTGTATGTTGAGACACCGTTACATCCAGAAAAACTGGCTGTTTGGTGTGCTTTATGGGCTGATGGAATCACTGGTCCGTACTTCTTTAAAAACGATGCTGGTCAGAACGTTACAGTAAATGGTGACCGCTATAGAGCCATGATCACTGACTTTTTCGTTCATCAATTGAACAACCATGATGTGCAGGAGCTGTGGTTTCAACAAGACGGCGCAACATGTCACACAGCTCGTGCCACAATTGATTTATTGAAGGAAACGTTTGGTAACCGCATAGTTTCACGTTTCGGACCCGTGAATTGGCCTCCAAGATCGTGCGACTTAACGTCGCGAGACTATTTTCTGTAGGGATATGTGAAGTCGCTAGTCTACGCCGATAAGCCCGAAACGATTGATCACTTGGAGGACAACATTCGCCGCGTTACTGCCGATATACGGCCACAAATGTTGGAAAAAATCATCGAAAATTGGACCTCCAGATTAGACTACGTCCGAGCCAGCCGTGCGGTCATATGCCAGAAGTCACATTTAAATTATAACGCCAGAAGGTTATCTTTCGAATAAAGTAAATTTTATGTCAATTTAAAAAATTCATCTTTGTTTTATTCCATTTAAAAGTTCTATACCTCTATAAAAAACACCCTTTATTATCTCCACTGATTTATAAGAATAAGCTGGTATTATCATATAGAGCAAACTATTCAATGTGTCTGTTCTAACAGCTTTATTTGTACATGATAATATGATGTCTTAGTCAAAGATAGTATCATAGTTAACTTACTTTTGCAAAAAATTTCATACAGATAATATGAAGCAACGAACCCATAATCATCCCTATCATTTTAGAGTTCTTCAGAACGTACTCGTTTTCGGACAAATCACATAATCTGGCTATTAATATTTTCGAAAGTACAACAAGTACCATTGCCACAAACACAATTCCAATCATAAATGCATATACCACCAACGTCACCGAATATTTACAAATTCGTATACATTTAGGCGTGAAAGGTTCGATTTCGCCACTAATTGCATTTCGTCGTTGATGTGTTGCACTATCTGCGTAATTCTGCCGAATATCGGTTTCCAGATCTTCCATATTAGTGGCCCATCTCATTTTGAGTTTATTCTCCTTTCGTTTCCACAAGTTTAAAAATAGTATGGCCCAAAATGACATTAATACGGCAAAAGCTACGGTGAACTGATTGTCGAACATGATCGTCCAATGAGCCAATCCACAATATTTTGATACGGTTTTGTGATGACAGTTTTTGTAGCCTTCGCAGGTTGGACATATAAAATTGTCGTGGTTTTCACAGATTTCTTGTCTAAAAATAATTAAATCCGTGATATCAGTGTGATGTCACAATATATTATATTGTTATAGCCATATTATAGGGTGTTCAATGGGTTTTCGGGTTATTTCCGTTTTTCGTGACACTGTGTTATTCTATATTTATTTCAGTATTAAAAACAAATCGATTCTTATATTTTAAAACTGAAATATGTTATAGAAAGTTTCTATAATATTCTTTTTAGTGACAGATAAGCAATAAATATTACTTTGACGTTTATTCTTTCGTTTAATACACATGGCTAACTAGATATCAATAGGTTAAAGTATTTTTGTATACATTAATAAAAAGTAATACACCGGAAAAATTAGCGCTGATAGGTATAGGAAATCTTAAAAAAAGTGATAGAGAAAAATAACTCGACATAAGAAAGTCGTTATATTCAATTCAAAAAGTCAAAGAAAAATTAATTTACATTTTATCAAATGGGCAAACATCCTGTATAAGATAATTGCTTAGGCGCTATATAATAATAATAATAATAATAATAATTGATCATGGCACTATGAAGACCAAATTGACAGCCGAATTTATCAGGAGAGTAAGACGGGTATTAAAAACTAATTTAAATAGTAGAAATTTGTTTAAGGCGCTCAACACGTATGCTTGCTCTGCGCTGAGCTACTCTTTTGGAATTGTAAAGTGGAGCAGGACGGACATCCAAAACCTGCAAAGAAAAATAAGGACACTCCTAACAAAAGCACAAAAACATCACCCTCGGAGTGCTATTGAACGTACAATGCTTCCAAGACACCAAGGAGGAAGATGATTGGTGGATATTGGTAAATAGCTCGACCAACAAATAATAAACTTACGTTCATATTTCCACAGGTTGGCGGACTCTTCCATACTACATCGAGCAATATGCGAGGCAGACGATTCAACACCGCTACAGTTGAGAGAACAAGATATTACTTCTCACCACCAAACAGACCAAGAGAAGTTACAAACCTGGCTACGGAAGCCACTTCATGGACCAGATTATTCCGACGAAGAACTATCGGAAGTTCATCATTAGAGATCCCTCAATAAAAAATGACCAATGCAGATATGGCTGTCGAACATCGGAGACAATTCAGCACATAACTGGAGGATGCCAAGCGTTTGCCGCAACCGAGTATAAGGAAAGACACGACTCAGCCGCTAAGATACTCCACCAAGAGTTAGCAGAAAAGTTAAATCTATTACAGGTGGGAAAGGTGCCTTATTACAAGTATAATCCGGAGCCTATTCTTGAAAACAACCAGTTCAAGTTATATTGGGACCGAACGGTTCTGACGGATCAAACAGTAGCTCATAATAGACCAGACATTATACTGATAGATAAAATTTCTAGGCGAACTACACTAATCGACATTGCTGTGCCTAACAACAACAACCTAAGGCCAAAATACAACAAGAAGATCGCCAAATATAGAGATCTGGAGGTCCAGGTCCGAAGACAATGGGCAATGAACAGCGTCCAAACGATTCCCATAATACTGTCAACAACTGGAGTGATACGGAAGAACCTCCTGCAGAACATCAAGGGACTGGGCCTTAGTGAGCATCTTTATAAGCCGATGCAGAAAGCAATTCTTCTAGCAACCGCGCGAACCGTCCGAAAATTCATGGGAAATGCAGCAGACAACGTCACCTAGGACCCGATAACATGGAAAGGGTTCCCACAGAGCTTCATACTTTTGGTGTCTTTGTATGCCTGGTATGAGTGAATAATCCCTGGAGGTAGTGCGAAGCCGTTTGGCTTGTAAATCAGGATAATAATAATAATAATAATAATAATTATGTCTTTATTTCTGGTTCTATAGAAATAACAACATATTATAATTAATTAATATACAGGATAATATAGAGACAGAAAGGGCGTAGTCCAGATGTGGATAACACCTAAGTGATATCCATCCTGATCAACTCAACCCAGACTGAAAATAAATAAGACCTAAATAATAATTAAACACAGAAGAGAAAAGAAACAATACTTATACACCCAAGTTAGATACATTGATACAAATTCTGGATTTGTCTTCATCAAAATTCAAAAGAAAAAGAGGAAACTACAATTTTCTTATTTGTCTATCAAATGCGTGTTGGAAGACAACATATCTAAATTTTATAAGCGTGAGAGTTTTGAAGAAGTCCGGAAGAGAATTATATAGTTTAGCGTCATTGTAGGTAAAAGCGCGTTCAAACAGAGAAGATTTAAACAGAGAAGGAGTTATTGTTCCTCGAAAACGAATATTGACGCTATGCAGGTGGGATCTAAAAAACAAGCTTCATGTAATCACCTCCTGTTCTCCATATTCAGCTACTTTAAATCAAGTAGCCTATGAGATATTCTCTTATATTTAAGAACTCCATAAACAAGAGTTTTGCACTTTCTGTATTCTTCGTTTTGAATGGCTGTTAGGCAGTTTTCATATATTACATCTCCGTGGCTAAAAATGGAGAGCACCAGCGAGTCACAAATCGCAGTGCACTGTCAAAGACCACACCCAGATTTTTAACACTATCCTGAACAGGTAGAACTGAATCGCCAATCTTTACATTTATAAGATTTTTAACAATCTCTTTATGTCTTTTTCCCAAATATCATTATACAGCATTGTTTCAGATTAAGATATAAGGAATGCTGCAAAGAGACCGAATGAATTGCTTTAAGGTCTTGGCTAATAGCGTTGCAAGCCTCAAGAACATTCTCAATTTGAAAAAATAAATATACCTGGGTATCATCCACGTAATAATGCGACTTGCACCTCCTCAAACACGAAGTGTAGATTGCATATAACAAAGGATTTACAATAGAGCCCTGCGGTACACCAGAATTTATGGGTACCTCCTCTGACACCTCGCCACCCAGTATAACGCATTACTTTCGACCCTCCAGAAAACACCTTAAAAATAAAATGGCATGATCACTAAGACCGATATAGTGAAGTCTTGCTAATAGCAATCGGTGGTTCAGAGTGTCAAATGCTTTCGAAAAGTCGAGCGGTGTCAGGACTGTTACTTCTCCTGAGTCAATAGCCCGAAATATATCATCAGCGACATTTGCCAGAGCAGTAGAACAACCGTAATTCCTTCTAAACCCAGATTGAGTCTTAGGCAATATTCGGTTAACCTCCGCGTGCTCTGTAAGTTGTTCATTAATTTTTTTAAAAATATTTTTGACATACAGGGCAAAATACTAATGGGACGAAGATCCCGAAGTTCACGGGGACCACTAGCTTTTGGCAATGGCACTACCAAAGCCCTCTTCCAGCATTTTGGATTAACAGAATTTAATAGACATGTATTCAAAACATATGTTAAATAGGGCAAAATGAAAGGACAGCAGAGTCCCACCAAATCAATGCTCAATCCGTCGTGACTCTTTGCTATAAACTTTATTTTAGAGATTATCTTCGCCACCCTTAACTCTGTTACTCCTTTAAATTTAGAATTACGAGTTACATCATCTTTCACACCATTTTCATAAAATTTCAAAAGTTTATTATGTCCCCCTGAATTGGGTGTAGAAGATCTAAAAAATCTATTATTAAATTAGGATCCTTCAGATTTTCGGGGATATCAGCTTTGTTTTTACTAACTGCTATACTGTACTTTTTTAATTCTCGCCATATGTCTTTTGATAGTTGTAACCGTGCGTCCAAATAATTTTTTTTTTTTTGTTAGGAACAGTCAGGGTTGGGAGGTTGCGAAGAGATTTATAATATTCCCAGTGCCCACCATTCTTTGTTCTTTTAAATTTACTTAAGGCATTATTTCTAAGTTCTATAAAATTTTTAATATTCTGAGATATTGGACCTTTAATAGTACATTTATCTTTCTCATTATCAATTTTATGTATTATAATTGCTGTAGATTGCAAAATAATAAAATATTATAGAAGACCATGTTTCTCTCAAAATTAAGTGAATTTTTTGAAAAAGTTGGCAACTTCGCAATAAAACCAGATATGCTGTCGTATGGATAGTTCTTTGGGAATCCAAATATGCAAAGATATACAGGGTACTCTATTAGAAGAAAACTATTTTTTTAGCGTCACGCTGTCATGAAACCATGTATAATTGAAAATATTTTTAGATTGTAGAAATTTTCATATTATACAACTTATATTAAAACATTTTTTCAACTATTGCGCCAGTGTTTTATCAAAATCTTTAATCACAAAGACTTATTTTTACTGAATCGATGGACTAGATGATGAGTTTACCTTGAATGGTACTTAACTTACATTTGCTCCGAATCTCCAAATAGGACGTAAGCCATACTTCCAACAAATATTAAGGCTCCCATTATTGACGGAATTATGAGCATAATATTGAAATATTCCAACCAGGCAAAATAGAAAGCTATTTCAATTCCAAAATACCGGTATATAAGATCTAATGGCTGTTGCTTATGTATCGCACTACTATTTGACCAGTAATAATACAGTAACTATAAATACAAAAATAATTTCAAGAAGACAACATAATCTAAGAACAAAACTAAAAATCTATACATTTTATCTAAAACACAGCATGTCCCTAATGAAAGGAGATAATGGAATTAAAATTAATAATCGTAGAAGAAATAAAGCATAAATACTGATGATGGTACAGTCATGTACGGGATGTCCTATTTTCAACCCTTTTGGGAGTATTGGAGTTATTATCAAAGATAAGAGTGTTGCGGTTTTCACTTTGGTTTCCTACTTTTTAAAAAAACGAGATATTCCGGTGTCAAATTTGTCATGGCTATCTTAGTTTTCTATCTATAGGGTGATTTTGAAAAATCTTCCTTTTTAAGGCACATTTCGTATTTTCGTTATGCGTTAATTGATCCAAAAGGAAAAAACTAATTTCTATAGAGTTTTTTACATAGAGTTTAGTGGCGCAGTCAGTTCTTTTCTAAAAAGTTTAGTTTTTAAGGTATTAGCCAAACTTATGATTTTGTTAAAATAGGACACCCCGTACAGACTTTTTAGATACACCATGTATACAAATGAATTGACTCAAAAGTCGTGTGAATACTCACTGATCTTATATTATCTAAGTTCTCTGATATTGGACCATCATGTAGAGGATACGCAGTTTCTAAAATTTTAAGCCTTACTAATTTGGAGACCCCAAAATCCTTTTCGTTCGCACTAAATTTTGTATTTTCTAGAACTTGATTGACAATCATTATTCTTTCTGCGTCTGTTAATTGTCTAAAATCAATAAAAACATGTAAATCTGTCTGTCAGATTGTCTATTAAGAGTTGTTTTTCATTGTTACTAGCATATACAGAGTATCCGGTAAATATGTGTCAAACTCTCGGCAGTGTACAGAAAGCCTCAAATAACCCTAGTGTTTCATAATTTCTCTCTCTCTCTCTCCCTCTCTCTCTCTACCAGACTAATCAGGGTGCCGACATGCACCTGGCTGTGCAAAGGATATATACACTGCTATTGTATCTCACATGGAAGAATCCGTGAAAACCGCATAAACATGTATAGGCCATCCGGCGGCAGGTCGGCGAAGCCGCATTCAGTATTTGCATGCTTCCTTCCGATCTGTCCCTTGCACAGCCAGGTGCATGTCGGTACCCTGATGAGTCTAGTAGAGACGAAACATGTACCTCTGCAGTATCACTGTGGCGGGGAGGGTAAGTTTTGACTTTCTTCTCGGTATGGTGGTACAGGTAGGCCATTATCTCAATGGTGGTGGAATAGGATAAATTGTGTTCCTTAGCAATTTGTTCCAACTGTATAACCTCTAACATGGAAAGGATATGGTTGGAACGAATATTACAAATATATATATATATATATATATATATATATATATATATATATATATATATATATATATATATATATATATATATATTTGTAATCTTTATTTATTTTTTTAAGAAATTTTTCTTGAGTATAAGTCATTAATAAACATTCTTCCAATTATATTTAAGTCATATAATTAAAAGATTCTCAAAAGACTAAATATATATATATATATATATATATATATATATATATATATATATATATATATATATATATATATATATATATACCGGGTGTCAACGAATCTATTAGACAAGTCATAATTTCTAGAGTATTATGTGTATCAAAATGAGAATTGGTACAGGTAAATGGTATGTAAAGGGGAGAGTTTTTGCATATTTTCCACTTTCCGGCCACTTCCGGTTTCACCGGAAATGGCCCCGGTTTTGAATTTTTAAATGGAACACCCTGTATATTTTAACATTCTTAGATTTCTGAGACAATTCTAGATCAGAATGTGACATTTTAAAAACTTTTTACGGCTACTTCATTTTTTAGAGCCACTTTTAAAATTGCATCTAGGTGGCCATAGGGACGCAAACTAATCTAAGGGCCTTAGGTGATGTCAAAAAAATACAATCGCAAAGTTTTAGTTACTAATATGAAAGACAGGAATAAGACAAGTTGACAAAATTACGTTTTCATTTCTAACTATTAATTTTCAAATGGCGACCCCTTTTTGACAACTACTTTTCGAAAAAAGCATTCTTTGACGAATCTAACGGTACTAATTTATTTGCGATTGGATTAGACATAAGAACAGAAATTAAATATTATTAAGCAAAATACTGGATAATTTATTTACTTATGACATGTGCGCCATGGACAGCCATGATGCATAATATTGCAATTGTTTTGATCAAGTCTTCTTTGGAAAACAAAGCACTCACTTAAGTAGATAATGACAGGGACATACGCTCTAAGAACAGACGCAAAAGTTTCTTAATTTTCGTTAAGTTTAGTTTAAATTTTCGTAAATAATGTATACTTAAAGTGAAAAAGTGGATATGTTATTAATATTTGGAGAGTGTCATAGAAATTCAAGGAATGCTGCCGAGTTGTATGCTCATAGATATCCGAATCGGCAACATCCAGCCCATCAGTATTTTCCGTATGTCGAGACTCGTTTTAGGCAAATAGGAAATCAAGAGGCGGAACAGAGGTTTATCATAAATGAAGAGACTCAGATTAACGTACTTGCTATGGTTGAGGTTGATAAAACAGTTTCGTTAAGAAAAATTAATCAAGACCTCCAGATAAGTTATGAATCGATTTCTTTGTCTGGGGATATGTTAAAGAAAGGGTTTACTATGGAGCAGCCCCAGCTACACTTGAAATATTAGAAGAAAGAATTTTACGGGCATTTAGAAGTATAACGCCCCAAATGCTACAAAACGTGTTGAGAGAAACAATTGAACGAGCTGAAATGTGTCGTGAAAAAGAAGGAATGCACTTTAAACATTTACTACACTAAACTTTTTAACAAATTCAGCTACTGTACTTTCAAATATTTTAAGTGCGTCGTCTAAGTTATTAGTTTATTTTGTTAGTTTTTTGTTAATTTTGTTAAATTTTTAATCCAATTCCTGTCTTTCATACTAGTCACTAAAACTTTGCGATTGTATTTTTTTGACATCACCTAAGGCCGTTAGATTAGTTTGCGTCCGATCATGGCCACCTAGATGCAATTTTAAAAGTGGCTCTAAAAAAATGAAGTAGACGTAAAAAGTTTTTAAAATGTCACATTCTGATCTAGAATTGTCTCAGAAATCCAAAGATGTTAAAATATACAGGGTGTTCTATTTAAGAATTCGAAACCGGGGCCATTTCCGGTGAAACCGGAAGTGACCGGAAAGTGGAAAATATGCGAAAACTCTCCTCTTTACATAACATTTACCTGTACCAATTCTCATTTTGATGCACATAATACTAGAAATTATTACTTGTCTAATAGATTCGTTGACACCCGGTATATATATATATATATATATATATATATATATATATATATATATATATATATATATATATATATATATATATATATATATATATACAATACAATGTGTATCAATTATTAATGGAACGATCAGAGCAAGCTATATATATATATATATATATATATATATATATATATATATATATATATATATATATATATATATATATATGCGTTCCTGACTTCCTTGATAATGTCAATGGTCGTTTAAGACCAGAATTTGTAAGTCTTTACGGTTATAGAGCACATCAAAATTGCATTAAAATATACAAATTTGTTCAAAAACAAGAGCCCAAAGAATTAATCACTGGGTACCCATTTTGGGCCTTATTTCTTGGTTATTACTTAAGGAAAAAAATTATATAAAACAATAGGGCTCCTATATATTGTCTAGTATTTGATATATACTTACTTGATACCCGGTACAGTATTGGGCAAAAGTAGAGTAGCTAAGTGTTTGTTACGTTAAAAAAAATATTGTAAGCTTTTAATCCCTACCTTATTTTGGTAAAATATTTTGCTGACAATCCTAGTAATATTTTAAGAAGAAGTTGTTTACAACTGTTAATTTTCAATTTTTAGTTGAGACTGTCAACATATGAAAGCAAAGTGTATCATTTAACTTGCAAGTGAAAATTATTGATGAACATTCTTAGTGTGTTAGTTGGTAATTATTTAAAGTATGAAGCAAACAATGGCACATTTAGAATATTATATCGGGATTCGTATAGCTTCGAAAATGTTGCTCTAGTTCTGTCCAAAAGTGCACATGTACAAGGTTAGCAATTTTCGTCACTTTTGCAGGGTATCTCTATTATTATTAAAGACAAAGAACCTGTGCTACTTTTTTGTTAAACAAAATTTTTCTAGCTTTCTCTGTTTTTAAGATATAGAGCGAAATCTAAAATTTTTTATTTACAAGCCTCCCTTCGTATCTTTGTTATTATGCAAGTTAATGAGAAAACAAAAGAAGTTTTTACGTAAAATTCGCTGGCGTGCTTAGATTTTTTCTAAAGACATCAGATTTTGAGTTCTATTGAATATCACCTCTTGTGTTTAGTTCTTCATGGTTTCTTCTATAACGTGAAGTTTTACCTTTCGTGTCTAGTTTTTTAAGAATTCCAGATAACATTTTCGTTGTTTGTTTCGACGCATACTTATTTTCCTCTATGGCAATGGCTTTTATTTTTAGCGATGTTGTCCTTCTTCGTGTTTATCTTTAAGACGACATTGTTTTATAAGTTCCATAAAATCAGTCAATGTTTTATTTATTTGCTCCATTTCGGCTCTTTGCTGTTTATTATTTAGCCTAAAAACTTCTATAATATTCTTGCAAACTCGTTTCTAAGCTTGCTTCTTAAAGAAAAATCCGATGGTGAAGTTAGTTTTTTGCAATCTCTTCTAGTTTTCAAGTAGAATGTTCTAGAACTTTGTCAAAAATTCGGCTCTAGGCTTCTTTATTAATGACAATTTCGATAGTTTAGTCAGTTTTTCGCTCTCTTTTAGTTTCCAAGTAGAATCTTCTAGAACTTTGTCGAAAATTTCAAAGAATTTTCTGGAAACCCGGTGATAATCTTCACTTTTGACAGCAATTGTAATGATTCTTTTCTTTATAATCACTCTCTGGGTCTGCAGTAATAAAACACAATACTTCTCACTAAATTATTTCCAATACTATATTAACTACTTAAATTACAACTATCTAGTTACTACTTCTTAATATCTTCACTATTCAGATACAACTATACAACTATATTAAAACTCATATCCTATCACTATGTATATAGCTATAGAACCTCCTAGAAATAACAAGAACTATGCTAGCATAAAAGATAACAACTACCTAGAAATATGATGTCTCTACCTTTAATAATAATACAGATATCCTGCAAAAGTGTAGAAAATTGGACACCCTGTATTTACCCGTTTTCGTTCGGTAGTATTCTCGATATCGGAGTAGTAAAAGGACTGCCATAAATTGGTTCTGTGTACAAATCCGTAAGTTGTCTAACTTCATCATTTCCAATATCGTATACCTCAGAAAAATGTCTTAAGGCTTCTTCTGATATAAACACTTTTATAAAAAATAAATCGATGGTCTAAAAATATATAATAATAATTAATAGAAAATATTTTTAGAGTTATGTATAAATGTCTGTAAAAGTGTTTGTAGTTTTATTCTAAATCATTTTTAAATATATAACTGGAATAAGAACAAGTCACGGAACAAAGTTTTTCTTCTCATTCTCGTATGTTTATCTCCAGACGTGATTATTGGTATCAAGCGCTGAAACGAAAGGATCGTTAATCTAATCTCTAAAAAAATGTTTGCAAACAACTGAAAAGTGAAAAAATCAATACTGCAGATTATAATAGATTCCTGAATACTACCTAGTTTAACATTTTAAAAAACGTAAAATCCTTTTCGTCTTATATAATTCAACGCGTAATGTTACGGGATACCCAAAATTATGAATTATAATAATATTATACACCTATAACCACGAACTTGACATATAAAACTGGACTGCTCATGCATAATACCTCCCTTATAATAAAAATGACGCCACCATGTTCCATGCCATTACGTACAAATAATTGGTTTGGCAACAATGAATTCCCTAAGTTTTTATTATATTGGTAAAAGTGTATTTTTGACATTGACTGAATACTTTTCATTTCGACAATAATTTATTTGTGATTTTGCTGTTTTATGCATTTTATTACATTTTATGTAACGTTTTACTGAAAATTTCAAACAGGAACGTGAATTTTAATGGTTTTTTTGGTATTTTAACAAATGCAATTCTTCATCGTAAGACGTGCAAATATATCTTTTGGTAAATTGGAATTTATTTAATTGGTAAGTTATAAAGCATTCAATAATAATTATTTAAAATTTTACCTTAGAATCAAATTTTAAATCTAAGGGCTACAAGTTTTATCTTATGGATATGATGTATGATAAGTTTTAAGTGTTATCAATATTTTAGTTTTCTAAGAGAAAAGAAACTTCAAATTCAAGGGCTGAAGCAAATTGGTCATGATCATAACTATTTTATACACCAAATGAGTAACTCTATTCAGAGCATTTTTCTGGAAATAGTTTTATACAAGAAAATAAGCAAAAAGTTTGTGGTATGCCTCTTACAAATAAACTGCCTGAAAAAAGCTATGAAGCACTGTTTGATGTAAACATCTTGACGCAATTAAACTTGGACTTAATAACATACACTGACTTTACAAAAAAAAGTCCTGAATTAGGTGTGCATTAACCAACAACAATATCGTTTTACCATTATGTTAATGTTCCATTGACACATAAAGCTGAACATCGAAACTGGTATGCTGTTAAAATTTAAAATGATTATAAGTTTAAAAACCAATATGTCATATTAAAATAGAAATAAATGATTGCATATAATACGAAATTTTTCAATATTATTAAGCATGTTTGGAAATTACATAAATTTTACTTGTATGTATTTGTTTTGTCTAAAAATAAAATAATAACCTTTTGTTTGAATATGTTATTAATTTAAAATAAATTTTTATTTAATTACTTATTATTTTGAAAAAATAAAACAAAAATTCTTGATTTTAGCTCAGATAGTAAGGAAATTTGTATCGTGAAACTCCTTTGTCAAAGTAGTGAGAAGCTGCGATTGATTACCATTTCAAAAATTCAACTCTAGGAAAGGTCAATCCCAGATCCTCAAATAGTTAAGTAAATGGAAAGTTTGAAGAAGTGTAAAAATTAAAAGTTGCTAGTAAATCTTAATGTATATATAGATTAAAAACGATCGTAATAATGTAAGAATCCCACTCTTCTATTAACAATCTTTTTTATATTTAAAGTGTCTTAAGAAGTATTGTTTTGTTTACATAGACTGCTTTAACACTATCCACTTTGGAGTTTAATTTTTTTTTTATAAAAATGGTTTAGTACATAATGTTATTTTACTTCCTTTAAATTACAGCTCCGTTATTATGAAGGGAATGTCAAAATAATTATTATGAATGTTGTTAACCCTATATAAATACCCAACGTATCAGTTCCCTAAAAGTAACAAGGAGAAAATAATTTTAACAAAAACCTAATCGAAGCTATTTTTAAATGATGAAACTATGTTACTTTGCGATAAATTATATGGACCTTACATTAAGCAATATATTATTTATATATTAATTCATGATATAAAATTTTTAAAAATAAATGCCTTAATACTTTTTTTCGATAACTTCTTATACTCTACGTCCGAAGAAGGATGTATAGATTATACTAATGTTATTTAAAAAAATACCCACTGATTTTCATAATCTTTTCCAAAACAGATATTTAAAAAAAATAATCTCGATTTGTTTTTGATGCATATTTTACATGTAAGCTATTTTGCTAAATAACAATAACAAATAAAATATGTAAACAGTCATAGAAAAAGCATTTTCATTTATTTATAAGAACCAACATTTCATGCTTGTTATCTAAAAATCATATAATTGCTACACATTGACGCTGTTCTAAAGAAGTTAGAAAAATTAGCTTTAAAAAAATTGCTTTGAACAGAAAAATTAAAATTTTCAGGAAACTAAAAACAGAAATTCAAGTTAAATATTGTTTTACAGAAACGATTATCCCGGTCTTTTTTATTGAATATACTCAATTAACCTGTCAAGTAAAACAAGGGAGAGCGATTTATTGTTTTAGATATACTATAGAAAGAGATAGTTATTGTCTAAACCTGTTAGTTAGAATAATAAATTTTACATTCATACACGACACATTCACGCCAATATAAGAAACTAGCAGGGAATTTAATGTTGCCATACAAATCATTGCACCTGATGGAGTCTAATAAGGGGGGGGGTCAAAAAATTACTTTCATGAGCAGTCCAGTTTTATATGTCATGTTCGTGCCTGTAAAGAAGTGTCTACTCCATTTTCCACCTTTTTTCAATCGGTTTATTTTCGGCATAGTGTGGTGCAGTGTAGCAATATTCATCTTCCACTTTTAACGAAGATAAACTTGGATAATATTTATATTGACAGTAATAATGTTTTTAAAAAACTTATTGATCTAAATATAATCAAAGGCACTGGCCCCAACTAGATATCCCCGATATTTTCTTAATTGTAGCCTTTGATTCGCAACGTCGCGTTCTTACATTTATAATATGTCTTTTACTATTGGTGTTTCCCCTTCGTTTGGAAATTTCTTAACATCACTGCTCTGTGGTAGCAGTGTTGAAGTATCGAATTATCGACTGATATCTCGATTAAACTAACCAGGAAAGATCTTAGAGAAAATTGTCACCAAACCATTATTTCAAACGTTTCAAAATATACTATCCAAACACCAGCATGAATATTTTACAAATCCATCTTGTAGTACTAATTTGACTTTGTTTTCATGCTTTTTGATCACCCCACTTGATACTGGTCTACAGATCAATGTCATTTATTTCGACTTTCAAAAAGCTTTCGATCGCATCAACTCCTGCTTTATAAATTATATATGTTGTTCCTCCATCACTGCTTACTTGGTTTGAGAGTTATTTTATGGATCGGCGGCAGGACGTCTGAGTCAACGGAGTTACCCCTTCTGAGACCCATGTATATTCCGGAGTACCCCAAGGTTTCCATTTGGAATCGATCTTATTTTTATTGTTTATGAATGATCTGAGCCATATCTTCCAGCACTCTTGTTTGCTCTTTTTTATTGACGATGTAAAAATATTTCGCTTGACAGCAAGAATTATTCGTTTAAATTTATGGTCTCATACTCAGGCGCGGATCCAAGGGGGGGGGCGGTGGGAGCGATCGCCCCCCCTCCCCCAAGAGCCTTGAGTTTAGGAAAATAGATCCGATTTTCTCTCTTATACTATAGTTTATTCAAGAACTAGAGAGAGTAATAAATCGTTTTTTACCTTTTTTCTTCTTCGCAAACTACATATGTTTTTTAGACCATAGTCTGGGGCAAAATCTGTTAGACACATATATTTTTCATAGGAATGGGTTAGAAATTTTATAATCCAAAATACAGGTCTATAATAATGGACTATTTGGGTTGGATAACAATAGGTATTTGGAAGTGTGTGTTAAAAAGGATTTTAATCCTTGTCATAGGCGTCGGAAGGAGGTTTATTTTGTCACTAAGTATTTATGGCATAGAAAATTATTTCGGTAATAAACTTAAAATAAAAAGTTTTTATATTATTATTTTATTTCTTATGATTTCTTAATAATTCACATACATTAGAAAATATAAATAATTTTGACATATTTAATACAAATTACAACTGTATTTATATTATTTTTAATTTTGGCATAGAAACCGTTTTAGGCACATTCAGACTAAAATGTAGCCTTTTTCTCTCAAAAAATTCTAAGTTATAATTTAAATACTTACAAAATACCCATTGCTAAAAGTACAAGAAGTTAAACATATATAAAAAAATAAATTCGTCCATATAATATTACATTTTTTTTGGGGCTATCGGTCATTTTATTATTACATAAAAACATTTTTAGGACATTTAACGTTTCAGTTTATTTATTTTTTAAACCATCTGCAGAATTACAATTAAACACTAAAAAGGGATTCAAATGTAGTTAATTTTTATATATTACAGAAAATTTAAATAATAAATTGTGTATACGCTGGTAAACATTATGTATATAATTCGTAATCAAAGTCAGTGAAGCTATCTTCGCTCAAATTAATTATAATTGGTTCTTTATCTCACCGATCATGAGATAGAGTTTCCACATCCTATTTTATTCTTTTATTATATGGATTTTTCCCAATTTTCGGCAGTAACTTTATTCAAAAAAATCTTTCAAAAGGTCAGTTAAATTACTAATTTTGTAAGTTGTGTTATTTCTAGCAACTCTACCTTCTACTTGAGAGAGATATTTTCTTCTCCAACGGATATTTTCCGGACGATCTATAAGAACAGATTTCCTATCTGGTTTTTCCCAGCAAAAATTAAATTCTCTGAGCAATTTCCACAGCTCAGTTATTTTAATTTGAGGTAAATCCCGATCTTCATTGATTTTAGTTAGAAATTTGTCGACGGTTGGGATCTGCTTCTCATAATAAAATGTATGTACAACTCCTTTTATTGCAGTTTACATCTCTTCTTCCAACGAGGTTTTTCGTCTGCCTGTGATCGAATGTGGCTTGGGAAAATTAACAATTCCAGTCTTTTTTATCTCCTTCAGTATTCGATACATAGTAGATTTTCCAACTCCTGTCATGTTGGAACACATCTCAACAAAGCTTTTAACATTATTATCTAGATATTGATATCTTAAGGCATCATAAACATTCATCGTAGTACGTTTTTCGTTGAGGAACAAATGCCCTGGTTTAACGACTTTGGAATAAATATTGATGTGGAAGCCATATCTTTTTGGTATCCTACTAATCTCAAATAATATATAAAAACAAGCACAAACAAGATTAATCACTAAGGACACACTGTAAGGTGTACTTTGCTCACTGACAGAAATTAAATTGAACTATCAATTGTTGCCGTAAATTTATAAAAGCTTATAATATTTAAATATAATTAGATTTACGACATTCCTCAATTACCTGTGGCACTGGAGCAGGTACGTTGGAGGTTTCGGTAACACTTTTATTACTCTCTCTAGTTCTTAAATAGAGTAAAGAAAAGTGTGTGCTTGCTATCGCCTCCCCCCTTCTCCAAGAGCTTCAAATTCAGAAAAATAGCCCCAATCCTGCCTTTTACACTAGAAATGGGAATGTTGCTGGTGTCTCTCTCCCTCCCTCCCCCGTCGACAACTTGCCTTCGCTTGCCATACTGTACTTTTGTGATGTCAGCGCCCCC
Organism: Diaprepes abbreviatus; assembly: GCA_034092305.1. NCBI lineage: Eukaryota > Metazoa > Arthropoda > Insecta > Coleoptera > Curculionidae > Diaprepes > Diaprepes abbreviatus. Next base: position 73,616 of record JASJET010000231.1, on the reverse strand, counting down.
CCCCCCCCCAAAGAGAGGGTGGATCCGCCCCTGCTCATACTGCTATATGGATTTAAATATATCAATATATAAGTTCGTTTCTTACTCTCGGTTATTTTAAGCCCTAAGGGGTTGAGACTTCGTAGATGGGAGCTATCACCAAAAGTTCTCGTGCGGGGTTGTCAGATTGTGCACAATTTCATTAAACCCAGAGAAAGTGTAGATTTTTCAACGTTGTACTTCGGTATGCTATAATAACTTATATATCGCATAGGTACATCCTTATACTTGCTTTGCAATTAATCAAAACGTGTTGTTGATGTTATTTAGATTTTGTTACGTTAATTTATAGATCAGTGCAAGGATTGCATAGGTAGAAATGATCGAGATAACACATTAGTTTGGCGGGGAAGAACAGTGTTGTGCAGTGTTTAGGTTCCTATGTATAGAACACACATATATTAAATTGAAAGGGTACAGAAAAAATTTGACAATTTTTTGCTGTTTAGGCTAAGCATTTATAAATCGTCACTTCTCCCATTTTGTGCGTCTAAATATTTTCAGTTTGGATTCTCTTGAAAAGCGTAGAGTCAAAAAAATCTGTTTTAAAACGACAATATAAAATATAAAGAAACATATTTATACTTACTCCATTCAATACGAGTATATTAAAATAATCTTTACCGTTAAAAGCCTGGTACAGAAACCATGAAATCTTAATTATTTACTTACCGTACCTTTTTCTTTTTCAATTTCGAAACCTAATACCTTTAAATTTTCAAGATATTCTTTAATCAAAGGCAAATTTTTCTCTTTTATAACCAAAATGTAATCAATTGCTTTCTTGTTTCTTGAGGGTAAAGTTTCATGTGTGGTAACACTTTTATGTTTTTGGACTTTATTTGTATCATTTTCTTCCATATAAATTTCTTTCTTGCTTTTTGAGGGCAAAGTTTCGTGTGTGGTAACACTTTTTTGTTTTTGGAATTTATTTGTATCATTTTCTTCAATATTAATTTCTTTCTTGCTTTTTGAGGGTAATGTATCTTGTGTGGTAACACTTTTAGGTTTTTGAAATTTATTTGTATCATTTTCTTCCATATTAATTTCTTTCTTACTTTTTGAGGATAAAGTTTCTTGTGTGATAACACTTTTATGTTTTTGAGATTTATTTGTATCATTTTCTTCTATATTAAATTCTTTTTTTCTTCTTGAGGGTAATGTTTCTTGTGAGGTAACACTTTTATACTTTTGGAATTTATTTGTATCATCTTGTTCCATATTAATTTCTTTCTTGCTTTTTGAGGGTAAAATTTCTTGTGTAGTTACACTTTTATGTTTTTGGAATTTATTTGTATCATCTTGTCCCATATTAATTTCTTTCTTGCTTTTTGAGGATATAGTTTCTTGTGTGGTTAGACTTTCATGTTTTTGGAATTTATTTGTATCATCTTGTTCCTTATCAATTTCTTGTGACATAATAGAACTGACAGATTCGATTGTGTCCCTAGTTGACTTTACAATATCGATATTCTTTTGAGACAGTACTCAGTATATGATACCGATTTTATAACTGAACCACTCTCTTGAGATACGTTTGCACAGTAGAGAGGATTGGGAGGAGGAACAAAATCTTCCAAGAAATGGATCCTGGTGGTTCACAGATGAATCTCGACCAGATGAAAGAGCTGGAGTCAGAGTATTCGGTGGGAACACGGGAGTGAAATGGTCTTTCAAGCAGAAAGGCTTTAACGGGCCCCCAAGCTATTCACTACGGCCAGTACAGCGTTGAATAGCCAATGTCAAAAGATTCCTTTATGAAAATTTTCAGCCCCCCCCCATTATAGGGCCTATAATGGTCTGTCATGTTCACTTTTTTTTTGCGGACGCAATTTTGCATCAAAAACTCTGAAAAAATTCGTAAAAGTGTATTTTTTAGTTGCAAACAACCATGATGTTTTCCAGATTTTTCGAGCGAAAATCGAACCCAAGATAAATTTTTTAATTTTTCAACCCTTTTTTAGGTTATGTTCAAAATTTTTGGCCAACTTTGAAATAATAGTTTTTTATTTATTTTTTTTTTCGTTCTTTCAAAAGCCGTTCATAGAATAACGATTTTTTTGGTAGAACACCTTCAAAAATTAAAAAAAAAACTTTATTTTTAACATTTTTATCAATTATTTGGGACATAACCTCGAATGCAAATAGCTAAATAGATGCCAATATACTTAGTAATGCTCTAGAACTTATTTTAAAGGGAAAACACTTTGGGTATCGAAATTTATGTTACTGAGAATTGCAACGTACCTTAAAAACTTCAGGTATACGGAAAAAATGTAGAATTTTAACATTTTCTGGTAAACATAGGTAAAAAAATCATCAACAAAAGTTCAAAATATAGTTTAACCTAGAATAAGGCTTGTTAAGATCATTGTAAGATTGCAATTCTGCTGGTTTTAGTAGTAGTAGTAAATTTTGTTCACAATAAAATTAATGTTATAATATCTCTTCCCTTTGGCAGATGAAATATATGCACTACAAAAAGTGTTTAAAAGCTCCTTATCTGGTATGCCGCGATATGATATCCTACTTTTATATTGTAAAACCCTTGTCCACAAAATTGTTGGGCGCCAGGCACAAATAATTATACCTGAGTATAATCGATTTGTACCAAAAAAAAATTATTTTAATAAAAAAAGACTTAACAAATACATATGTGCTGTATTTCTGAATGTATCCCGTTTTTCGTAATTAGATGTTTTAAAACATTGATGTCAATTTTCTTTTTCTCAGGTGAGTTCAGATTAAATTATTATTATTATTATTATTAGAAAAGTCAAACCAATGATTCATAAACACAAGTACAAACTTTATTAAAATAATACAAATAATTCAGTGGGTGTAGTTTTATGTAATATTTATAAATCACCTTATCTGTTCCTAATTAAAATTATTAATATTATTTAATGTGCACTGATTCTCTCTTTTATTGGATTTAAGATTATTAAATCCGGCAACGTTGTGTATATAGTGTCTTAACAGTTAAAAAGGACTAGTGTCTTATTATATGTAATTTTATTTTAAAAAATCTAAAAATATTTGTGTGTGCCGTTAACATTAAAAGTGATATAGTTACAGTGCAAATTAAACAATTTATTTTATTACTAACTACAAATATTCATTATAAGGTTAGTATATATATATACATATATATATATATATATATATATATATATATATATATATATATATATATATATATATATATATATATATATATATATATATATATATATATTATAAAACTATTTTCAGGAAAATTTCTATTTCTTACACGTTAGATAAATACCTTTTAAACTCCAGAATTTTTTTTATTCACGTTCTAGGTTTCTTCCTTCCTTTTAAAAACTTAAAAATCCTTTTTCCTTTGCAAACTATTGTAACTTTTCTTCTTATATATCACTAACTTGTTAAATATTTTTCAGAGCTGCTTGCTTAGTGATATTATTTATTTATTAATTTAGGAAACTTCTTTTACTTTTTTTTAAAATTGTCTTTTAATCTCCAGACATTTTTTTTCACGCTCTATGATTCTTCCCTTTTTGAAATTTTAATGAATAAGACTAACGATGTTTTCTGTACACACAAATTAATCTGCACCGTCTTCTTTTATTGTTTTTTTAAATAACAAATGAAAATTTTGAGGTTATGTTACTGTTAATGAAAAAGACTAGCGATGCTTACAATACAACTGATTAATATGCACTCCTTCATTTATTTTTTAAAATAACAAATGAAAATTTTGAGGTTATGTTACTTTTAATGAATAAGACTAACGATGTTTTCTGTACAACGGATTGACCTGCACTCCTTTAAAAAAATGAATTTTCGCTTTTATAGTTATCGGTGACGTAGTATACATTTTTGTTTAATTTTTTTTCTGATTGGTCGGCCATCTGACGTGAACTGGCAACTAGATGGAATTTTAAGTTTTGAAATACAAAACCAAAATGGATTCATAATTGTCAATTTATGATGAAATTTTGATATCTTACTGATATTATGAACTAAATATTATATTTGATGAAAATAAATTATGATTTATGTAAATTTTGAACTTTTCTTGACATTTTGATATATCTACACTTTACTTTTGGTTATTATTTAACACTTAAAATTGATAAATAAAATTTGATTACATCTAAAAATATTTTGCATATACATTTAAATTTTCTTTGTAACATGCTGAAATTGATAATTCTTGTTTTATTAAATATTATAATCATATTTAACAATGTTTTACCTACAATTAGGTACCATTTTATTCTGATTTCTATTCAAAATTAACTTATAATCTACATTTTCTTATACTATTCTTACAGATTTACAATATTTTTAACAAAGTTTTTATAAATATTGTTGTTGGAATGAGTTGAAACTAATATATTATAAATAATTATTGATAAATAGTGTCTATATTTCACTAAATGATTATTATTTGCCCTCTATTCTCACTAATATTATCTTTACCCGCATTATTTATAAAATGGGTGATCAAGATTCTCTTCTTTGTGGATTTCATTATACTGTGTTAAAATTCCTTTTTTAGTCACTGTCTCTGGTCAATAACACTTCACACATTATTAAAAATATCTATTGTTTATTAGTTTATTTGATTCATGACTTTTAGAGTGAGATATGTTTATTATTCTTATTTTAAATGCACTAGTGTTCAACCTTTCACTCTTATTTTATACATCTTATCTTGTCATTACAAAATTATGGGCATTTAATGTCCTTTTAAAACATGATTCATATACAAATTCTTACATACTATAACTAATATCTATTCTACTCTCTACACTTACCACATAAATGCATTAATTAATTATTTATGTCATTTTTTGTTTGAGATTTTCATAATCGAAACTTATCACACCTGATATGAGGTGACTACTTATACAATATATATATATATATATATATATATATATATATATATATATATATATATATATATATATATATATATAGTAGTCACAGCCATTTTAGCAGGTTTTTTTTTGCAATAACTGACAAACAAATTATCCGATTTGGATGAACTTAAGCTCATTTTGAAAGTATTTTCAAAGCGTACAACGTTTATTTGAAACTTTTTTACTGAAAAACAATAGCTTTTCCTAGAACTCGAAAAAACTGTTTTTCACATTTTGATGGTTAAATAAAAAATTTTCTCCAATCTACATCATTATCATTTTGAAGGTTTCTACGTAGCCAGAAGTCTATTAACAGTAAATTTTTTCCAGACGCTAATTCCGCCGGCCTATTAATAGCATTTAAGTGATTAGTTACTGGAGTTAACTCACAATTGTAAGGTTCACGTTCTCTATTCGGAAGATGGTCTCTGTATACACTTCTTCTTCAAGTGCCTTCTCCATTGCGGAGGTTGGCAGTCATAATAGCTATTTTAATTTTTGAGGCAGTTGCTTTAAATAGTTGTTTTGAACTGCATCCAAACCATTCCCTTAGGTTTTTTAGCCATGATATTCGTCGTCGTCCTACGCCTCTTCTGCCACTTATTTTGCCTTGGATTATGAGCCATAAGATGCTGTACTTTTCTCCCCGCATAATGTGTCCAAAATATTGTAGTTTTCTCTGTTTTACTGTTATCTCGACTTTCTTTTTTTTCTCCATTTTTCTCAACACTTCGGCGTTCGTAACTCGATCCACCCATGAAATCTTCTGAATTCTTCTATAGGTCCACATTTCAAAAGAGTTAAGTCTCATTGCCTCTCGATTCAGTGTCCATGCTTCCATTCCATAATATAGAACACTGTATACGTAACATTTAGTCAGTCGTATTTTCAGGGCTAACGTTAGATCTTTGCTCCAGATAACCTTTTTCATTCTAATAAAGTTGGCACGTGCTTTCTCGATTCTGGTTTTTATTTCGACGGTATAGTCATTATTTTCTGTTTTTAGGGTTCCCAAGTAAGTGTACTTCTTAACTCTTTCTATGTGCTGGCCTCCTACCATTAGGGTTTTATTATTATTGGTGTTGTTTTTACTAATTATCATGAACTTGGTCTTTTTCATGTTAAGAAAGAGTCCATACTCTCCACTAACTCTTAATATTTTATTCATTATTCTTTCTAGGTCTTTCAAACTCTCAGCTATTATTACGGTGTCATCTGTATACCTAATATTGTTGATTAAAACTCCGTTTACTTTTATCCCTGCTGTTTCAGATTCAAGACTTTCCAATATGACCTCTTCAGAATAAGCGTTAAATAGTAAAGGTGACAATATACACCCTTGTCTGACTCCCATTTGTATTTCCACATTTCCGGACATTTCCTGTCCAGTCTTTACTGCCGCTCGTTGATTGTAATACAGATTTTATATCAACCTTAAATCTCTTTCATTCAAATTTTTGCTTCTGAGAATCTCTATCAGTTTGCCATGCTTGACCCTATCAAAAGCTTTGTTATAATCTATGAAGCAGATATAGAGGTCCTGATTGATATCTAAGCATCTTTGAGTAAGCACATTAAAAGCAAATAATGCTTCTCTTGTACCCACCCCGTTCCGGAAGCCAAACTGTTTGTCACTAATATCCAGCTCCAATTTGGAATGTATTCTAGCGTGTACAATTTTTAAAAGGGTTTTCAAAGTATGTGACATGAGACTGATTGTTTGATAGTCACTGCATTCTTTTATTGGTAAACATATGAATGTTGATGTTAACATTTCTCGGGGGATAGTTCCTGTCGTGTAAATTGTATTAAATAATCTCACCAATAAATCCAAATTTTTGTCATTGATCAGCTTCAACAACTCACTTGGCATTTCATCTGGATCAACAGTTTTATTAGTTTTTATCGATCTTAATGCATAAATGACCTCTGCTTTAGTGATTTTAGGCCCCATGTCACCGCTTAGACTGTTTATAGAAGAATTTTCATGTCTTTGATCTTCAAATAGTTTTTCTATATATTCTTTCCACCTGCATAATTTTTGTTGTGTTTCCATAATAATGTTTTCCTCTTTGTCTAGTAATACGTTTGTATACACTATATCACACCAATTCCGGATGTTTAAGTCCCTAATGTCATTTTCTTTCTGCTCCTATTTTTCCTTCCATTTTTTCGATTAGGACGAGTTTTAATAGCGGTATTTCCTACTACGGAGCATATGTTCCAAATATGATAATTTTGGCCCTTTCAACAGTATGTCCGATTGAAGTTTTTAGAAATTTTTCCTTTTTTATGGAAGGGGTCACGATGATTAGTTGCGTAATTAAAAATTTATCTTTAATTTACAGCCAAGCAGTCCTTAGTTCGTTCCTTAAATTTAAGTAACAACCGTCATTACCACTCGCCGAATAACATATAAGTATTTAATTTTCAGTAAACAATTGATGAAAAATAACATGGGAAATACCCACTACAAACCATATGGGCGATACACTATTAAGTATTTTAAATCGTATTAAAATCAGGTAATATCGCTGCTCTATTGTTAAATGGCGTCTAAACCACTTCAGACAGTTTTAAAAGCATATTCTTTGTTGTCAAATGAGAATGATGACGGTTGAGCTCCCTGGCTTTCTTAAGAAATCTGATATTATCTGTTTTACTTATAATATGTTACTGTTTATTATGGGAACCAAATGGAATTTAATTATACGTTTCCATTTTGTTTCGTCTCTGTTTTTTTTTATGATAAGGATGTATATAAATAGGATTCTTAAACATCATATTTAAATAAAGTTTTTTTTTTCGTTAGTAGAATTACATGAGAAATATGATACATAATCGACAGAAAATTTGGCAGTACCGAGTAAATTTTATACTGATATTTTGAATTTAATAATTTATTGGGAGATTGTTACTAATTAAATATAAACTTTTCAAACTAGTATTTTATTGTTAAAATTCCAATATAAGCGTTTAAATGGTAACATATGTACCATAAATTATACCAATATTAGAAGCAAATAAAATCTGGCTATCCAGAAGATCTAACTTCTTTGGCGACTAGGTCGGGTTTAAGTCTTAAAGCTTCTTAGTAAGTCTGACTGAAAATGTTTATTGAATTTTGTGTTCGTGCCCACAATCCTTCTTTGGTCTACAGTGTACCATATGTTTAAGAGTTTGGTAAATGGAACAGACGATATTTCTAGGCGTGTCTAACAAAGACGACTTGTGTAGCAACGTTTGTCGTATCAAACAAGACTAACAACGAACTATTCGTTTACAAACAACAAAAATAACACAGTAACGACTTAACACTAGTCTACCGAGCTCAACAATTCATCTGTACACTTATATTCGAAAGTTTAAACTTGCTGCTGAATATCTGTCCCCCACGGCTTTGCTCGTAACATTCACGAGCCGCCACTGTCTGGCGTGTAAGTAAGGTAGCATTTTAAATTTCATAATTTTAAAATAAATCAAATTTAGTGAAAGGTACAACTGTCAAACATGTTAAGCCAACTTAGATACTTCATTTATGAGCCACTTATAATTATGTTTGATACAAAAAATAAAGCGTATACAATTATTTAGCATTTTGAAGGAATGGGTAATAAATTTAATCGTAATAATTCGCCATAAAAGGTCACTGAAAATCTCGACCTGTACAAAACCGTGTGAAACAACTGGTTATTTTAATTCTATGGTTTCGAAGGTTCTATAATATCTTTCAATAGGTTAATTACCTTTTATACCAATGCAAATAAATCCACTGGCATTCGATCTACATTTCGGAGTAATTTATCTTTATTATAGAATCTTATTAACTTAATTTTTTACCAGACTCGGTCGTGGATTTATAATTTGACCAAAATATCCAACGGTTTCATTATGTAATGAAGTGTAATGACAATTCTGAAGACAGCGAAATTATCATACCTATATGCGCGTATTTTTTGCTATTAAAACGATTTTATTATGCCCTATTCTTGATTCTTCGTAAGAATCTGGATTCTTGCATACCAAAGTCACTAAAAAAAGACAGTTAAATAATTATTACCCTAAAAAAATAAACAAACAGACTACTACACACTTGACTGCGACTGAAGCTAATAACAGCCTTCAAAAAACAATAACAAGTCGTCATGATCGGATCTCGTTATGACAGATGATTCAGCAGTCTGCAAACACCCATCTCGCCACGTATTATTCGTCTGAACAATATTTAGACGTGGGTCGAAAAGCTCAGGAAAATTAGAGCCAATTGCCATGCAACTCTAGATTTCACCGTGCGCTGTGCGTGACGTCACATCCGATAGTCACCATTCAAATTGTGTCCGTTCCGTGAAACGTGACCGGTGAAATTTCGCGGAGTTTCAATATCACGTAACTGGTAAGAGAATAGATTAGAATCATAAATAACAAAATAATCGATATAATAACGTACATTGTTACGGTTGCTTTAGCTTTTATAATTTTAAGCAACGAACTTGTAATTATTTATTTTAACTTTATTCTTAAACAATAAAATTTAGAATCGTGTGAAGGACATTATTTTTAAATTTGCATCCCCTACAAATTATTGATAGTAAAACTAAGGGGGGTGGAAAATGTAGGGTTAGGAAGAAATGGTGTGTTTGTGCAAAATGAAAATCAGAAAGAACAATAAACAATTTATTAACAATAAGTGTGAAAAATGATTATACACAAAAAAGTTAAAATGACATACTAAAAGGTTCGTACCTTATTTGAAAACTATGACACAATACGTACAAACTATGACACAATACATAGAAAAAGGTAAATAGGTTACCCTTCTATAATCTTCTTAAAATTAATAAGACATTTAGAAATTACAGTTCATAGTAGAGAAGAAAGTTACAATTGTAATACAAAGACGAAAGTTTTGTCAAACATTAGCCAAAGACTACGACCAATGGTACGTTTATAATAGACGTTTACTGTGAAATTTCACATTACTTCAATGATTCATAGATGTCGTTCGATTGGCGATATTTTTCAGTTTGACATCGAAGTCGGTAGATGGCAGGTGCAATATCCTACCTACATACCTTGGAATTTATATTTCATATATCAGTTGTTTCCTGCTAATGTTGCTCTCGGTCCGATATAGCTCCACTGACGAGATCATGAGGTGATCGAAACGCGTATGGAGAGAGGACCAGAGTGATATTTGCAGGAAATAAACTGTTTGTATATATATATATATATATATATATATATATATATATATATATATATATATATATATATATATATATTTCATATTCTCTGGCTGAAAGGAGAATTACATATATAACAAACGATAGACATTGGATCATCTTTGGAATATTAAGTCAGGTTTTGTACCTATAGACTTGTATGCTTGATGGTTATGGACTTAGAACGGTATGAAACTGAGAATTAAATTTGGCTTTTAAGCCAGTTAAATTTGGAAAGAGTGAAGCCAATCTCTGACGTAGGGATACCGTTGGCGTGGTGTTTTGGTGAGTGCGTGTGAGTCTGAGATAAGTGGGTTGGTCGAGTGTTCAGCTCGATCCAAGTATTTAGCGATATTTTCATGTATAAAAGTGCTGAAAGTAACACAATTTAAATCTCTGTGAATTATCGTGTTCCTGATATAGTATGGGGCTCCACAGATCACGCGTAAAACCTTGTTTTGGAAGCTCTCTATTCGCCTAAATCGAGACCTGCCAGTGGTGATCCAAGTTGGAGCACCAAATGATAGGATCGAACGTATGAATAACTTGTAGATGGTAAGTTTGTTCTTCAAATTTAACTTGTTATTTCGATGTAAGAGCGAATAGAGACCCAACCATGACGTTTTGGCCTTAGATAAAATATAATTTGTATTTAGTAGCCAGTCTTTTATCAAAAACTAGCCCCAAGTACTTGGTGCTATCCCGCCAGGGAATGGGCACGTCCGAGATGGACAACCGATTGTTCGCGTTTTCTTGAAAAAATGACTGCTTGAGTCTTATTTGGATTAATTTTGATTTTCCAATCAGTCATCCATCTCTCAAGTTTGTTGATATGCCGCTGCAATCTCAACACAACATAACGTAATGACCCGGAAGAGGTAGCAAACGCAGTATCGTATATATATATATATATATATATATATATATATATATATATATATATATATATATATATATATTCATATTCTCTGCCTGAAGGAGAATTACATAACAAACCATAGAATATGTTATTTTGGTCAATAGAATATATTTTTTTTGTTTTAAAGCATTTATTGTGAAAATAACATATATTTTTGTGAGGTGTCTTAATAGAATCTCCATTTTGAGGTTATGTTTGATGATTCTTGCAAAACACCAGACGGCATTAAAAACTAGAGTTCGAAACGAAAGTTTTGATAGCCGGCAAAGTGTTTTTTTTTCGTAAAAATAAAATGGGCAGATGGGGTGGCTGATATACTTTTCCCGCAAGAGTGTTAAGTCAGTATATATAAGATATTTCATTTGTTATGTTCCAATGTACTTCAGAGCTCGTTCTATTCTACCCAAACCTCCAGTTTGGTTTTTATATTTAATCGATAGTTTAAGGTATGTTCTTGATTATTTTAATAAGCAAAAAACAAATATTAAACACTGAAAATCGAAGTAACTGTTTCGTTCCATTATGCCCCAACTGTCCCTACATATCTGCATGCGAGTAAATCACCGGTTTTAGAAAATTAATGCAAAAATCTAAAAGAATGTGTGAGGAGAAGGAAGTTTAGTAGGTATTATGGCTAAATGTGATGTGGAAATGTGACTGAAGACATCTATTCACTACAACACATTCCGCCACATTACGTACTAATCTTCCTTTTTTCTTTCCGGTTCATCCCAGAGATCGTTCATGCATAAATTTTTATTTTTTTGCATTCACTTTTTTAAATCGGGAATTTATTTGCATGCTTGCTGAACATGCATCCCCGTTAAAGTTTCATTCTTAGTTTTCCCGTGACTAACTTCGCGATTCACAAAATTTTCTTGTAACAATTTTGAGCTATTCTGAAGCTACTCATTAAAAAAAGTCGCAGTGTGAATATGACATATTCGACGATTATATTGATTAGGGACCCGGAAAATATCCAAGAGAACATTTCTGAGTTCTTCTGAAGGATTTTGTGTCATTTATAATGTGAAAATAGGCTATCAAATTGCCCTGTTGGATCCGCCATTTTGAGATGTGCTATTTTGACTGCAAAAGTACTTAAATGTTTATGTAACTCGAAAAGCTGTGCATAAATTAGTTTAAAAATTTGGTGAAACCGATGATGTAAAAAATATCAAATAGGTAAAAAAGCCCAGCGAGAGAAAGAGGGAGATCTATTACTTACGGAAAATTTGTTATCTATAGCACAGTACCTATTACACAGTGGCGTAACTAAAAGTATGTGCTCCCCCCCCCCCTTCGCGGATTTTTGAATGCACCCTACTATTTTGCACCTACCTTGATCCTTCATATTTATTCATTTTCATCAAGGGACTTGAGGACGTCCCTGGATTGGCTGCGCCCCCCTGCACCGCGGGGTCGTTATTTACGCCACTGCAATTAAATATTGATAAAGAAAATGGATTCTTTGGAAAGATGATGCCTTGAAACGCAATTAAATACTACTTTCATTTCAGAAAAAACAGTGTAGAAAATGGACTCGGCTGAGTTGTCTGCTGTATGATATGAATTCGGAATGGGTGAAATTTTAATTAAATGACATTTTTTTTGATAAAATTTCGATACTTACCCCCTCTGTCGTGGTCGTAAAACACAATTCTGACCTCGGTTTTCCATAGTTTTTCTTCAATTTTGCGGAAAACAGGGAAAATCACATTTCACTTTCGGTACAATTTTTTTCACTAAATCGTTAAAATTTTGTTACAACCACAATTTTCACACTGATAGAAGCTTCTATATTATATAAAAATTCAAAAATATGGCCGTTTTCTATCGGAAAAATAAGGAAAATTTGCATGAAACAAATCAAAACAAATAAAAACAAAACGATCCCCGCCATTAAAGTAATAACTTGCATAGTTCATATAAAGATGGCGTGCTTGTTGCTATAGATGCTGTTGCCAAATTGCAAATATGATTTCTTTGAAATTCACGTATATTCTTTTCTTACAACATTGTCTAATGTTTGTAATGTATAACAAGGGGTAAAATTAATTTTAACAATCCAAAATTTTTGGTTAGTTCTGGTTAGTACAGGTTGAGCTTGGTTTTGTTTAGTCAGAAAAACTGAATCTAACCTGAACTAACCTAAACTGATCACCTTTCTCAATATCCTTTTCTGGCAGACTGTCCTGTTTCCACGTGGTCTCTGCTGGACAATAACATTTTTAATTAATAAATCTAGGTCAGTTTCAGTTTTTCAAACACTAACCTGAACTAACCAAAATCAAGCTAAACCTGTACTAACTAGAATTAACCAAAAATTTTTGGTGGTTGAGATTAATTTTACTATTTTTTTATACATTACAAACATTAAACTATGTTGTTAACTGTAATGGATAAATTTTATAGTTTATACCAGGAAAGTATAAATCTAGGTCAATTTAGATTCATAAAGGTTAGTTTCTGTTTTTCAAATTAACCAAAATCAAGCTAAACCTGAACTAACAAAGGTAATAATTCGGATCAGACTAAATCTAGAGGTGGGAGCTATTTTGGTTTTGTTGGTTTTGATAATAAACTGTATTATACATTAAAAAAAAATTAAACTACGTTGTTGACTGAGGACAAATTTTATAGTTTATATCAAGAAAAAATTTTACATCTTGCAACGTTGCTCGTTTTTACGTGACTCCGACGGTTTGTTGGTTTGTCAAAATTTGTGCAAAAATAATTGAAATATATTACATACAATATATCTTAACTAGTTCCAATGAAAATAAATACGTAAGTTCAGTGTTTTAACTGAAATAAAAGTACTTTGTGAAGTGGCGCTTTTCTTTTTTTAAGTTTTCCGGGAAAGTGACGAAAAATAGTGAAAAATCAAAGTCCGAATCGTGTTCTACGACCTCGAGGTAGGGGGTGAGTACGAATTTTTACTGATGTAAATTATGTTAAAAGTAATCACCTTTATTACACAAGATGTTTATCGTAACATAATGTGTAAAATTGAATATACATAACTGACGAACTAAGTAGTCAACCACAAGCACACAAAAACAGTATAAAGGAAACCACATTACTACATATACGAGGGTGATTCGATAAGTTATCGGCCTGAAACAGGGAGGGCGCTAGTAGGATCAAATAACTATAATATTTTGTAAGTATTAACCTTGAGATGATGCCCTGCAAACTTTGAGATGTTTGCGTGCAGTTGTTTGTTTGTGGCGATCGAGTGAACACATAAGGTTCGATATTTTCTGAAAGATGGATAAAATTGAAGTTCGAACGGTTATAAAGTATATTGTTTTAAAGGGCTTAACTCCTACGGACATTAGAAGTGAGTTAGATTCTACTTTAAAGGATTCTTCTCGTTCATTTTTGACAGTAAAAAAATGAGCTGCTGAATTTAATCGTGGTCGTACACAGGGGCGGATCCAGCCTCTCTCTTGGGGGGGGGGGCGGTGATGTCACAAAAGTACAGCATGGCTAGCGAAATCAAGTTGTCGACGAGGGGGGGGGGAGACATCAGCAACATTCCCATTTCTAGTGTAAAAGGCAGTTGGGTCTATTTTTCTAAATTTGAAGCTCTTGAAGAGGGATGGGGCGATCACAAGAAAAAAACAAGTTAGCGACGGGGGGGGGGGGGGGGAAGATGCGAGCAATATACACATTCCTGCTATAAAAGGCAGAATCGGTTGTATTTTTCTGAACTCAAGCTTTTGGGAACCCTCCCCTTCCCTTGCGATCGCAAGCACACACATTCCTATACTCTATTCAAGAACTAGAGAGAGTAATAAAACTGTTACCGAAACCTCCAACGTACCTGCTGCAGTACCGCAGGTAACTGAGGACTGCCGGAAATCTAGTTATATTTAATTATATTTAAATATTATAAGGTTTTATAAATTTACTGCAACAATAAAATTTCAGAT
This sequence comes from Diaprepes abbreviatus, assembly GCA_034092305.1. Lineage (NCBI taxonomy): Eukaryota > Metazoa > Arthropoda > Insecta > Coleoptera > Curculionidae > Diaprepes > Diaprepes abbreviatus. The sequence goes on along the minus strand of JASJET010000231.1, from coordinate 58,579 downwards.
AGTTCAATTTAATTTCCGTCAGTGAGCAAAGTACACCTTACAGTGTGGCCTTAGTGATTTATCTTGTTTGTGCTTGTTTTCATATATTATTTGAGATTAGTGAGATACCCAAAAGATATGCCTTTCACGTGTATATTTCTTCCAAAATCGTTAAACCAGGGCATTTTTTCCTCAACGAAAAACTTATTACGATGAATGTTTATGATGCCTTAAGACATCAATATCTAGATAATAATGTTAAAAACTCTGTTGACATTTGTTCCATCATGACAGTAGTTGGAAAATCTACTATGTACCGAATACTGAAGGAGAAAAAAACGACTGGAATTGTTAGTATTCCCATGCCACATTCGATCACATGCAGACGGGAAACCTCGTTGGAAAAAGAGATATAAACTGCAATAAAAGGAATTGTACATGCATTTTATTATGAGAAGCAGATCCCAACCATCGACAAAATTCTAACTAAAATCAATGAGATCGGGATTTTCCTGAAATTAAAAGAACTGAGCTCTGGAAATTGCTCAGAGAACTTAATTTTTGCTGGGACAAACCAGATAGGAAATTTGTTCTTATAGATCGTCCGGAAAATGTCCGTTGAAGAAGAAAATATCTCCCTCAAGTAAAAGGTACTTACAAAATTAGTAATTTAACTGAACTTTTGAAAGATTTTTTCGAATAAAGTTACTGCAGAAAATTGAGAAAAATCCATATAATAAAAGAATAAAAGAAAATGTGGAAACTCGATCTCATGATCGGTGAGATAAAGGAACCAATTATAATTAGTTTGAGTGAAGATAGCTTCACTGACTTTGATTATGAATTAGATACTTAATGTTTACCAGCGTAAACACAATTTATAATTTAAATTTCTGTAACATATAAAAATTAATTACATTTGAGTCCCTTTTTAGTGTTTAATTGTAATTCTGCAGATGGTTTAAGAAACAAATGAACTGAAACGTCAAATGTCCTAAAAATGTTTTTAATTAATAATGACCGATAGCCCCAAAAAATTTTAATATTATATGGACGAATTTATTTTTTTCTATATGTTTAACTTTTTGTATTTTTGACAATAGGTATTTTGTAAGTATTTATAAATTATAATTTTTTGAGGGAAAAAGCTACGTTTTAATCTGAATGTGGCTAAAATGGTTTCTATGCCATAATTAAAAATAATAAAAATACAATTATGATTTGTGTTAAATATGTCAAAATTATCTATATTTTCTAATGTATGTGAATTATTAAGAAATCGTAAGAAATAGAATAATATTATAAAAACTTTTTATTTTAAGTTTATTACCGAAATAATATTCTATGTCAGGATTTAATTAAAATCCTTTTTAACACTTCACACATCCAAATATCTATTGTTATCCAACCCAAATAGTCCATTATTATAGATCAGTATTTTTGGTTCTAAAATTTCTAACCCATTCCTATGAAAAAGTTATGTGACTAACAGATTTTGCCAAAGACACTGGACTAAAGAATACAGGTAGGCTGCGAAGAAAAAAAACGATAGAAAATGATTTATTACTCTCTCTAGTTCTTGAATAAACTATAGTATAAGAGGCAAAATCGGATCTATTTTCCTGAACTCAAGGCTCTTGGGGGGGCGATCGCCCCCACCGCCCCCTCCCCCTTGGATCCGCGCCCGGTCGTACATCAATTCAAGATGATGAGCGCTCGGGATGCCCAAAAACCGTTACAACTGACGAAATTGTCACAAAAATTCACAATGTCATACTTCACGACCGCCGACTGAAAGTACGAGAGCTTGCTGGTATAGCAAACATCTCGATAGATCGTGCCCACTACATTTTACATGATATTCTTGGCATGCAAAAGCTTTTTTCGCGATGGGTGCCGCGTTTGGTAACAGTCGACCAAAAACACCTTCGAATGAACACTTCGCAAGAGTGTTTAGACTTGTTCAGATGCAATCATGCTGAGTTTCTTCGACGTTTTATAACTGTAGATGAAACATGGATTCACCATTACATGCCAGAGACAAAGCAGGAGTCTAAACAGTGGGTGGGGGTAGGTGAAAGTGCGCCAAAAAAAGCAAAAACGGTTCCGTCTGCAGGAAAAGTCATGGCAACAGTTTTATGGGATTCACATGGCGTGGTGCTTATAGACTATTTAGAACAAGGCAAAACCATCACCGGGGAGTACTACGCTTCACAACTGGACCGTTTACAGCGTATGATTAAGGCTAAACGTCCACATCTTGCCAAAAAAAGTGCTCTTTCATCAGGATAACGCGCCTGCACACAAATCTATGGTTGTTACTGCAAAACTCCATGACCTATGTTTCGAAGTGCTTCCACATGCGCCATATTCGCCGGATCTGGCTCCCAGTGATTACTTTCTCTTCCCAAATTTGAAAAAATATCTCGCTGTATGAAAATTCCCTTCAAATAATGAGGTCAGAGCGGCGACAACCGCTTATTTTGCAGAGCAGGACAAATCACATTATACTACGGATATTAAAATGTTAGAACATCGTTGGTCTAAATGTACTGAAGTACAAGGGAACTATGTTGAAAAATAAATAAAAACATTTTCAAAAATCTTTTGTTTTCTTTATCAGGCCGAGAACTTATCGAACCATCCTCGTAATTAAAAAAGACGGTAACAATAATTGTATTTATCTGTCAATATTATTTTATTTCTGTCTAAAAATTTCATTACCGACCTATAATACTACAAACACATTTTAATACACAAAAAATATACATGTCAATAAACACAAAATAATAAGCAAAGCATACGAGACGGACTTGTTTATATATTCCATAAAATCGCGGGACTTTTCAATCTGAAAATATCGTATTTCTAGAATTACTCGCCTGAGTACAGCTAGTTTCCCCAGGGATCAAATTAGAGGAATTACGATAAACCAGAAGCTGCCGGATAATAAGATATCTCTTATTATCTGTCTCAGTGTCTGACAGACCGGCAGCCATTATACTCTCCCACTCTCTTTATTTAGCCTGTATCTCCTCCCTTTAAAAAAGCAATTGGAGGGGAAAGTGGGAAGGCGTAGATTTTGTTAACGCCTTTTTAACTTGTTAGTTGCGCTATTGTGTAATAGATGGCGGAAATATATCAATATACAAAGATTTTTTTTATAAGGAAAGTTAGAAGTACAATTATTATTTAATGTTACTGTATTTCAAATTATTTTTACCGATGTTATCGTCATAAGATTTTATCATCACTTATTTTTAGGTTTAATATAAAATTTTGCCTGTCAAACTGTAATGACCTGATTTGTAAAAGAGCTTTGCCTGCAAAATTTTCTAATGGTTTGTTATTGATATTTTTTGTAGCGAAAAGGCAAAACAACCAAACATTGGCTTCAAATGAAAATCATGGTTCTTGGGTTTAGACCGTGTCAAATTGGAATTATTATCAGATGTTTCGACTCCAATTGCACGAGACATCTTCGTGGATCTTCCAAATCGATATCTCAATGCAACGTCATCCTTCTCAAAAACAATCCATCATAAACTCTTTGGTACATAGAGCTCTTTCAATATGTGACGAACCATCAGTGAAATCCGAAACATAAAAACTGACTAATGCTCTGAGAGGCAACGGATATTAATAAATATAAAAATCCAACTTCTTAACAAAATGTCATAAATATACCACCTATTGACAGTGTTGTTTTGCCTGACATATACGAAACCATCGACAAGATTGTCAGATTGCTCCGAAAATTCGGATAATTTTCAACACATGTAAAAATGTTGGGCAAAAGACGCAATATCATTACAAATAGAAGGCGTTTATGTTGCTCTGGTGGTAAAGTCAAGGAAATTGGAAGGGATATGGAAAACTACAAAAATAGGCTAAATGCATAAAAAAGTGTTCCACCATGCAGAAAATAAATGTCATAAATTGACATCGACTGGCTATGTGGAGCAAGCGCAAAAAGTAAATTTGTTGCATGAAGTTAGCAATGTGAGAACCGGAAACCAGAGCAGAGTTTGCGACACGATCGGCGTCCCGGCGTATTCTTTATGTTTAATGCGGTCGTTCTCGACGTTAATTTTCTTTGTTCTGGGGTGCAGTATCATTAGTTAAATTTCGGAATTTATATTTGTGTAAGTTGTCAAGACATTTGTATAGACTTTAATTTATAACAGTGTATGGTATTGTTTTGTAATCGCGTGGTTCGATCCCGGAAATTCATTATTTTCGGTAAGTACCTACGTTTTTTGAATTACATCAATATGTAAGATTATACTGAAGATCTTTTAATGGATCGACGATTTTAAAGTTTTGTTTGGGCTAGTGTGTAGTTTTTATCTTTTTTTTATTACATTTTTTTGATCAGATATTAATTATTTTAAAGTTTAGAAGGTACATGGAAAACACTTTATTTAATAATAACATAAAGGAAGAGTAACATATAGTTAATCCCTATGGCCAGATCCTTTTTAACATTGTAGATAAGATAAGGTTTTATTTCGAATTACGTTTAAATTTTTTTTTAAGGCAGTGTTTATTTCATTAGTTGTTTTATAACCTGAACTTTAAATTGTAATTTTTCAATATAACAACATAAATAAGAGGTTTCTCAAATCCAGTACTGTCCCTTGACCTACTGCGCAAGTGCAGCATAGCCACATTGAGGGGAGTACAGAGTTACATGCGGAACCAAATTTAGTTTTGAGTATTCTCCTTCCTTTTACCCCCTCCAACTTCCTTGAATAAAGTGTATGTGGGTAAAACAGGACGGTCTATATCCACTAGGTTTAAAGAACATGAAACAAATTGTACAATGTGCAGTAGCTGGACACCAGCATTGCTCAGGTCATACTTTTAATGTAAAAGAAACTAAGGCGCTAGCATCAGTGTCTGGTTTCTTTAAACGTAAAATTAGAGAATTAATTGAGATGCATATAGTTGTACGTTTGCTGAATGTGATTTCAGCACTACAACGGCATAATGTAGATATATCCACTGCTATTATTGCATCTCACACGGAGGAATCCGTGAAAAGACGCATAATATATATATATATATATATATATATATATATATATATATATATATATATATATACATAAAAATTCGTATTGAGTGAAAAGTAGGAAAATGGCGTTTTTTTTTTTGAAAAAATTCGACCCTTACCCCCCCGTTTCGAGGTCGTAGAATACGATTCTGACCTCGATTTTCCCCAAAACAGGAACAATCACTTTTCATTCTTTTTTAACTTTAGGTTAATTTTTTTTTAATTTTCACCAAAATGGTTAAAAACTTTTGTTACAGCCACAAATTCTACACTGATAGAAGCTCATGTATTGTGTAAAAATTCCAAAATCAGGAAAATTAGCAAGAAACAAACCAAAACAAATAAAAATAAAACGGTCCCCTCCATAAAAAAAATAGCTTGCATAGTTTACATAAAGGTGTTGTTGCTATATGCGCTGTTGCCAGATTGCAAATACGATTTCCTTGAAATTCACATATATTCTTTCTTACAACATAGTTTGATGTATGTAATATATAAAAAAGGGTAAAATTAATTTTAACCAACTAAAATTTTGGGTTAGTTCTGGTTAGTACAGGTTTAGCTTGGTTTTGTTTAGTTTAAAAACTGAAACTAACTTGAACTAACCTGGTTCTGGTAGAGATTGTTTCGCGTCCATGTGGTCTTTGCTTGTTTTTGATATATTTTTTTTTTTTATTTTTCCGATAAAAAAAAGTGTACACTAATAGAAGCATCTGTATTATATAAAAATTTAGAATTTTGCACTTCTTTATCGGAAAAATCAAAAAAATTATCAAAAACAAATGAAAACAAACAAAATCAAAATAGCACCCACTTCTAGATTTACTCTAATCCGAATTATTACCCTAATCGAAACCAATTAAATATTTTGAGGGGTTAAGAAGCTGTAATAAACATTAAATTTTATAGTTTTATCACGGAAATATTTTACATCTGGCAACGTTGCGCCCGTTTTCGCGTATTTGAAGGTTGGTTTACATAGCCTGATGAGACGTATTTTTGATTTTTCGTTGAAAATACAAGCTTTTCTAAATTGGTTTGCCAAAATTTGCGCAAAAATAGTTGAAATATATTACATCCAATATATTTTAACTAGTTCCATTGAAAATAAATCGATAAGTTCGATGTTTAACTAAAATAAAAATGCTTTGCGAGTGACGCTTCGCGGTTTTTGAGTTTTCCGGGAAGGTGAGGAAAAATAGTAATATATATATATATATATATATATATATATATATATATATATATATATATATATATATATATATATATATATATATATATATATATATATATATATATATATATATATATACTTTGTTGAAGGTATATATTCGTAAATTCGTTCAAGTTGACTTTCAGCTTTTTAGTCCACACTGAAATCTAGAATACAATATTTTAAAAACTTACACAAATAAGGTGTTTCTTAACCTATGTAGTATTCAAATAATTCCCATTAAAAATGTTCCCTTAGATGATAAAATTACCGAATTTTATAAATTTTGAATAATCTCTTGTGAGAAACAGATAAAAGGGGTGAGAACATTTCAAATTCCAGATTTTCCAGATAACAATATTTAAGATTCAAATTTTCAGAAAATAGTTTTGAAAAAAATGGAACTTCGAACACATCTTTAACATTTACCGCATAAATTCATTTAGTCATTTTTTGCGTCCATCTATATTTGACAGCCCTACCGAACTGTAATAGAATTATCATTAGCCAAGTTGTAAAACGTGGAAGCTTTGTTTGCCTCGCTCGTTATCTTTTTGTGGGGTTAGATGGATGAGGGAAGTGTCGGTATAAGTACAATTTTGGCAGGGGCGGGCTAGACTTTTAGAAACTGGAAATGAAAAGTGAAAAAAACTTTTTGACATGAAGTTGTACATGATTTTTTTCTATTAGTACTAGGAGATTCTGTTAAAATATTGGTTCAATTTGACTGATATATATTTTCATTGAATATAAAGGGTTTTCCAATAAGAGGTGTCATTTTGAAAAGCCCGCTATTTCGGTAGATGTCACTTTTGAAGCTGTAAGTTTTTGACGTTTGACAAGTAGAAACTACGCCATAAATAAAGATGGAACGATACACGCTTCAACAACGCATTGAAATTATTAAAATTCACTATAAAAATGGTGAAAATTTGGCAGAGACGGTTCGTAAAACTCGAACATTTTTGGGTCGTCATGAAGCACCTTGTCGGAGCGCAATAAAGAAATTGGTGAAAAAATTCGAGCTGTTGGGACAAGTTAGTTATGTGAAGAAGAAAACCCGTGCACGTCGCTCAAGAACAGCCGAGAATATTGCTGCTGTAGCCGAAAGTGTTGAAGAAAACCCAGGTTTGTCCATTCCTCGTCGTTCTTTGGAATTAGGGATTCCACAAACGTCATTACACCGTATTTTGCATAAAGATTTGGGTCTTAAGGCTTATAAAGTTCAGTTAACGCAAGAACTCAAGCCGGCCGATCATCAACAACGTCGTGCCTTTGCTGATTGGGTTCTTGAAATGCATGAAAATGATCCGGAATTCCATCGAAAAATCATCTTCAGTGATGAGGCCCATTTCCACCTCGGTGGCTTCGTCAACAAACAAAATTGTCGCATCTGGGGCTCAGAAAACCCAAGAGTTATTGTTGAAAAGCCTCTCTATCCTGAACGTGTGACTGTTTGGTGCGGTTTATGGTCCGGCGGGGTCATTGGACCTTACTTTTTCGAAAATGAGGCTGGAGCAACAGTTACGGTGAATGGATTGCGCTATCGAGAGATGATTAATGATTTTTTATGGCCGGAATTGGATGGTATTTATCTGGACCACGTTTACTTTCAACAAGACGGCGCTACGTGCCACACAAGCAACGAAACCATTGATCTTTTACGGGAAAAGTTTCCGGGCCGTGTTATCTCTCGAAGAGGTGATCACAATTGGCCACCGAGATCTTGTGATGTGACACCTTGCGATTTCTTCCTTTGGGGCCACGTGAAAGACAAGGTCTAGGCCAACAGCCCAGCGTCGATTGAAGACCTCAAAGATGGAATTCGTGAGGCTATCGAGGACATAGGGCAGCCACTTTGCGATTTGGTTATGGAAAATTTCATGAAAAGGATATGGTCCTGTAGGCATGGTCGTGGTGGTCATTTGGCTGATGTTATTTTCCATCATTAACGGCATACCTTCCTCTTTATAATGTAATAAATATCCGATCATTTATCTTAAAAAATGGCATTTTTCTTTGAATATCAAAATAACACCTCTTATTGGAAAACCCTTTATATATATATATATATATATATATATATATATATATATATATATATATATATATATATATATATATATATATATACAGTAAATGCAAACTTCGTTCCAACCATATTCTTTCCGTGTTAGAGGTTGCACAGTTGGAACAAATTGCTAAGGAACACAATTTATCCTATTCCACCACCATCGAGATGATGGTCTATCTGTACCACCATACCGAGAAGAAAGTCAAAACTTACTCTCCTCGCCACAGTGATACGGCAGAGGTACATGTTTCGTCTATACTAGACTCATTAGGGTATCGACATGCACCTGGCTGTGCAAAGGACAGATCGGAAGAAAGCATGCAAATACTGAACGCATTTTACTTCATATATATATATATATATATATATATATATATATATATATATATATATATATATATATATATATATATATATATAGAGAGAGAGAGAGAGAGAGAGAGAGAGAACGATCTTTATTTATGACTTATTTGAAACATTTTTGGATAACATTTGTGTTTAAAAAATATTTTTTTTATTCACAATGGGTTATTATAAATTAATTTATTCCATTAAATCTACTGTAGTCATACATTAAATTTAAAGTTTGATCATAAGTTTTTAAGGTGACTATACATTAAAAATACAGTCAGTGTTCAATGAATTTAAAATATGTTATTACATATTTAATGCACCAACATTAATATGAGGTCAAAAAATTCTGCTGCTCAGAAAAGGTGGAAATTTTTACCACAGGTAGTGTACCGCCATCTGTAAACCGGTCTTGAACTTATTTGTTTCCGCCAGTACCGGCAAATATGTATACTTCATCATAAGAAAATTGAATTCTTTAAGCAACTTATATCATATTAAATAAAAAGTTCAATACGAGTTGGGCCATCTCCCGGAATCTCATGCAATGTATCATGAATTATTATGTAAATCCCTTTAATGTTAAGGTACATGTGAATTAATTTTAATGTACAGAAAGTTGAAATATCTTTTCAGTTACTTTACTGAAATTTAAGATACCATTTGATCAAAATTAACGTATAACAAACTGATATTTAAATGAAATGCTTTAAACTCAAAGTAAATGTAAATTATTCACAATTTTAGGTACAAAATCATTAAATTTGATGTAGAATGTACATTATATTTGCATTAAATTTAAAGTTATTTTTAATAGTGTACAGCAGGTATTCTTATTTCATTTAAAAAAAAAAAAAATTACACCTAAGCGAGATAATATGATGTTTAAATACCGTCAAGCGTTAGCGAGAAGATACTTCTAGCTCAAGATCAAGTGTGCAATGGTGTTCCGTGCGCGTTGAGCCACATATGCGACAACAGCTTGTCATCCATGGTTCGCCTTTACAACTAATTTATTCGACTCGAACCGCTTCTGTGTTGAGATCATCTTCCAATAGCAGCATTCCCCATTCAGAGCATCGTGTATTAGACATTTTTAAATAGCAATTTGTGCTGTACTTTCATAAATCAGAAAAAAAAATTCAACACTGACATATATTCCAGAAGCAATTGGAGATTTTATTGCTTTTTTGATACATTGAATCATTTTTCGAAGAACTGAAGGGGATATTATGCGGACCGGACATTGCAGACCCCAAAAGTTTTAAGTTCAGGAAAATAGAGACCCGATTCTGCTTCTTATACTAGAAATGTGTATGCTGCTGACATCTCCCTGTCCCCGTCGACAACTTGTTTTTTCTTATGATCGCCCCCCCCCCCAAAAAAAAAATTCAAAAATAGACCCGACCCTGCCTTTTACACTAGAAATGGGAATATTGCCGCCGTCTCCTCCCCCGTTGAAAACATCCTTTTGCTTGCTATACTGTACTTAGGTAATATCACCCCCCCCCCTCCAAAGAGGGAGACGCTGGATTCGCCCCTGAATGTATGTGTGACTATTTTCTTGCAAAAAAACTTTCAAAAACGCTTTTTTTCCAAAACCATGTTCTTCGAGTTGACGGCAGTATCTTGATATTGTTGTAGAAACAACATCTTACCACCGCTTTTCGGCAAAACTGGACTTATATAGAGGTTCAAGTTTGTGGAAAGCACAAGGATGTCTGGGAAAGATGTCCGTTCCACTTCCTTTTCAGGCTGTGCTTTCTTACGGCTTGGACTGTCCGACAGTTAAAGCCGGAAAGCAAATGCCTTAGGGAGCGCATATTGTGGAACCAACATCTTACCACCGCTTTTCGGCAAAACTGGACTTATATAGAGGTTCAAGTTTATGGAAAGGATAAGGATGTCTGGGAAAGATACCGGTGGATCCCACTGATGAGTCCACCACCGGTATCGGGACAAAATATCCGTACATTTTAGGTGGTCGCAAATAGTTCGTTAGTTATATGCCCCTAACATCAGGGGCATTACTACGACAATATGTAAAAATTGTTAGAATTAATCAAACTGGGGCTTAAAATGTTCGGTAGACATGGGATTCTTGTCCTGATCAGCAGATTCAGATTTTTCGCTATATAAAGGACAAAAGTGCAGCCCCTTAAACATAACAAACACATGGAAAATTTGTTAAAACTTTTTGAACTTATCGCCATTTGTTTTTTAAATTTTACTTGAATAAGGTTAGAATGGTGTCCACAAACATGTAATTGAGGATATTTTGATTTCAGATCACTAGAAGGGATGACACACTGTAGGCTGTCAAGCTGCGTTTTTTGGTGGGAGCAGATTCAGCACCCTGCCGCACCTTCATGTTTGGGATTTTGAAAAACAAAATTAATTCTCAATAACAAGACGCAAAAATTCTATTCATTGTATTTATCTTACTTTTTTCGGAATAAACTCTCGAAATTAAGTCTTGAAAATAGGTTAACACAATAGAAATTTCCCATATTTAGATGAAAAAATTAAAAAACAAGAGGTATCCTAAAAATATTTTACCTAAGAAAATAGAGTTTGCTTGTTATTATAATTAATTTGTGTTGTTAGTATAATTACACTTGTTATTATAATTAATTTTTAGACTTCCAAAAATTATATTTTATCGAATCAGTTTTATAATAGAGTGGCCAGTTCAACTCTGTAGTGGTATCACCCTTGTTATTTCTCTGTCTGCATATGTCGGTGCGTTAATGGACTGTAAAATATTTTGCTAATCCTTGCAATCGGATTAGCAAACATATATAGATTAAACGCAAATACAATGCATATATCAGAATATACCAGGTTCTTGGTTACAAAGGTTTTTATCGTTTTATTTGGATGTTTCAGTAACATACGATTTATATTAAAATTTGAAATTAGTGCATTATTATGAATTATGAAATTGTGGACTTATTATTAAAATTAATCAAAAATTTCTTTTTTTATAATATACAAAATGATCAGGAAAGGTGGAAGATAAAAAATTGCAATCCTACAAAATTTGAAAAACTTGTGATTCATTGACAATCAGCTTTTCAAATACACTCTGCTGGTTAGCAAAGACTTATGGTTGGAGACCTTTGTGAGTTTACGGAGACGGTGAAGAGACATGGTTCTACCAAAGTTTTTTATATAATTTTTTTTTTATTTTGACTCCCTGTTGCGAATTTCGGGGATGAATTTCCGAACAAAAAATTGTTAATGACTATATTTTTTTCTAAAATAACACTTTAAACTTACCATAAAGGTATATTTTATTGCGAAAATTATGAAATTTAACGAGACATTTACGTCGAGCAGTATGTTACTGATGTAAACATATTTTCATAAATACAGGGTGTCCCAAAAGTACTGGAACAACAGAATATTTTCTCAGCAAAGCATTTTAAAGAAAAATGTTTTAGACGAAAATTGTTGGAAATAAAACGGCGCATCTGATGAGGACCTTTAAAGTCATTTGAAGGTTAAGTTGAGTTTGTCAAATAGAAACTCCAATTTTTTATTGCAGAAGTGGAAAGAGGAGATAATTTCCTATCCAACGGTATAAATAACATAGGGGATCTAATGACATCTAGGGATCATTTCAAGAGCAAGGGAACACAGAATATTTTCACGGTAAAGGATTTTGGAGAAAAATGTTTCAGACAAAATTTGTAGAAAAACAAATGGTGCATCAGATGGTGACCTTGACCTTGATATTTAAAGTCCTTTGAAGGTTACCCCAATTTTTTATCGCAGAAGGCAAAAGCGGAGAGAATTTCGTATCCAATAGTATATAACATAGGAGGTCTAATGACATCTTGAGGTCATTTCGAGGAACTGCAGAATATTTTCTCAGCAAAGCATTTTCAAGAAAAATGTTTTAGACGAAAGTTGTAGGATATTAAACGGCACATCTGATGGTGACCTTGACCTTGACCTGTCCTTTTGTTTCCGAGTTGATTATACATCAATTTATGAAAAGATTCCCTATGATATTTATACTATTACTTAGGAAATTTTCTCTGCTTTTCATTTCTGCAATTAAAAATGGATATTTTTATTTGAAAAACTCAACTTAACCTTCAAATAAGTTTGAAGGTTCAAGCTTAGGTCAAGGTCACCATCATATACTCCGTTTTGATTTCCTACAACGTTCGTCTGAAACATTTTTCTCTAAAATGCTTTGCTGAAAAAATATTCTGCCGTTCCTTGACCTTAAAATAACCTTCAGATGTTATTAGATCCCCTATGTTCTTCGCTTTCCATTTCCGCAATAAAAAATGAATTTTCTATTTGAAAAACTCATTTTCACCTTCAAATCAAGGTCAAGATCAAGGTCGCCATTAGATACGTCGTTTAATTGCCGACAACTTTTGTCTGAAACATTTTTCTCTAAAATGCTTTGCTGACAAAGTATTCTGCTGTTTCGGTATTTTTAGGACACCCTGTATATACATATATGTTAGAACGATATTATGATTATGCACCTATAAAGTAACAGTACAATGGTAGATGATAGGATCCTGTTGCTCATGTTGTTTGATGTAATTTTACGCTATTTGTTTTTAGAGTGTACAACCACAAATATTTCATTATATTTTACTAAATTTTGAATCTTTCCAGTATTCAGAGTGGAATTCGCAGGAAATAAACTGTACATTTTCTATTCACTGTCTCACAGAGAAAAACTTGTTTAAGTAACTGTTTACTTCTGGTGTTATTTTCGATTTCAATTAATGTTTAAGGAGAGGGGAGTGGGACTAGAGAGATAATGCTATAATAAAAAAGTTTATTGTAAAATGTACGGATTTACTTTATTAAATTAATATTAAAAACCCTTAATTTTTAGTAAGCTGCTAACATATGATACAAAAGTTAAAAAGTGTAATTAATTTAGGGGCGGAGTCACCCGAAAACTCGATAGTATCCAGCACACAGTAGCAACTCATGGTATTGTAACAAAGGACTCGGGGAATTTTTTGGTGCGCCTTAGTAGAAAAATATTATTACCTTTTAATATATTCGTTAAGTTCAATTTCATTTTCTAACAAAATGGTGCTGAGAGAACAAAAACATTCGTACTCATTCACCTGCAGACATTAAATCCAACTCCTTTAGCATGGCTATTATTCTATCATGCACATTGAAAATGGTAATACCTGGGCTTTATAAAGACAGATTTAAATCATTTAATGTAGGAAAAATGCCAGCCAAAGAATATCAGAGGATAAATGAAATAGATGGTCAAGAAAAAATGTTTGAACATACACTTCAGTTCAAGGAAGCGAGTCAAAACCTTGCCACGAGAAAGCCATCTATTTTCTATATAAAGTAGTAAAGAAATGTGGAGGCTTTCAAAGTCCTCACAAACTGTACGAAATAGACGACCGTTTGTGGCACGCGATTTTATAAAGTTTATAATTTAATACAGTGTCCCTTAAAGTACTGGATAACTTTTCAGGAATGCGCTTACATGCCAGTGCTTGTCTATGAATACAGTAATGAGTCCATTCAATATTCTCGTTGATCTTCTTTACCCGCACCACAGGACTAGAAAATGTTCCGTTCATTGATTTTGCACCATCAGTGCACACAGCGAAACAAAAAAACCAACTTATGTAATTTTTTTCAAAATAGTCATTGATCATATCGAAAATTGCTGTACCTGTCGTATAAGTTTTCAGTGGTTTTGCAAATAATATATCTTCTTGCGTGGAATTCTTAAAAATATATCTAACATAGACAGTGTTTGCTATATCGGTCGACTAGTCAAGCTGAATTGCGAAATAATATTATTATTCTTTTGCCAAAACATTAATATTCCTTAACGAGTTGTTTTTTTTCCAAGCATACACTGCGTGATGTTTTTGGCATAAAGTCCAATCAAATTTTCTGTCATTGCATGTGCTTGTCCAGATCTTGCAATTTTGTAACTAACTCGAAATGATTAAGCAATTTTACTATCTTCGTATAAATCTGTTAGAAAAGAAGAAATACTAGACTTTTTATTACCTGCCAATTTTCTTTCAAAATCCTCAACCGATTTATCCTTGTAATCTTGATGTCTTGTTTCAAGGTGTCTATGAAGAAAAGATGGTTTTAAACTGCTGTTGGCCAGGATTTCATTACATATTACACAAAATAGTTTATGTTCTAACTCCTCGGTAAAATAAAAATCCATATTTAAATAGTCTGTTACAGCTTTGTTATTTTACAATAAAAACTATAAATATTTATGTTAATTATACCTCCATAAATTAATCCCTTATTTTCATTTAATCTCTTTAATAAATATTAAATTAAAACATAAAGTTTATTCACTTGTCAAATCAAAAACAGGTATTGTAAAAAAATTGTGGGCCTTGAAATGTATCAAACTTTCCACTTTTACTACTTTCTTCAAGGGTGTAGTTAATATTTTTTTTTCTTTTGTTTTTGGCGCTCTGGAAAGTTCTAGAAGCGTTAGTAAAGAGAGCCTTGGCCAAACCTTGGTTGTGAAAACTGACAGAAACCCAGAAAACAGATATTTTGCCGATTTCCTAAGAGTACAATACTAGTTTTATTGATGTTTGCAGCTAAAACCATAGTTAAGTGTGTTAAGGCATCATTTGCTAGGTATTAAAGATAAATAAAGTTATTATTGTATTCGTTTTTCGTTAAGGCAATCGTAGTGAAAGTGATCACACCCCATCTTTGTGGCTTTTAATACTTGGTGCACTCTTAAAGACAATCAGGTACATGCCACAAACAGTTTTTATTATACCAGGACTTTGTCTTCGTGTATAAAATTGGATTTACATACCAGAGCCAGCATATAACACACCATTACTCCCATAGAGGCCATCGGCTATCCAGCCTGCTGAAAATGCTTGAACTCGATGACAAAACTGCTTTTCAGGCATTAGAACTACATAATAAACAGTGATATTACCGATTATATCGTATACTTTAATTTTTCTTCAGTGATTGGGAACTACTAAGACTTTCTGTGCATAATTACAGGACACTTTGTATTTAATTTCATTTAAAATATCTTGTAAACCGAAGGTTTACGTATACACAAGGTAATTTAAAACATCATTTCACATATTAATAGTCCAACATTTTTAATTGGGTTTAAATAATATAATTGTAGTGTTAATCGGCCTACTAGATAGTTTATTCTCTCAAAATAAATATAAATATTTGAACGTAAAAAAAAGTGAGATTATCGCCGCTAATATTCAAGATCATCTGACAGTCTAGTTTAAAGCTGTCCCTAAAGCTAAGCGACTTTGCGTTTGGCGTGGATGACGTCATACTTGCAATAGTGTTATTGTCCATTGTTTCTTGTTTTTTTTTTGTAGTTTATGAAGCAAAGAGACACATATTTTTATAGATTAAGTTAATAAACATAATTTTATACATCAAATCATTTTCACTTATTGTTTAAATATTGCTCTGTTTCCGCTAACATTATCGCTTCTTCTTACTGACGGGCCTAAAACAGGTGGCGGTTTGAATATATATATATATATATATATATATATATATATATATATATATATATATATATATATATATATATATATATATATATATATATATATAATCTTTTGTTAGAGCGTATCCTTGGCCGATGCACTTTATGAAAGTAAATGGTATGAACAATCGGAAAGAGATATATATATATATATATATATATATATATATATATATATATATATATATATATATATATATATTTATATATATATAAACCCTCTCCTAATCTCCGGCATGCTAGCCTAGGCACTGCCCTAAAAGAAAAAGCGATCAACACCAAACAAATAACCACCTGTATCAAAGCATAATTTTTAACTCTTTCTTCCTGCCTTAGCAAGTCATTGTCATATTTTCGTTTCTTTCGTTTTTTCTTATTCTGCTGGCCTATTTTTTTCCTTTCAGTTTGGCGAGATGGTAGCTTACTACAATTGCTATTCTATGTTGGTTCTAAATCGGAGACTAAAGTAGAAGAAGCAATTGATTTTTCGTCCAGTTTTCCGTCAGATTTGACAGAACTACCCGTTTTTAACCACCGATTCATCATACATTTACGGAGCAATAACTATTTTAGGTATATGTTGTTATATATTTACACAAGAAGAAATCACTAAACTGGTTTATACTACTAACATTTATGTACTAACTCATTTATCTTTTTGAAATCACACGAGCTTGTTAAGCTCATCGTACGATTCAGTTAGACTCTACTCTTCCTTATATGTTACTGCGGCGTTTTTATATCAGCAAACGTTATTAGCGTTCTTTCGTACGTATTCGGAAAAAGTCTTGGTTCGCCGAAGTAGAAGTTGCAAGCTCGTTCGAGAATGTATACGCATCGCCAGCGGGGTAGAAGCTTGTCGCGTTACAGATTGTTGCCTATTGCAATGTTTAATTTAAAATTCCACCAAGACCATAATTTTTTTGCGAACCTCGTTTATAAAGATCGGAAACCCCTGGAGGTTCGCCAACCACCACTTGGGAAGCGCTGTCCTATAACGTGCTGAGAACCAAATCAAAATATCTCATTCTTATGTGCCAAAAGCTCGCTCATATATTTTTTTTAATTTGTAGCTTTTTTGCATGAACCTAAAGATAGAGAGTTGTTATTTATTTTCGTAAAATTTGGGGAAAATTAATTTCCAATTATATAACTTGTATTTTCCTATCATTACCTTTAAATTTAGGGCATTTATAGTAAAATACACAAACACTATACAATATTTAATCATTTTTTTTCCCATAAAACGCAAGAAAACCGTTGGCTTGTAGTTTCATACTGTTTCTAGACATGCATGGTTGGTTGCATACGATTTAAATCGAAACATGTGATGCGATGTTGCCACGGTGACGTTGATTTTAAATTTCAGAATGGGAAACTTGGGAGTTCAAATGCAATTAATTGTGGTCATTCCAGTGTTGTTCCGTAAACGAAACTAACTTGAACTGACCTGAGCTGACTTAAATTTTTGGGTTGTAGAACACGAATATGTTTTTTTTTCGCTGATCTTGCGCGGTTTTTCCATGGAAAAAAGTTTAGTTCAGGTTAGTTCAGTTCAGGGTAGTATAGTTATGATTTTCGTTTTTAGATCAACGTAGCTTGGTGAACGATCTGTGTTTGGAATCTTAATTTTGCACGTTTACCCACATTTTACGCTACAATACTGGAATAACCACAATTAATTGCATTTGAGCCACCCAGTTTTCCATCCTAATTTTTTTTTTAAATCCACGTCAACGTGGCAACATCGCATAACGTGTTTCGATTTAAATCATACGCAACCAACGATGCATGTCCAGAAAAAGTATAGAACAAGACAACGGTTTTCTTGCGTTTTATGGAATATTCGCATTTTTCCACAGTTATCTATGTAAATTTTGTTAAAAAAATGATTAAATATTATGTAGTGTTAGTGTATTTTACTATAAATGCTCAAAATTTAAAGGTAGTGATCGGAAAATACAAGTTATATGAGCGAAAACTAATAGTTTTTTTCCACGTTCTCCAAATTTTACCTTTTTTTTCTGTTTACTAAACTGGTGTTTTTTCTTTGTCATACAATATCTGTTATCAAAACAAATAACAATTTTTAAATGTAAAAAAGATGCGGTGTATTTACATAATTCAGTTTTAATATATTTTATTTTGATTATTTTTATTTGCTAAAACTGCCGCCACTGACCCCATAGTCCCCGAAACATAATCACCAGAAGTAATAAAATTCAATAGTTAGCAGCTTCTTTCCGTACAAATCAAACACAAAATCAATCTGATAGAAACAATAAGGAAACCGAAAGGATCTGAGAGGGGTTGTAACTAAATTGGCACAGCCGACTAGATCTAGCATAGCACGAGATGAATCACTCGATCAAATCAAACTGACAAGATGACAGATATTCTCTCGTTCGCACTTCGAGAAAAGAGGCTCTTAGTCTTTTTTTACACGAAGGATATACCTGAAAGGCGTTGAACTGGAAAAATGGATATACGGAATGTTCTTTTATTGATATAATTTATTTTTACAAAAAAAATAAACCGATTTAAAAAAAATTGCACGAAAAAGTGAAAGATGAAGTATAAGCTCTTTTAAATTGTAATTAATTATATTAATTGTAGATTTATTCATTTACGTAGCCCTTTTTTGAAATAATGAATTGCATTTTGAAATGATTTCATTATTATATCATATTTAATTGTTTACATAGCTTTTAATCAATGTTCTCTTAACGTTAATTAAAAGTGTCTTCGTGCAGTTTTTACGAAACATATATAACGCTAAAGGAACCAGTCTTAGTCTAACTCTAACATAATACAAGTAATCATTTTTATACTCGTTTTGCGAAAAAATTTTTATCTCAACATAATGTATGCTTAAAATGATGTATATAGTGTTACTCGTGACTTTTTGTTCAAAGTAAGAAAAAATTCAGAATGGGTTGTATATTCTGATGAAGGTTAGATAAATTACCGAAACGTCAATTATAGAAAATTCAATAGTATTTTTACTTAAATGATTCTATTTATATTGGACTACAATTTCAAAAAAAAAAATTATTTATATAAGAAGATACTTGACTTTCAAAAAGATTTACTTTTCTCATATATGGGGTCTAATGTAGTTATTTTTAAAATTATTGTCATATTATACAGGGTGTCCCAAAAGCCGTGAAAGTATCAAAGTTGTGTTTTTTTTTAATGGAACCCCCTGTATATTATTGCATTTTTGGATTTTCCGCTCAAAATAAGTACTTAAACCTTAAGGGTTTTTAAATAATTTGAATTTTGACAAAATCTAACCTAATTTTCATGTTTCAAATACTTAAGAAGTATTTTAGTTATCTACTCGAAATTTACTACGAAGTGTAACAATAAGTCGTATTTTATATCCCAATTATAATAAACTTGCTATATTATACAGGATGTCCAAAAAGTCCAAATAAGATCTTTAAGTGGCTATAACTTCATTAATTCAAATAGAACGCTACACTTTTTAATTTACCAGAAAATATACCTTTTAAATACCTATCGAATAATATAAGGGTCTTCTATAACTAAATCTTCGCGTTTTCACAGAATACACCAAATAATCGTTTTTTGCACCAAGTGAATGAATTATTTGATGATGACAGACCGAATGAACACAACTCCGATGACCTCGCTAATATAGACGCTAATATAGACATGGGACCGGAAATTCAAAAACAGTGAAGTTCTATCTGCCATAAGATCTGCAAAAACCAGGAAAGCCATCGGGCCTGATAATGTCCCAACCGAGCTGTTACAAATGATCCATGAGGAAAATATAGGAATCTTGGTCAAACTGTTTAATACCGTTTACGCGATTGGAGATATACCGGAAGATTGGCTGAGGTCTGTATTCGTTCCAATCCCAAAAAAATAGCGAGCAAAGCGATGCAGTGAATACAGACTAATAAGTCTAATGAGCCACACTTTGGAGGTCTTTCTCAGAATCATCCACAGCAGGATAAGATCTAAATGCGAAGCAGATTTAGATGAAACCCAATTCGGATTTAGAAACGCCCTAGGTACTAGAGAGGCTTTATTCGCTCTAAATATACTTCTGCAAAAATGCCGGAGCCAACACAAGGATGTATTCGTATGTTTTGTCGATAACGAGAAGGCCTTCGACAGAGTACAGCACAGAAAACTCATAGACATTTTAAATAACGTAGGGGTAGACAGCAGAGACGTAAGAATTATTGAAAATCTATATTGGCGGTAGAAAGCAACAGTAAGGCTAAATGGAAAACTCACAGAAGAAAGTAAAATTCTGCGAGGCGTCAGACAGGGCTGCATACTATCTCCACGTTTTTTAATATATATGCAGATAAACTCTTTAAACGGGCTACTCAAGGACAACGAATGGGAGTACAAATCAATGGAGAATATATAAATAAAATACGATATGCTGACGACACTGTTATCCTAAGCGACAAACTAGAAGACCTGCAACATCTATTAAACTGTGTTAACACTGAGGGTCAAGAAATGGGGCTCAACATTAATATCAAAAAGACAAAATTTGTGGTCTTTAGTAGACAACCTCATCTTAACGCTTCAATACAAATAGTAGGAAAAAGTATAGACAGGGCGACTCATTTTAAATATCTTGGATGTTATATCACCGAAAATCTAAACCCAGATAAAGAGATAAGGTGTAGAATAGAGACTGCTAGAGCAACTTTTCAAAAAATGAAACCACTTTTCTGCAATGATAACCTCAACCTAAAACTACAACAGAGAATGATAAGATCATACGTCTGGCCAGGGTTATTATATGGGGCGGAGATCTGGATAATTAAGGCTGCCACGATTAATCGGTTGGAGGCTCTCGAAATGTGATTACACCGGCGAATGCTGAGAATACCTTGGACAGCTAGGCAGACCAACGAAATGGTACTCAATAGGGCCGACACAACTCGTCTACTATTAAACACTGTGAAGTGTAGAAAAATCTCATATCTTAGACATATATTCAGAGGGGAGCGATATAGAATTCTTCAGCTAATCATAATGGGTAAAGTAGAGGGACGTAGAGCGGTAGGAAGAAGACAGGCTTCCTGGTTGAGGAATATTCGTGAATGGACAGGTGTACGTAGCGCGGGGGAACTGTTCCGGCTGGCGCAGGACCGTGAAAGACTTGCCAATGTAATTGCCAACGTCAGGGGGACCTGATATGGCACTTGAAGAAGAAGAAGAAGCACCATTTTGTGTTTTTTGAATAGATGTTCTAATGTATCAAGTTATCTATGACATTTAGAAACGTCAGATAATTCATTTAATCTGTCAGTTTAGTCTGCATAGCCTGTTGCTATAATAGCGGTATTATTTTTTATAACTGTGAAACTTCATTTAGTGAAATGAATTATTTGAATATTATTGTGTTATTGCTTTGTCAAAATGAAGATTTATCCAAAGGAAAAGCGTATTGATATGATTTTTATCCTTGGAGAATGTCATCAAAATTTGTTTGTTGGCTTCTCGAGTCTATGCTCAAAGGTTTCCTGAAAGAAACCATCCTAAATTAACCGTTTTCGCGGGAAAGTGGAAGTGTTAGTTATAAAAAACCTGTTATAAGAAAATCTGTCACTGAGGATGAAGAAAATGTTTTTACTGTACTTGGTTCAGTGATCGAAAATCCCAATATTAGTCAGAACCATATATCCGAAAAAACTAACATTAGCCAAGCAAGTGTTTCAAGGATTCTTAAAAAATACATATTTCTTTGTTATAAAACCAAGCTTTGTTAAGAACTTCACGGAAATGATTTTGGCAACCGAACTACATTCTGCTTGTGGGTGTTAGATGAATTGGCAGAAAATCAACACGTGAATAGATACAACATCTATTACTCTTCTGAATCAAATCCGCATGAATACTGAGTTATGAGACACCAGAATAGGTGGTCGGTGGGGAGAAATACTGGGTCCATACTTAATTGGACCCTACCTTTTTGAAGGACCTTTAAATGGTTTGATGTTTCGCGATTTTCTTTTACATAACTTCCAGTATTATTAGAAGATGTCTTTTTAGATATTAGAACAACTATGTGGCTTCAACTGGTTGGAGCTTCGCCTCATTATCATCGCGAGGTTCGGCAATTTTTAAATGTCAACTTTCGAAACTGGTGGATTGGGAAAGACGGATTTCAAAATTGACCCCCTAGATCTCCGGACTTAACTCCACCAAATTTCTTTTTATGGGGATACATAAAAAAAATTGTCTACAATGCGCCCCCGGCAACATCACAAGATATGAAAATACGCATAAGAGACGCTTTTCAAACTATAACCCCGCAAATGTTGTCCAGAGTTAACAATGGTTTCGGCAAAAGAATATGTAAGTATTTGGAAATAGATGGTCGACATTTCGAACATCTACTATAAATATTTTGTTTCTGTTTTGTACTATCGTCAATATGTTATTACCATTATTGCTGTTATAGAGTTTTGGACGACTATAAATGGCGTTCCGAGTTTCTGAACATTGTAAACATATTTCTGATTATTATTCTGTGTAAAACTTTAAAAATTAAAATATTTTGAAAACATCCATTTTTTCAATAAATACACTATACCCCATGTAGTATTTTATATTTGAAATATAAATTGAAAAGCGTATTTGCATTTGAATAGATTAGGATAACCATTTTCTACTATCTCTGTTTATAATTATAAAAAAAACACATCACTAATACTGCATTCATTAGTATTCGAAAATATTTTAATACTATCAATTTAAAATATTGTAAACTAAGCTAAATTAATATAAACATCTTGGCGGCAAAATATCACACCCTTGTTTATTTTAAAGCTTAGAAGAAAATTACAAAGTTTTCTTTGTAGATTTTGACGCCTAATTTGAAGCAAGGGAGGGTATTAATCGAACATTGTTAAATATCAGGGGGGAATTAGCCCACTAAATTGAATATATCGTTCTGGTAGTGTAACTGGTGTAAAATTTTTATGTCTAGTTATAGTAAGTTTTTAAAATCCCCATTTTACCTTAATCATGATTGAGGCAAGAAGAATTATTTAAAGTTAAACGGCGACGAAAATTTCATTAATTAATTATATTTTCTTGTTGTTGATAGTTGGTTTTTTCGAAATTTCAAATTAGACGGAGATCAAAAGTCGCTTTTATTTAGGGTATAATGGCTTTATTAATGAAAAAAATTACGGGAAAAATTTTAAAAAATCTCTAAATATTTATGTATTTGAAGGTACCTGAAGAGTCTGGCTCTGATCTTGATGAAAGTTTAAGATGTCGTGAGGACATGAAAATAAGATACATGTTTTTTTTATTGGCGGAGATTAATTGTTTGGGTAGATTGTGTTATAGTATTGTTATTTTACAATAAAAACTATAAATATTTATACCAATAATACCTACAATAAAGCTAATACTCACCATAAATTAATCCCTTATTTTCATCAAATAGTCTCTTTAATAAATATTAAATTGAAACATAAAAGTTTATTCACCTGTCACATCAAAAACTGGTATTGTTAAAAAATCTAGAAGTGCCTAGAAATGTATCAAACATTCCACTTTTACTACTTTCATCAAGGGTGTAGTTTATATTTTTTTTTCTCTTTTGTTTTTGGCGCTCTAGAGATTTATAGACGTTGTGAAAACCAGGGTGAAAACTGGCAGAAACCCGGAAAACAGGTTTTTTGCTGATTTCTTAAGACTACAATACTACTATTATTCTTGTTTGCAGCTAAAACATAGTTTAGTGTGTTAAGACATCATTTGCCAGATATTGAGGATAAATAAAGTTATTATTATATTCCTTTTTCGTTAACTACACCGTAGTGATCACATCTAAGAAGTCAACCCACCATCTTTGTGACTTTCAATACTTGGTGCACCCTTAAAGACATGCATGCCACAAACAGTTTTTATTATAATGGGATTTTGCCTTCGTGTCTGATTGGCTTTGCATGCCAGTGCCGGCATATAACACACCATCGCTCCCATTGAAGCCATCGACTATCCAGCTTGCCGAAAGTGTTTGGACTCAATGACAAAACTGCCTTTCAGGTATTTGAACTACATAATAAACAGTGATATTATTATTTATATTTAATTTCATCTAAAATATCTTGTAAACCGAAGGTTTACGTATACACAAGGTAATTTAAAACACCATTTCACATATTAAGAGTCCACCACTTTTAATTAAATTTAAATTAACATAAGTTTAGGGTCAGTCGGCCTACTAGATAGTTCATTCTTTCAATATAAATATAAACATTTGAACGTAAAACAAAAGTAAGGTTATTCGCTGCTATTCAATATCATTTGACAGTCTAAAGCTAGCCCAAAGCTAACCCACTTTGCGTTGAGCGCGGATGACGTCATATTTGCAATAGTGTTATTGTTCATTGTGTCTTGTTTTTTTTTTTGTAATTCATGTAACGAATAGTCCCATATTTCTTTTGGATTAAGTTAAAATACACATAGTTAGTAAATTCGAATCCTTTTTTTTTAACCGACTTCTAAAAGAAGGAGGTTCTCAATTCGTCGACTATGTATTTTTTTCTATATGTATGTACACCAATTACTCCAGAACGGCGGCACCAATTTGAATGAAATTTTTTACGTTATGTTCAGGAAGTTGCTGCGGTGGTCCTATATTTTTTTTGGACGAAATTGGTGTAGTAAAATCCAAGATGGCGCTGACAATATGGCGGCCAAAAAAAATTATTTTGTCCGATTTTCTCCAAAATTGGTATGGAGAAGTTTTCGGTGTCGTACACAACGAATCTGAAATTATTTTTAAAAAATTCAATATGGCGGTCAAGAAAATTTAATTTTGTCCAATTTTTTTCCAAATTGGTGTGGGGGTATTTCTGGGGTCGCATATAACAAATCCAAAATGTTTTTAAAAAGTTCATGGCGGATCCAATATGGCGGACGAAAAAATCAATTTTGTTCGATTTTCTCCAAAATCGGTATGGGGGAGTTTTCGGGGTTGCATATAACGAATCTGAAATTATTTTTAAAAAATTCAATATGACATATCTAATATGGCGGATAAAAAAATAATTTTGTCTGATTTTTTCAGAATTGATACGGGGGCATTTTTTGGGTTCGCACATTACGAATCTGACATTATTTAAAAGAAAATATGGCGGATCCAAGATGGCGGATTAAAGATTCTATATCTCTTGATTTTGTCTAAAATCAGTATTGGGGGATTTTTGTTAGTGTTAATTACGAATTTAAAATATTTTTTGAAAAACTCAATCTAGCGGATTCAATATGGCGTCCTAGAAATTTTATATTTTTCGATTTTCTCCAAAACTGATTTGGGGGATTCTTGAGGGTGTAAATTGTGAATTTAGAAGAATTTTTTTCGGGATTCAATATGACAAATCTAATATAGCGGACTAAAAATTTTACATTTTTCGATTTTTTTCAAATATGGGACTGAATCGTTTTTGAGGATGTAAATAGCGGATAAAAAATTATTTTAAGAAAATCTAATATGTCAGATGCAATACGACTGTCTAGAAATTTTAAATTTTCGGATTTCATCCACAATTGCTACTAGGGGGCTTTGAAGGGTTTAGGTTTAGATTAGATTAAGGCGTTAAAATTATTTTTTCGAAATTCAATATGGCGGATTCAATATGGTGAGTTGAAAATTTTACCTTATTCGCATTTTTTCAGATTTGGTATTAGGGTATTTTCATCTCAAATTTTTTAGATATTGGAAGGTTTTTGATCCTATATTACCAATATAAGATTACTCTGAAATTTAAGATAATGGATTTACTATGAAAGACCAAATATTTGTTGGACACAATTTCACTGGTATTTCGAGAACTCTAAAAATCGAAGAATTTTTAGTGGTTCATTTTAGGATGATTTACAACTTTGGATAAAATAGGTACATTTTTACCACCATCTAATTATTCCGAGGTACACTAATCTCGATTAGTACTTAGATCAAATAATTTATGGATATCATAATCAATTCAAAACTAAAAATTGAAAAATAAACTTTTTATAAAAAAAATTGAACCGACTTCTAAAAGTGCATTAAAAAGTGAAAAATAACTATACATTTTTATATGAAATTGAAATTTTTTTAAAGTCGGCGCCAAATTATTTCTAAATGAAATAAATAACTACTAATATATACAAATTATGGTGAGAAAGAAATTAGAAATAAGGTATTTTTAATCTATGCGAATACCATTTTGTCAGGTAATTGTTTGGCGCCGACTTCAAAAATTTCAATTTCAATAAAAATTTATAGTTATTTTTCACTTTTTAGTGTACTTTTAAAAGTCGGTTCAATTTTTTTTGTAAAAATTTTTTATTCACACCAAATCATTTGCAGTAAACAACCGTTTCGCCTCTGTTAACAACATCGATTGCAGATCATCTATCGACGAGACTGCCGACGATGGACCCTGTAATCCACGGATCGTGAGTAACGAGCTGCCTCGTGCCACACCTCGCCTTTATCTACACCCTGTAATTTCGCGGCGCTCATTTCCATTCGGGGTTTAATTGAAATAACGGTTATCGGAAACTTACTCTTTAACAGACGACACCCTAATTTCTTATTAAGCTATGTTTGCTTGAATAACAGGCCAGGACAGTGTTAATCAATAAGAAATGATTGTTGATTGGTCGTTCGGAAGTTTAAGATAACACTATTATTAATATTATTATAAAACATGCGGGATATTACCCGTAGAACTTAATTTCGAACTGTTATCATCAACAGTGCCCCGGAGCGGTAGGATATTATTAAAAAATAAATAATTTCGCGGTTTCTGCTCTGTGTATTATATATATATATATATATATATATATATATATATATATATATATATATATATATATATATATATTTAGACATCCCTGTACAAATACTATGTTATTGTTTCGAATTTAAACGTAATGAACTTAATCACAATAATAACTTAATATAAAATAAAAAAATACATTGAAATGTCTGAGTATTAAGGGAAAATTTAACATAAAATTGTGCAAAACAAAGTTGCACTAGAGATACTTAATGTAAGAATCATCTATCACTATCTCCTTTTTATAATTAAGACACATAGTATGCCCAAGTTGTCTTACAATGCTTAGTAATGTTTTAGAGTGTATTTGTACTTTGTTATTTAAGCCAAAACTTTCTGTATACCTTAAAAAAAAGTTCTTGGATAAATATCACGGTAAATTACATAAAGTCTAGAGTTCTAGAACATTACCGAAACAAGTTACCCGTATGTAAATGCATATGCAATGCATACAAAATATTTGTTGTATAGTAAATATTGAATATGTTAATAATACATAAATATATGTAATAATAAATTAGGTACTTAAATATAGTATCATGTAATATGTATCTAGAACCACTAATGTATTTTAAATTATTATGTGACAAAATTGTTTGAAAGGTAAAAAATAATATTTTTTCCTTGATAAAATAAATTTTACTTAGTGACATTTTATCTTAGCTGCCCAACACAGGTAATGTAACAATTAAAATAAATTTAAAGTATTTAGATATTTAAAGGCTTTTGCCTTTTTGACCTGAAAACAATGCTTAAATTAAGTTATCATTCATTGTTATTGCAACCACTCATATCTAACCTACCATTCTGTAGAAATACCTTGTAAACAGTTAAAAATGTTCCTATTAGAAAAATGTATTAATAATTGTGATTTATAGTATAGAAATTTAGGTACAAGACAAACATAATGTAATATCACCATCACTGTCTGCACTTGTCAAGCAAACTGGAGGCATGTCGAGTCCAATAAATAGTTCACAAGTTCTAATGACGCACGCAGCGCTATACCAGCGCAGTTGGCAGACCCCGCTGCGACTTCATCTATGCCTACACATCCATGAACAGCTACAGTATCTTCTACTACCAGACCAGAAGTCAATAGAATAAGAAAAATTAAGACAGGAGTAACATGTTACATGTAATCTCATTCTCTTAGCTACTAAAATTTGGCAGAGAATGGAGTGCATTGTAGATATGGGCGGTCAACGCAGGGGCTTATGCACGTCAAGAGTCATTCGACGTACAGAGGGTTCTGACCAATGGTAGAAGTAAGAAGTACTACAACATCTATGTAAATGATATCCACTCTTTCGATCCACGGACAAGGCGACACGACAACATCCTTCAAAGAGACCCTTAAAAACCGATTTAGTGCAGTAGTGCGAAGATTTAAAAAACTTTTAAAATATTTTTTTTTTTGTATAATTCAGTTTGTTTTTTCCTAGTTTAATAAAAAGAGTCATGGAATAGGAAAAAAGTAGAATTTTTTGTTTCTATTCAATTTTAAGTCATATTTTTACAATTTCTACTTCTTTTCTATTCATGGCTGGGGTCCAGCTCTCTAAGACCGGGGGATGTGTCACACAGGGAAAAACATAAAAACATAATATTTCATAAGTTGGCATTTCCATATTTTACTAATCTTTTATTTTAAATTAAAACAATAACAATCGCGTTACCTTTTATAATGAAATGTTCGGTTTATTTACTGGTCATCGATCGTGCAAATTCAGCAAGTCAGCAAGGTCGCTTTTCAGGTCATGATGAACCGAGGTTGTAAGAAGGCGATTCGTTGACTTGTTGAAAAATAACAAAACAGGATAAAAAGGACGGACATGTTTGGGATAGGGTTCAAACGGTTGAATCGGGTCAATCGGTTGAATCAGTTCAATTAGTCAGTCGTCAGTCATAAGGGTCAGTTGATTCGATGCAGATCAGTTAGTCAGTTGTGAATTAGTTGATTGCCCAGAAAATTAGTGAACCCGTGTTAGGGAAGCAGCGAGGTGAAATCCCAAGCGTGTCCCAGTCCAGAGCAGGTCGACAAATAGCAGAACCGTAGTGACGACCCTCGTCAAGATGAATATAATCTTAATGTAAGTTAAAAAATTAATTATAATGATGTGCAGTCCAAAATGTTTAATGTCGCTTATTCTGAATAAACTATTTTTTTTATATATAATCCGAAGTTAAAGAGTTCATTTAGAGTGTAATCTCTGAAGACCAAATTCCCAAATGCTACGGTCCCTAGTCACACCTCAAAACTGGGCGTGACAATATATATATATATATATATATATATATATATATATATATATATATATATATATATATATATATATATATATATATATATATATATATATATATATATATGATAAAGCTTGACAAAAAGCCAAAATGGATCACATAATCTTTTTTTTTAACAGGATTGTATCCACTAGATCCTTCAAGACCAAAGAAAAGATTACCTAGAAAACTAACAGAAACAGAGACTCCGTCTTTAGTTTCAGATGCCATTGTATGAGGTGATATGTGATCTGGGGATCATTCTGTAAAAACAATTCGACTAAGAGATTTCAAGTGGAGTTTGGAAAAAGTGTTATTGCTGAAGATATTACCACTTCAACGAATTTTGGTTTAAAAATAAACCTAAAAAGGCATCTGCGGAACCTAACAGAACGATTTTAAGGTTGCCAACAACGATGAGGGTGCTTGTAACGCTGGAGTACAAATTTGGCGAAGAAGAACAAATAATTTTGCTTGATCAAAATGAATATAACATACTTTCGGTTAAGGAAAGTGACGATCTGTCCCTGTTTTATCTTCAAAGAAAGGCTAAAAAATCCAATACTCAAGAAAATCTAACAGTTGGGGATTGGGTAACTTCCGAATACAAAACAGGAATAGAAAAAAGACATCTTATGGGCCAAATAAAAAGCATTTCAGGATTCATATTGCATGTGAAGTTTTTAAGATCTAATAAGACAGATTTTTAACTCCCCTCAAACTAGACACGAATGATTTGAGTATAGATATGATCTTGGAGGTGCTTATACCTCCCATAGTTATGTACCTTACATGTAGTAGAAAATTTTATACACTTAATGACAATCAGCAAGTTTATGATTTTAACTCAAACTCTGTTTTATGTTTTAGTTGTAACGTAAAGAATTATTACCTATTTTGTAAACTGTTACTGCATTTTTTTTTATTAATTTTAGTTGTTTCATATAACTCCAACAGCAAGTATTTTTTGGTTTCTGATGTACTCTTGACTGAATCCCAAATATTTCCACTCTATGGGGTAATTTGAGACAAGGGGTAAAAATATATATAATCTCCCCGATTGGGAGGGGGGTAGGAAAATATTTTTTTTTTAATGGAAGTAGTACTCACCCCTACCTTGCCAAAAGTGTGATTTGATAATTTTATCTTCTGGAAGCAAAACCTAATAGACACTCATGTTTCAAATGTGTCCCAAATAACCCTGTTCTACGATATCCGCTGCCGGAAAATAATTTCGACCATAGTTGCAGAGTGCACTACGAAGAAAATAGTTCAAATTGTTAATACCATAGTAACTTTGAGCTGGAAAAAAAATACTAAAAATTCCAAGAACACCATCTAACGTTATAAAACCGTCAGTAATGATATAGGTAATTGCAGTACCTGCATTTCCAATTTATAATTTGCTATCTATATTACCGTACCACACTAAAATTAATAACATGAATGACAGGTCATTGTAAAAACTGTTAATTACACCTTAAATTGAAATGAGAAACATCAATCATTCTAGATCGGTAATATGACAAGTGTAAGGTGGTTATTGTAATGTGATTCTTTTTTTTATAATTCTTAATGGTATTTATAAGAGGGTAAATTTGAGCTCTTTAAGGACAGCTGCCTTTGCCAATGACCATCTTATAATGGACTGTACAAGAGCATGACTTTTCATAATTTAACTAATTTAAAAAATAATTAAATTTTCAGAACTTAGCTTTTGAAGACGAGTTGGAACAAAGGTGGTTTTTGTTTTTATTTTAACAATATTTATACAGTAATAAAGAGAGGAAAACATTTTTCAGGAAAAATAATGAAGATTTAGATTATTTAAATTCAATTTGCTCAAAAAATACGTATATATATATATATATATATATATATATATATATATATATTAAATATATATATATATATATATATATATATATATATATATATATATATATATTTAATATATAAATAAATAGATAAGTTTTTGTCCGTGTAATTTAAAATAAAATAGAATCAAATATTGGCGAAGCGGACGTGAAAATTTGTCAATCTACATGATTCTCGTGTTAAAAAGTGCGGAGCACTCCAAAAATATGGAAAAACTCCGAGTCCGACAGATGGCGACAGCGCTGTTTCGTCCTAATATGGGACTCGTCAGGCCACCGCATTCGGTATAAACCATCATCTCGCCTTTGCATCCTATAAACCTGAGTTTAAAATCAAAAAACAGCAAACAAGACGACAAAGGCGACATCTCGATGGTCCACTCGATAACACAAGAAACACACAGATTAACAAAGTTTGTAAAAATACCGCCATATGGTAGCGCGACGGTGAATTAAAACAGAAATATGTAAAATCGAGCACACGAAACGCGTTGCCCAAAGGATAGGGGTCGCATTTTTCGGTACTGGCAACCAAGCCTACCGCTTATTTTAGCAGCCAAAGCCACGTGTCGCACCAAACGATCCCACCATGAGAGCATCGTTCAGCGTGTTTCAAAGCCAAACAAGTAAATAAATAAATAGATAAGTTTTTGTCCGTGTAATTTAAAATAAAATAGAATCAAATATTGGCGAAGCGGACGTGAAAATTTGTCAATCTACATGATTCTTGTGTTATCGAGTGGACCATCAAGATGTCGCCTTTGTCGTCATGTTTGCTGTTTTTTGATTTTAAACTCAGGTTTATAGGGTGCAAAGGCGAGATGATGGTTTGTACCGAATGCGGTGGCCTGACGAGTCCCATATTAGGACGAAACAGCGCTGTCGCCATCTGTCGGACCCGGAGTTTTTCCATATTTTTGGAGTGCTCCGCACTTTTTAACTCGAGATTCATGTAGATTGACAAATTTTCACGTCCGCTTCGCCAATATTTGATTCTATTTTATTTTAAATTACACGGACAAAAACTTATCTATTTATTTGTATATATATATATATATATATATATATATATATATATATATATATATATATATATATATATATATATATATATATATAAATAAACACACTATTGATCACGAAACATAAATATATTAATAAATTTCTTTTATTAACCGACTTTTAAAAGAAGGAGGTTATTCGTCGACAATGTATTTTTTTAGTATGTACACCGATTACTCCGAAATGGCGGTACCGATTTGAATGAAATTTTTTAGGTTATGTTCAAGAAGTTGCAGCGGTGGTTCGATATCATTTTGGACGAAATTGGTGCAGTTGAATCCAAGATGGCGCTGATAATATAAAGGACAAAAAAATTAATTTTGTCCAATTTTTTCCGAATTGGGTATGAGGAAGTTTTCGGGGTCGCACACAACGAATTTGAAATTATTTTTTAAAAATTCAATATGGCTGATCCAAGATGACGGAAAAAATTTTTTACATCTCTTGATTTTGTCCAAAAATGGTGTTGGGGGATTTCTTAGAGTGCTAATTAGGAATTTAAAATATTTTTAAAAAACTCAATATGGCGGATCCAATATGTCGTCTTAAAAATTTTACATCTCTCGATTTTCTTCAAAATTTATATAAGGGCATTCTTGAGGGTGTAAATTATGAATTTTAAATTATTTTTTCTAGAATCAATATGGCGAACCCAATATGCGGAAAAATTTTATATTTCTCAATTTTGTCTGGAGCTGGATCGTTTTTAAAAATGTAAATAGTGAATATAAAATTATTTTAGAAAATTTCATATATTAGATACAGATTTTGTTCAAAACTGGTACCAGGGTGTTTTTGAGGGTGCAGATTTAGATTACCTTATTTGCACTTTTTCAAATTCGGTATTAGGGGGTTTTCGGGGTCGTATATTACGAATATGAAGTTAATTCTTTACAACTGTTAGATTGATAAGATACAATATGAGGGACTGAAACTTTTAATTTATATGGCAGATGCAACATATGAGAATAAAAATTTTATATTTTTCCGATTTTGTTTAAAATTGATATTGTAGAGTTCTTGGGGAGTGTACAAACCCAATAAGCGGGATAAAATATGTCGAGCTAAAAAATGTAAATCTCAGGTTTGCTAAATCAAGGTATTGGAAGGTTTTGGAGGTCTAGGTTACTGATCTAAAATTAATTTAAAATTTAAGATAGTGGATTGACTATGGCAGACTATATATTTTGTTTTTAAAGAATTCCCAGAATCAAAGAATTTTTAGTTGTTCATTTTAGTGTGGTTTACAACTTTGATAAAATGGGTACTTTTTTACGACCTTGGAATCATTGCTAGGTACACTAATCCCAGTTAGTGCCTAGTTCAAATAATTTGTGGATATCATAATGAATTCAGAACTAAAAAACGAAAAATAAAATTTTAATAAAAAAAAATTGAACCGACTTCGAAAAATGCGCTAAAAAGTGAAAAATAACAATATACATTTTTATATAAAGTTGAAATTTTTGAGGTCGGCGCCAAACTAATATCTGACAGAATGTGATTCGTATAAATAGATTAAAAAATACTTTATTTGTTATTGCATTTTTACTGTAGTTTGTATACAGTGTGACCAGTAAATTTATTAATTAAAAAAAATATGGGATTTTTTTTTAATTAATAGCTTCATTCAAAATTTGATTTTGGTAACAATTTCTGCTTCAATCCAGATGAAAATTAACCAAAAAAAAAAACAAATAGTAGTCACGTGATTGGCATTATTTGTCAAATGTTCAATTTTTTTCCAAAAAAATTTAAAAGTGGGGTTATATCTCAAAATATCGAAAAAAGTTATTAGAAAAAGTTTTTCTAAATGTAATTTTGAGATTATTTGCCCACTCAACGCAACCTACATAATAAAATTTTAATTTCTTAGTTTTGAGAATGCTTCATTCCAGACATGTTTTGTTTAACGTAGCGCCATATTAAATGTGTGTTTATCCATAAAATCCAAATAGGGCTATTAAAATTTGATCACATGTGATACAAAGTTTATTTGTTTTTGACCCTATATAAGATAACTTCATAAAATAACTATTTTTAAAAACGTAGTTTGTATCTAAAAGTAATACACATTAATATTAGGAAGATAGTTTAATTGAAAATACTCAAATTTCCTAATAAAAAAATCAAAACTTTATGTAAAGTTAAATAAAAATTTATTTTCCATCTAATGCAGACTAAAACTGCTTCATATTTGAAGGATTGTGTGAAAAATCGTAAATAAGTTGAAAACTATTTTAGCTAGATATGGGGACACCCTATATGAGATAGGGAATTTTCTGGCCTATCTACTGAATGAATCAACAACAAAATTCTGTTTCTTAAAAGTTTTTGATCGAGCTCAAAATGTATTACTTTTTCACTTCCCTGTATCTAAAATGTCATTTTGTAGGCAATTCATTATCGCGCTTAATAAAATCTAAAGGCGCAACCGGATTTCCGAGTTCATTATTTTATTTTTGAAACGAAATTCAATTTTAGGCGATACACTGTCAAACGTTAAAATTTGTAAAAAAATTTTTTTCTTAAAAGCGGCTAGAAAAGGGCACAAATATTTAGAATAAAAGTTATCGGAAATGAAGAAAGGAATAAAAGTAAAATTTGTATAAAAAAATTGAACCGACTTCTAAAAGTGGGACTAAAAAGTGAAAAATAACTATAAATTTTTATATGAAATTGAACTTTTTGAAATCGGCCCCAAACTAATACCTGACAAAATGTGATTTGCATAAACAAATTAAAAATACTTTATTTGTAATTGCTTTCTTACCATAATTTGTATATATTAGTAGGTATTTATTTCATTTACAAATAATTTGGCGCAGACTTCAAAAAGTTCAATTTCATATAAAAATTTATAGTTATTTTTCACTTTTTAGCGCACTTTTAGAAGTCGGGTCAATTTTTTTATAAAAATTTTATTTTTCTATTTTTAGTTTTAGAATTCATTATGATATCTATAAATTATTTGAACTAAATACTAATCGAGATTAGTGTATCTCGCAATGACTCCAAGATGGCAAAAATGGACCTATTTTATCCAAAGTTATAAATCACCCTAAAATGAACCACTAAAAATTCTTTGGTTCTTAGAGTTTTCCAAATACCAGTAAAATTGTATCAAACAAATATTTAGTCTGTCATAGTAAATCCACTATCTTAAATTTCAAATGAATTTTAGATTGGTAATATAGGCTCCAAAACCTTCCTATATCGATGTTTAAAGATCCTGACATGTAAATTTCTTAGCTCGATATATTTTATACTGCATATTGAGTTTGTATACGCCTCAAGAACCCCACAATATCAATTTTAAACAAAATCGGAATATGTAAAGTTTTCTGTCTCTCATATTGTATCTTATTAACCTAATAGTTAAAAAAAATTAACTTCATATTCGTAATACACTACCCCGAAAACCCCCTAATACCAAATCTGAAAAAATGCGAATAAGATAAAATTTTCAACCCACGATATTGCATCCGCTATATTGAATTTCAAAAAAATTTTTTTAAGTCATTCTAATCTAAATCTAAACCCTTTAAAGTCCCCTAGTACCAATTTTGGATAAAATCCGGAAATTTAAAATTTTTAGACATATTCGCTATTTACATCCTCAAAAACGATTCAGTCCCACCTTTGAACAAAATCGAAAAATGTAAAATTTTTAGCCCTCTATCTTGGATTTGCCATATTGAATCCCGAAAAAATACTTTTAAATTCATAATTTACACCCTCAAGAACCCCCTATATCAGTTTGGGAGAAAATCTGCCAGATTGAGTTTTTCAAAAAATATTTAAAATTCATAATATTCTCCAACAAAAATACCCCAATACTAATTTTATACAAAATCGGGAGATATAAAATTTTTAATCCGCCATCTTGGATCCGCCATATTGAATTTTTTAAAAATAATTTTAGATTAGTTATGTACAACCCTGAAAACTCCCTCGTACCAATTTTGTAGAAAATCGACAAAATATGTTTTTTCGTCAACCATATTGGATCCACCATATTGAATTTTTAAAAAGTATTTTGGTTTCAACTCTCCCACGCCAATTTTGGAGAAAATCAGACAAAATGAAATTTTTTTGTTTTCCGTCATATTGGATCCGCCATATTGAATTATTTAAAAAATAATTTCCGATTCGTTGTGTACCCCCCAAAAATTTTCCCATACCAATTTTGGAGAAAATCAGATAAAATTAATTTTTTTGGCCGCCATATTGTCAGCGCCATCTTGGATATTACTGCAACAATTTCGTCCAAAAAAATATGGGACCATCGCAGCAACTTCTTGAACATAACGCAAAAAATTTCATTCAAATCAGTGTCGCCGTTCCGGAGTAGTGGGTGTACATACATAAAAAAAATACATAGTCGACGAATTGAGAACCTCCTTCTTTTAGAAGTCGGTTAAAAAGGATATAATATACAGGATGATCTATTTAAAATAAGTAGGTGTCGAACAACTTACAGACAACCGGAAGTCGCACAAGGTGGCTGTTACTACATTTAAAGAGAGCGTCGCCGAAAACCGCATTATACAAATTTGAAGACTTCAAATCGCATTATTTCCCAAAATATTCTGATCGACGGCCACCGTGAGACACCCTGTATAAAAATTTATAGAAATTTTTTTTCTTTTTCGCGCTTTTTTCGAAGAAGATTCCATCTTTTTTCAGAAAATTTTACTAACTTTTGAACTTTATTTTTAGTTCAATAATAAAAATTATACTTTTTATCGGCTATTGTATTTTACATTTGATCCATTTTTTTTTAAACTTTTAGTTAGTTTTTTCACATAAAAAGTTGTCAACTTTATTTAATAATTGAATCGAGTCTTTTATATCTCTCCTAACATAATACAAATAAACAACAATCATTATGTCCGTAGACCCTGAAAAAGATTATCTAAAGAAAATCAGTTTATTAGCTTCTGTATTCCAAGTTTATCCTCGCATTTATTAAAATTCCATCAAAGGAAATTGCGGATGGAGTTTTTAGCATTTGAGAAAACTGGTTGCCATGCTAGCCGATTTATTAGATTACGGAAAAGCAGCTTCTGCCTTCGAGGCAACATTAATATCATTATGAAGGTGTCGCAAAGAGAAATCGAATTTGTGCCTCGGCGAAATAAGTCCTTGCCCGATTGAGAGGATGATTTGATTGATACGGCATATTTTTGGCAGCTTTGCTATTATTTTGCTGCGCAGTACGAGGAAGGGATGAAAAGTTTAAGGTATAGTAAGAAAAATTTAAAAAATTATAAAGAAGTTATTTTATTTTTCTACATGATCTTCTTTTAAAGATTTACAGGGTGTCTCTAAAAGGTCTGTGCTAAATGATAGCACAAACTCCTGAAGCTTAACTTTGGGATTTTTTGAAATAAGAAATCGTGCAGTTTTGATGTACATTACAGAGGGCGCCACCAGCAGCACGTCATCTATATAGAGCTTTATAATTTTTTTGTGTTTTGATATATTAAAATTCTAATTAAAAATTCTTATTCCTTGACATTTTTTACCTAGCTTTGCGTTTCTGAGATAATCGAATTTAAATGTTTAATTGCGTACCGAGACTCGTCGTAGGCCCCTTTACACTTTATCCAGACTTGGGACTAGTCCAAGAAATTTGAACCGTATTTAAGGGACAACAGACCAACAACAATGAAAATTTACATAGCAACAAGCTAACAATGATTAGTATCGCAGCAAGTTACCAAAGGGTGTAGTCAAACGATTCAATCTGGCAAACAGAGGCGGATTTAGTTTCGACTGCACGCTAGGCCCCTCTGATATGGCGCCTCTTTCGATTTATAGTAGTAATTATTATAATAAAACATTTACAGCCGGATTCACTAACACGGTTTAAATTTAAAACTGCCCTAAATTGACAGCTGAGATCTTAAATTGACAAAAGCAACAGTAGGTCAAGTGAATTTTAAAGCCTAAAAATAAAAGCATAAAAAATCATTTAGTTTTATTACTGAACTGGCAAAAATTGAAAATTTTATTTGTTGTCGGGATACAACTATTTCTCCTAAATATTTCAAGGCTTTATCGCAAGGTTCTTATCCTTAATGTCCCTATATAACCGTTTTTTTGTTGACATATCTAATATAAATTATGACAATATCATAAGAAGATAAGTTCATGGCAATTAGATCGGGTTTAAATTTTAAATCTTCTTAGTGAATCTGATTACTAATTTATCTAGAAAATGACGTTTTTCTGAAAAAATTTCGATATTTATGCCCTATTTCGAGATCGTAGAACACGATTCTGACTTCAGTTTTCCATCATTTTTCTTCAATTTTGTGGAAACCAGGGAAAAACACTTTTCATTTTAGGTTCAATTTTTTTCACTAAATCGTCAAACTTTTGTTACAACTACAAATTTCACATTGATAGAAGCCTCTATGTTATATAAAAATTCAAAAATATGCCCATTTTCTATCGGAAAAATCAGGAAAATTTGCAAGAAACAAATCAAAACGATTAAAAACAAAACGACCCCCTACATTAAAGTAATTGCGTACATAGTTCACATAAAGATGACGTACTTGTTGCTATAGGCGCTGTTGCCAGATTACAAATATAATTTCTTTGAAATTCACGTATAATATTCTTTTCTTACAACATGGTTTAATGTTTGTAATTATAAAAATGGTAAAATTAATTTTTACCACCCAAAATTTCTGGTTAGTTCTTTTTGGTTAATTCTGGTTATTACAGGTTTAGCTTGGTTTTGTTTAGTCTGGAAAACTGAAACTAACTTGAACTAACCTAAACTGATGACCTTTCCCAATATTCTTTTCTGGCAGACATTGTCCCGCCACGACGTGGTCTCCGCTGGACAATAATATTTTAAATTAATAAATCTACTTCAGTTTTAGTTTTTCAAACACTAACCTGAACTAATCAAAACCAATCTAAACCTACTAACCAGCACTATAAATTTTATAGTTTATACCAGGAAACTATAAATCTAGGTCAATTTAGATTTGTTAAGGTTAGTTTCTGTTTTCCAAATTAACCAAAACCAAGCTAAATCTGAACTAACCAAGGTAATAATTCGGATTAGAGTAAATTCAGAGGTGAGTGCCATTTTGGTTTTGTTTGTTTTGATTTATTTATAAACTGTATTAAACACTAAAAAAATTAAACTATTGTCGTATTATTCAATATCTTACCGCCATCCTCCGGCCAGATTTAACTTCAAATATAAGTTCCGAACATTAATAAGTACGACGACGGGTGTCTGGGAAGGTACCAACTAGAATCCCACTGACGAGTCCTATAGTTGGTACCGGGACGAAACACCCACATTTTTAAAGAAATTCGTAATACATTAACCCGATTGAGATACGGCAGGTCTTTCCTAGGTTTTCTCTGCCAAATAACCCGATGACGACAAAATAACCCGGAGAGAGAGACCGATAGAGACAACCCATATGAGAGACAAAGAAAGAAAACCGAACGTGCTTGTAATGTAGGAGTATACAGGGATAAGTCGATAAGTAGTAAGCCAGACTTTCTTCTATATTACAACACTATGTTGTTGACTGACAAATTTTGTAGTTTATATCACGAAAAATTTTTACATCTGGCAACGTTGTGTTTTTACGTAAATCCGACGGTTAGTTTAGATAGTCTGACAGTTAATAGTGTTTCCGAGACGTACTTTTGATTTTCGTTGAAAATACAAGTTTTTCTAAATTGGTTTGACAAAATTTGTTCAAAAATAATTGAAATATATTATATACAATATATTTTAACTAGTTCCATTGAAAATAAATACCTAAATTTGGTATTTTAACTGAAATAAAAGTGATTTGTGAAGTAACGCATTTCTTTTTTGAGTTTTACCGAAAAAGTGAGGAAAAATAGTAAAAAATCAAGGTCAGAATCGTGTTCTACGACCGTGAAGTAGGAGGTGAGTATCGAAATTTTTTCTAAAAAACGTAAATTTCCGAGTTTTCACGAATATTTACCAAAAAAATATAAAATTAAAAGCTAAAAGTTTGTCCCTGTCACCTTAAAAACTGGTATGGTAAAAAAATTCAAGTGTGTCTAGAAAAGCATCAAACACTAAAATTTTGCTACTTTCATCAAGAGTGTAGTTAATCTTTTGTTTTTAGAGAGAGTCTAGGTCAAGCCTTGGTTGTGAAAACTCGCAGAAACCCAGAAACCAGATTTTTTGCTGATTTCCTAAGAGTACAATTCTACTTTTATTTCTGATTACTGTTAAAACCATAGTTTAGTGTGTTAAGACACCATCTGCCAGATATTGAAGATAAACAAAGTTATTATTGTATTAGTTTTTCATTAAATAAACTGTAGTGATCACACTTAAGTCAACACACCATCTTTGTAAATTTTAATACTTGGTGCACCCTTCAAGACAAACAGGTACGTGCCACAAACAGTTTTTATTATTCCGGAAATTTACCTTTGTGGCTAAGATTGGATTTGCATGCCATAGCCGGCATATAACAGACCATTGCTCCCATAGAGGCTATCGGCTATCCAGCTTGCTGAAAATGCTTGGATACAATGATAAAACTACCTTTCAGGTAGTAGAACTATACGATAAACACTGTTATTACCGACTTTATCGTATACTTTCATTTTTCCCTTGTGATTGGGAACTAGTAAGACTGTGCGCAATTACAGGATACTTTATATTTAATTTAATTTAAAATACCTTGTAAACCGAAGGTACACGTATATACTAGGTAATTTAAAACATCATTTTACATATTAATAGTCCAACACTTTTAATTAGATTTAAATAAATATAATTTTAGTGTTAATCGGCTTACTCGACAGCTTATTCTTTCAAAATAAATATAAACATTTGAACATAAAAAAAATTAGGTTATTCAACGAGGCTATTCTAGATCCACTGATAGTCTAGGCTGGACCTAAAGCTATCCGATTTTGCGTTTGGCGTGGATGACGTCATACTTGCAATCGTATTAGTGTTTATTATTTCTTGTTTTTTTTTTGTAGTTTATGTAGCAAATAGTCACATATTTTATAGATTAGGCTAATAAACAAAATTTTCTACAACAAATCATTTTCACTTATTTAAACATAGATTGTCGCAATTAGCAATGCCCCTGGTGGTAAGGACATGTAGCTAGCGATCTATTTTCGACCACCGTAGTAAATGTATGGATGTTTCGTCCCGATACCGGTGGTGGACTCAACAGTGGGATTCACCGGTATCTTTCCCAGACATCCTTTTTGTCCTGCTTTCCACAAAACTTGGATTTCTATTTAGCCAAGTTTTGTCGGCATGTGGTGGTGTAATGTTAGTTTCACAATATGCCCCCCCGCAAGGCATTTGCTTGCCCGACTTTGACTAAAATAGGAAGTCCAAGCCGTAGGAAAGCATATGCCTGAGAAAGAATGTGAAACGAACATCCTCAGTGAACGTCCTCCAATGGTCGGGTCAGGCTTAATCAAAGCCAACAGTGGTCAGAATCACGTCTGCCGCCGTCTCTGTTCGGGCGCTATGTCGCAATTAGCAATGCCCCTGGTGGTAGGGACATGTAGCTAGCGATCTATTTTCGACCACCGTAGTAAATGTATGGATGTTTCGTCCTGATACCGGTGGTGGACTCATCAGTGGGATCCACCGGTATCTTTCCCAGACATCCTTTTTGTCCTGCTTTCCACAAAACTTGGATTTCTATTTAGCCAATTTCTGTCGGCATGTGGTGGTGTGATGTTAGTTTCACAATAAGATTTTGATAGTTTCTGGATTTAGTGTTTTATTTTTGAAACTCGTTGTTTCTTATTTTCGATAACATCAGCGATTGAAAACCGGAAAAACATCAGTATATATACAGTGCCTTCATTTCAAAACGAACCATCCTTAATAACTTTGTTAAATAGAAAAATTTAAAAAAAAGAAAAAACACGTCAATTTAGATATACAGGGGGAAGTTTAATTTTGCATTTGTTAAAAGTCTGTCAATCACCTCCTCACCTCCAGCTAACCTCACTTTGATATGTCAAATGGGAACCCCCACCTTGTGACACATCATTGTAAGCAGCATAAAATTGTCTATCCAACCGTAAAAAAAAATTAAATCGGTTGACGTACAAGCGAACAGTGTGCAAAAATGTCTTGTAATAATGCATAATATATCGGCCTCGAACTTTAGTATGTCAAATGATTACCCTATAGTGTGATACATCATTTTAAAGGGCATACTATCTCCTATTTAGCCAATAAAAAAAAACAAAATCTGTTGATGTACAAGCGAATAGTAAGAAAAGATGTGTGGTAATAATAGACACCTTATCACATTAAACTTTATTATGTCAAATGGCTACTGCATAGAGTAAAATATTATTTTAAATTTAAAATAAATATTTTTTTAAAATAATAAACAGTTAAAATATTTGCGAGAAAAAAACTAAGCCTGTTTTAAAATTCATCGCAAAATTCATTGCAGTCTCTAATCAATCTAGTGTATTTATTTCAATGATATTTTTTGCGGTACCTGATAGGTACAAAAAATCACTGCAATAAATAAAATTTTTAAGATCTTTAAACACCAGTTGTTTATTATTGTTAAAATTGTCATTGTGACGCCTAGTTGAAACGTGAATATAAATGGTGTATACGCTAGCCGAAAGAATAGAAATAATTTTTCTCTATGGAGCTGAAGATCGGTGCGCTCGTAGAACCGCCAGAGCATTTAACGAGAGGCATCAAGACAAAAACGTGGGCCATAAATATGTACTCGAATTGGTACGAAAGTTTGAAGAAACGGGATCCGTTTGTAATAAAAAATATATTGAGAAAAGGGTTGTAGATGAAGCATGCCAAATCGAGGTACTAGGACAGTTTGCAATAGATCCAACTTTATCCATCTCAAAGGTCGCAGATTTAACCAACATTTCTGCTGGCTCTGTGCATAAAGTTTTAAAACAAAATAAGTTTTTTCCCTACAAAATTCAAATTCTTCAAGAACTCGGAGAAGACGATTTTGATAGGAGAATTCAATTTTGCGAATTAATGTGCCAACGAATTGACGAGGACCCCCATTTACCTAAGAATATCTGCTTTAGTGATGAATCAACTTTTTTTCTAAATGGACTGGTTAACAGACATAACTGCAGATACTGGGATAATGAAAATCCGCACCTTTTCCGAGAAGGGCATACTCAATATCCCGAAAAAATTAACGTGTGGGCAGGAATTTATGGCAATGAAATCATCGGGCCATTTTTTTTGGAAGA
Source organism: Diaprepes abbreviatus (assembly GCA_034092305.1). Taxonomy (NCBI): domain Eukaryota; kingdom Metazoa; phylum Arthropoda; class Insecta; order Coleoptera; family Curculionidae; genus Diaprepes; species Diaprepes abbreviatus. The sequence goes on along the minus strand of JASJET010000231.1, from coordinate 15,008 downwards.
TAATTTAACTGGGCAAATTTATTTAAACCTTTTAGAAAACACAATATACCCTGCCATTGTGCAATCTTTAGAAAATCAAGTGGATGAAAATGCTGTTATGGTACTAAATGAAAATAATTTGCATTTCCAGCAAGATGGAGCTCCCCCGCACTACGCTTTGGCAATTCGAGAGTGGCTTGATGAACATTTTCCAGGGACGTGGATTGGCAGACGTGGGGAAATTGAATGGCCAGCACGGTCTCCAGACCTAACCCCTCTAGACTTTTTTCTTTGGGGGTATTTAAAAAGCAAGGTTTATAAAACCCCACCTGAAAATATTGACGATTTAAAAGATCGAATTGTTCGGGAATGTAGAGGAATTAGCAGAGAAACCCTTGCCAATGTTCGTGGGGAATTTCAAAATAGGCTTTTTTATTGTCTCGCTAATAACGGCGCACATTTTGAACATTTAATAAAATAATTTTCTTCAACTGAATAAAACTGAATAAACTGCTTATATTTAACACACATTTTTGCATCCTAATTGCCTATAACGTCTATTAACTTAATTTTTTTTGACATCGTTGGATAGCAGATCGTACGTCCTTTAAAATGATGTATCACACTATAGGGTAATCATTTGACATACCAAAGTTCGAGGCCGATATATTATGCATTATTACAAGACATTTTTGCACACTATTCGCTTGTACGTCAACCGATTTAATTTTTTTTATACGGTTGGATAGACAATTTTATGCTGCTTACAATGATGTGTCACAAGGTGGGGGTTTCTATTTGACATATCAAAGTGAGGTTAGCTGGAGATGAGGAGGTGATTGACAGACTTTTAACAAACGCAAAATTAAACTTCCCCCTGTATATCTAAATTGACGTGTTTTTTCTTTTTTTTAAGTTTTTCTATTTAACAAAGTTATTAAGGATGGTTCGTTTTGAAATGAAGGCACTGTATATATATATATATATATATATATATATATATATATATATATATATATATATAATGTTTAAGAAAAAATCGAAAAGAGTAATAAGTAGAGAAAAAAAAACACTTTTCCCACCTTACTTGCTTGGAAAACATTTTTCATAATGCCTTGAGAACACAATCCTGGACACCTACGTTCATTTTTGTAATGACCGTTTTGTCAACTTACCCACTTTGTTATCTCACGTTTATTTCTCCTAAGTATAGCAATTCTCTTAAAGCTTAAGAACAATGCTTCGATCCCCAAAACATAAAAAATTAATAAGGTTTCCACGTATTTCGGCTACACAGAAGAATATTGTTTGCCTCGAATGGAACAAATATAATAGCCTCGGGCTTTGCAAGGGTTGCCATATTTATTTTTGTCGGTTATAAATGGCTTGTAGGAGTCTTTGTAAACAGGCTCAATATTTGGTTTCCTCGCCTTTATGAGATTGGGAGAAAAATAGAATATAATATTCTGCGGCTCTTATTAATCATTTTTATATCGAAATAAATATTTGATATTTTGTGCTGAATTTCTATCTATAGGTGTACTACGTATAGATATTAAACTGATAAGAAAGTTTAATTATGTTTTCTTCCCGGATTTCTATTTATATGTTTTTTATTCAGGTCCCTATCAGATAATACCGACAACCTTGTTCTACTTGTATCTCAAATTGATTTGAATTAGTTGATTATTTTGGGTTTTCTGAAGTGTTTTGTAACAAAAAATGATTTTTTTAAAATTAGAATATCCCAGTGCCATTAAATTGTTAACAATGGAACATCGCGAACAATTAATACAAAACGAACGAGTCCGTTTACTGAATTGCAATTCTGGAATCGATTCTCTTATCAGTTCGTGAATGAAACAGGCCTTTTTCTTATTCAATCTATCGGTCAATTTTTGTAATCTTTCTATTTTCTTCTTACTTTTCTCTATTAGATCATTTTTACATGGTGAGGAGGTTGCTACTGTTACCACCACAACTTTTCTTTCTCTATTAGATATCTTCCTCTTTTTAACTAGCTCTGGACTGAAGGAGATATGTTACCGAATTTTTTTGGAATTCTGTCGTTCTATTTTTTTTCTCCTTTCAGTAAAAGTCAGTTCATTGAATCATTTTTTACATTTGTCAGGATTTTGTGTTCAAAAGAGTGTTTTAGTGAAAAGAAAAAAGATAATTATTTTTTGATAACGTAAATTATTTAGTTGAAAAGAGTTTTGGATTATTTTTTTTAGTTTAGTCACCTTTCTTATTTGTTTGAATCGTTCCGCCAAATTTAAAAATCTGTCATCCTTTGTTTGACGGTTTTTCTGAATTATGAATTACCCATTCTCTTTATTTAAACTATCTTTTGCTTTTTGGAAACCTAATACTGTGTTAAGAGTTATACTGCTTGATTTTATGGTTTTTTAGCGCAGTCATCAGGATAAAACGTATCTTACAGGTACCTGTCATTTTGCAATGTATTAATTTCTCACTGCGAATGCTTACCTGAGGAAACTTGGCTGACAAATACTCTATGAAGCACATTGGAGCCAAAAGCATATGAACAAGGATACTTAAATTCTTTCCTACTTCGTCAGGAGGACTACAGTTGAGTTTTAATTTTTAACCGACTTCTAAAACAAGGAGGTTCTCAATTCGTCGACTATGTATGTTTTTTTTATGTATGTACACCGATTACTCCGGAACGGCTGCACCGATTTGAATGAAATTTTTTACGTTATATTCAGGAAGTTGCTGCGGTGGTCCCGAACTTTTTTGGACGAAATTGGTGCAGTAATATCCAAGATGGCGCTGACAATATGGCGGCCAAAATATTAATTTTGTTTGATTTTCTCCAAAATTGGTATGATTGAATTTTTGGGGTCGTACACAACGAATCTGAAATTATTTTTAAATAATTCATTATGGCGGATCCAATATGGCGGACAAAAAAATTTCATTTTGTCTGATTTTCTCCAAAATTGGTGTAGAGGAGTTTTCGGGGTCGCACATAATGGATCCAAAATATTTTTAAAAAATTCAATATGGCGGATCCAACATAGCGAACAAAAAAATCAATTCAAATCCAAGATAGCGGACTAAAAATTTTACATTTTTCGATTTTGTTCAAAGGTGGGACTGAATCGTTTTCAGGATGTAAATAGCGAATATAAGTCTAGAAATTTTAAATTTCCGGATTTCATCCAAAATTGGTACTAGGGGGCTTTGAAGGGTTTAGATTTAGATTAGATTAAGACTTAAAATCATTTTTTTTGAAATTTAATATAGTGGATGCAATATGGTGGGTTGAAAATTTTACCTTATTCGCAATTTTTCAGATTTGGTATATATAAATATGAAGTTAATTTTTTACAACTATTAGATTGATAAGATACAATATGAGGGACAGAAAATTTTACATATTCCGATTTTGTCTGAAATTGATATTGTGGGGTTCTTGAGGCGTATACAAACTCAATATGCAGTATATAATATATCGAGTTAAGAAATTTATATCTCAGCTTCTTTAAACATCGATATTGGAAGGTTTTGGGGCCTATATTACCAATCTAAAATTAATTTGAAATTTAAGATAGTGGATTTACTATGACAGACTAAATATTTGTTTGACACAATTTTACTGGTATTTGGAAAACTCTAAGAACCAAAGAATTTTTAGTGGTTTCTTTTTAGGGTGATTTACAACTTTGGATAAAATGGGTACCTGTTTGCCACCTTGGAGTCATTGCGAGGTAGACTAATCTCGATTAGTGGTTAGTTCAGGTTAGTTCAGGTTAGTTCAGGTTAGTTACTAAAATTATAAAAATAAAATTTTTATAAAAAAATTGAACCGACTTCTAAAAGTGTGCTAAAAAGTGAAAAATAACTATACATTTTTATATGAAATTGAACTTTTTGAAGTTAGCGCCAAATTATTTGTAAATGAAATAAATAACTACTAATATATAGAAATTATAGTAAAAAAGCAATTACAAATAAAGTATTTTTAATCTGTTTATGCAAATCACATTTTGTCAGGTATTAGTTTGGCGCCGACTTCAAAAAGTTCAATTTCATATAAAAATTTATAGTTATTTTTCACATTTTAGCGAACTTTTAGAAGTCGATTCAATTTTTTTTTATCTTTGGCTTATTTCAAGCTTATCTGTAGAGTTTTGACTCCACCTGCTAGTCTTAGTAAACGACAATTTATCTTAACTTACCTTTAGCAACATATTGCCTTGAAGCAAACAAGCTTTATTTTAATTACCTAAATATACTTTAACTCATTTTTACTATCATATGGATAGTTCTTAAGGGAATCCAAATATGCAGAGATGTGTGTAACCCATTAAAAAAACTATTTTTTTAGCACCACGCCCTTGTAAAACCCCACGTATAATTAAAAATATTTTAGATTGCATACATTTTCATAATATACAAGTTTTGTAAAAACATTTTTTCAAATTTTTGAAAAATAGGGGAGATTTTGCCACACTGTGGCTTCATCCTGTGTCATGAATAAAGATTAATTTATTGATATTGCGCCGATGTCAGTAAGTATATAATTATTAAACTAAATGTGATATAAAACAGTTGATAAGTTTATTTTCATCTTTTTTGAAGTCGGTTTAGTTTAAAAAATATTTATACATAAATTCTTAAATAGTTATTATTCTTCTAGTTTTGTTAAACAAATATTTTGTGAAATAAAATTCTATTGTTCATTTCACACCGCAAAGTGTGGAAAGAAAATCTCAGAATCAGTCTAAATTTATCGTGCCAAAACTCTTTTAATATGATTATCTCTATAACCAGACTCCTCTCAAGCGGGGGCTTTTAGCTAAGTTCACACTTCACTTTATCAAAAGTGTACTTGTAACTTTGTCTCACTTTGTTACGACAGTCTTTAGAGCTTTATTTGCTATGCTTTCAAAGCAAACATTTTTATTACACGAAAGAAAGAATGTTATGAAGTGGATTTGTAGAAATTTTTAAGAGAAATTGTCGCAGTACAATCGAGAAGCTTCCATTAAGTGAGCTGTTTTGTTGATGGTAGTTAAATAGAGACGTTAAATCAGGAGCTACCTTATATATTGCGTATCATCAACGCAATATTGATAATGATGGTTGAAAACTTTATATCATTGACGTACCTGTCAACTTAAATGGGAAACATTTTCTTAATCCAGTAACATAGTTTAAATTTTAAACTGCAAGTGCAATATTAAATGAAACAATTTTAGAACCTTAAGGATACAAGTGTAGAGTTCAAGATATTATTTTCTGTTACGATTTTCTCTCCCCATATTCGTTCACTGAGTTCGAATCAGGCGCGGATCCAAAGGGGGGGGGGGGGCGATCCCCCTCCCCAAGAGCTTTGACTTCAGGAAAATAGATCCGATTTTGCCTCTTACACTATAGTTTAATCGAGAACTAAAGATAGTAATAAATCGTTTTTACCCTTTTTTTTTCTTCTCAAACTACCTGTGTTCTTTAGTCCGATGTATTTGGCAAAATCTGTTACACACATATATTTTAGGGTTAGAAATTTTATAATCAAAAATACCGGTATATTTGACATATTTAACACAAATCACAACTGTATTTTTATTATTTTTATTTTGGCATAGAAACCGTTTTGGGCACATTCAGACTAAAAAGTAACCTTATCCTTTTAAAAAATTCTAAGTGATAATTTAAATACTTACAAAACACCCATTGTCAAAAAGATAAAAAGTTAAACATATATAAAAAAATAAATTCGTCCATATAATATTAAAATACTTTTGGGGCTATCGGTCATTTTATTATTAATTAAAATCATTTTTAGGACATTTGACGTTTCAGTTTATTTATTTCTTAAACCATCTGCAAAATTACAATTAAACACTAAAAATGGATTCAAATGTAATTAATTTTTATATGTTACAGTTGAAATGACCTACTTATTTTTATTTCTATTGCACTGACATTATAATTTAATTTACTTTATTAAATACCAGTCCGATCCATGTTAATTCTACACGCTTAAGAAAAAGACACAAATACAATAATAAAAAAATTACGGTTAATTGGAACTAAATATATATAAAATTAAAGAGTGAGACCCACTAAAATAAAAATATATAAATAAATAAAAAATATATAAACAACATTAAATAATAAAATACAACAAAAACAAAAATTAAATAATAAATTGGGTTTACACTGGTAAACATTACGTATATAATTCGTAATCAAAGTCAGTAAAGCTAGCTTCGCTCAAATTAATTATAATTGGTTCCTGTATCTCACCCTTCATGAGATCGAGTTTCCACATTTTCTTTTATTCTTGTATTATATGAACTTTTCCCAATTTTCTGCAGTAACTTTATTCAAAAAAATCGTTCAAAAGTTCAGTTAAATTATTAATTTTGTAAGTTGTGTTATTTCTAGCAACTCTACCTTTTACTTGAGAGAGATATTTCCTTCTCCAACGGACATTTTCCGGACGATCTATAAAAACAGATTTCCTACCTGGTTTTTCCCAGCAATTTCCAGAGTTCAGTTCTTTTAATTTCAGGTAAATCCCGATCTTCACATTGATTTTAGTTAGAATTTTGTCGAGGGTTGAGATCTGTTTGTGAAATAAAATGTATGTACAATTCCTTTTATTGCAGTTTACATCTCTTCTTCCAACGAGGTTTTTCGTCTGCCTGTGATCGAATGTCGCTTGGGAGTACTAACAATTCCTTTCATTTTTTTCTCCTTCAGTATTCGGTACATAGTAGATTTTCGAACTCCTGTCATATTGGACTATATATCAACAGAGCTTTTAACATTATTATCTAAATATTGATATCTTAAGGCAACATAAACATTCATCGTAATAAGTTTTTCGTTGAGGAAAAAATGCTATGGTTTAATAAATTTTGGAATAAATATAAAGGTGGAAGCCATATCTTTTGGGTATCTCAAATAACATATAAAAACAAGCACAAACAAGATAAATCACTAAGGATACCCCGTAAGGTGTAGTTTGTTCACTGACAGAAATTAAATTAAAGTTGCAGTAAATTTATAAAAGCTTATAAAATTTAAATATAGTTAGATTTACACCAGTCCTCAGTTACCTGCGGCACTGGAGCAGGTACGTTCTAGGTTTCGGAAATAGTTTTATTACTCTCTCTAGTTCTTGAATAGAGTATAGGAATGTGTATGCGTGCAATCGCCCCTCCCCTTCGCAAAAGCTTTGAGTTCAGGAAAATAGAACCGATACTGCCTTTTATATTAGGAATGTGTATGCTGCTGGCTTTAGCATTCCTTTCCGCCACTGTTGGTAACTTGTTTTTCCTGTGATCGCCCCCCCCCCCTCTCTAAGAGCTTGAAATTTAGAGAAGTAGACCCGACTCTGCCTTTGAAACTAGAAATGGGAATATTGCTGGTGTCTCCCCCCCCCCCCCCGACAACTTGCTTTCGCTTGTCATACTGTACTTTCGTGATATCACCCCCCCCCCCAAAGAGAGAGGCTGGGTCCGCCTCTGGTTCGAATAAAAACAATACTTTCCACTAATTATTTTCAATTCTTTAATAACCACTTGTGAACATTTCTATTGTTCAAATTCCACTCCATCTGGTTTCTTCTATAAGGCGAAGTATCATTTCTTGTGTTTACTTTCCTAAGGATTTCAGATAACATTTTCTCTATTGCTTGCTTCGATGAATCGTTGTTTTCCTGCTACGGTTCTTATTTTTGCTCTTCATATATTATAAGCTGATTCTATTGTCAAAGTTCTATCGAACGCCTCACTACAATAACTAAATTGGCTTATACGCAATACATGCTCTATTTCTTGACCTTTACTTCTATCAATAAAATACTGGATCGTAAGCTCTTCTCCGAATTCTTCCGTAGATCCTGGGTAAGCTAAATGAACAAGGCATCGGACATCTATTTCATAATCTGGTCTGAATAGCAGTAACGTATTTTTAGATCTTTCGAGGCGGTATTAAACGTATTACCACAATCGTATATTAATATCATTATAAGGGCGATTCTTTTGAGTCATTATCACTTTCACTTCTATCACTTGAAGTGATCATTATCACTTCAGCCTAATGACAAGTAAATGCATATTCAAAAGAACATGAAGTTATCAGTTTCACTTTGTTCACTTTTGATCAATTGATAGTTACTCAAAAGAATATAGCCATAATGGGCGATTTTAGTATTGACTTTAGAACAGAGTCCACCATTTTGTCAGAGCTAACTTGTATTATTAATTGCTATGTGACTACACTAGGGTGACCATTTTGACTAACATTTCTGACGAGCTCTACAGTTCTAGAGTGCTGGATTCATGTCTTTCTGATGATCGTGATCAGTTCAATGAGCTGAATATAGGGATGAGGATCTATGCTTCCAAACTCGTTAGACTGAGGCCTATAACAACAAAGGGAATTGATTCTATTTTGGGCGACCTGAGTATGATTGACTGGGACATTTTCTATCAGAATGTCGACTCTGAATGGCTCTCTTGGCATTTGGTTTCGGTTTGTCGGTAGCTGATCTGCAAGCATCTTCTTATGAGAGATGTCTTCACCTGTTCGGTGGTTTAATGAAACATTAAGGAAAATGAGGGATGAACTCTCTGTGGTGAAGCTTTTGAACGACGGGAGCACGGAATTCCGGGATTTGTATAAACCTATGAATAAAAAATACAGACAGAAGGTTGCTTCTACAAAGAAGGATGCCTTTGGGAGTTTTTTGGAAAATTCTTACAACAAAGCAAGGGATGCCTGAAGAGTTATTAACTAAGAAAGAAATCAATCAGCATTTAATATTTCTAGTGCAATGCTCAGCGCTGGGAACTTTGGTGAGTTCTTCAGTAAAATAGTATCCAACACTCTAAAGGATCTACAGATTGACACTGAAATACAGGATGCTATGATTTCGTCAAATTCGGTGAATTCTTTTGCCCGTTACGGAATGTGTTGTTTGGAGAGCTATACATGCTCTCAAAAGGTCAAACTCTTTTGACATATATGATATGAGTATCACTATACTGAAGGAGATTATTATCTATTTAGTTAAACTTTTGAAGCATTTATTTAATTGTAATCTGGCTCAGGGTAATTTTCCGGATTGTTCCTTTGTTTAAAAAAGGGAATGTCGATTCCATGGAAAATTATAGACCTGATTCCTTTATTGGGAAAAGTATAGTATTATACTGAAAAACAGCTTGAGTCGTTATCACAATTTTTTGCACCCTTCAGTTTGGTTTTCGCCGAAATTTTTCGATTATTCAGGCAGTTACTGTGGTTCTAAAGGGCACGGTTGAGGAGCTAAAAAGTGGGGAAAGCGTAAGACTCTCACTGCCTTTGATTGTATTTTGATTAGAAAGCTTCATAGATACGGTGTAAGAGGCATTCCCCTCAATTTATTTTCATCTTTTGTGTCAAATGGAAGGCAGCCTATGACGGTACAGTGTGTCGTGCCGCAAGACTCAGCATTAGGACCTCTTCTTTTCATTATATATCTCAATGATCTCTTTAGGCATTTGTCACCGAGTTTGTGCATCTGTTACGCTGACGACACGGCGCCAATTTGTAAAAGTAGATACCCAGAATGTTTAATGAAGGAAATGTCTGTTGTGGGAGAGCGTGCGAGATGTTGGTTTGCTAATAATTCTCTTAAATTGAATGAACAAAAAACACGGAACTTGTTTTTCTTGAATGGAAATGGAGTGGTTGATGGTTCTTTGGTGACATTGTTTGGTGTCATTTTGGACAATGGTTTGAACAGGAATTTTCATAACGCATTAGTGATGAATAAGTTGGCATCCTCTATTTTTGTTCTCAGGCAGTTTTGTGTGTCTCTTCACACCTTTCTTCTTTCTCTGACACCCTTCTCTCTGTTTATTACTCCTTGTTGCATTCTGATATTTCGTATGGTGTTCACCTTTGGGGTTGTTGTGCTTGCGCGTTTTAGATGTTTGCAATGCAGAAAAAGGCTATTCGACTTGTTTCTGGTATCGACTATAGGGACCACGGTAGGCCACACTTTATAAAATTGTGGGTACTAACGTTGCCTAGTTTATTTATCTTCTACCAACTACTGGAGATTCATAAAAACCGTGGAAAATTCAACCAAAATACCCATTTCACTCCAATAGCACTAGATTAGCTAATTTAATTAGGCCTTCGAGATATAGATTGAAGAGATCTAAGAAAAATACACTCTGTCATGGTACAACAAGTTGCCTGACACGTTTAAAGATTTGGACTTTATGAGATTTGAAATCAAATTAAAAGGGTTTTTGTTAGAGCATCGATTCTATTCGGTAGATGAGCACATGGAGACTTCTTTCGGAGCATAATGTTTGGTCTTTTTTTGATGTAATTCACAGATAGTTTTAACTTTTTTTTTGTTTTTGTAACATATTAGAATTGTATTTTTCTTTACAAAATGTAATGAAATAAATTTATCTATCTATCTATCTAATCTTGCAAATTTGCTCGATTTCTTTGATGTCTTGAGTTGAGTTGTGACACCCTTCCAATGCAACACAAAGGATTTCATAGTTCTTTGGTTGGATTTTAGGAATGGTTTGCCATAACGCCAGTGCTGGTCCACGAAGTGCAATTACTAATGCTGTAGACATTTTTTCCAGGTTCCCGTTATTTGGCAGTAGCAGCAGTGTCAAATTAGCGTTTGGACATTATTTAAGATCTTTAACTGTCATAAACTGGGGGTTTAATATTCGGTTCGGTGTTTATTACCTTATCAGCAGGGCTATGCTTATTTATTTAATTGACTTCTGTCTGATGATTCTTCATTTTAGATTCTATCCCATCTGCGATTTCTTTTACTTCTTGTCGCATTTTTTCTTATGTCTTGTTGCATAATTAATACAGGACTATTTAACTCTTTCATCGGTTTATTGTCCCTTTGAGTTCTTCCTTCCTAAAGAATTTCGACTCTTTAGTCTCTCTATTGGGCTGTCGTTTGATTTTCTCTTTCCTGAGATTGTTAGAGCCTGCAGTTTTACCGTTTTTAAGTAATTGGAGAGCGATCTGATTAACTATAACATTAGCTTGCGTTGTGGTTTTTGAGGAGTCGCCGGTAAGGCGTTATAAATGTAACCAGGCTTTGTGGCTGTTTCTCCCCATGGCTAGGTCTTTCATTATGGTTATCTAGCGCTCTGTTTTGGTTACTGAAATTTGGGAATTTATGTTAGGTTGTTCTTAAAGAGGCTCTAATAATTCTCGATTTGGATGGTAGTGTTCGGGGTTACCTCTTGCACGTACGATTCTTGGAGATCGTCGCAGGGGAATACGTTATTGAAAAAAACAGTTGTTGAATACAAAAGAGCATTAATTTAGCCACCCACACACATACAAACACACACACTATATATATATATATATATATATATATATATATATATATATATATATATATATCAAAATCCATGTTTAGTGTTAAGTTTTATACGAAGTAATCATGTTTGACCAGGTAAATTAAAAGACATGATATCAATCACTGAAAAGACGTGTTAATATTGTTGGATTTTTACAAACAGCGGTGGCGCATATGCACCTATTTTAAACCTATTTTAAAACTAAATCATACTTAATAAAAAGTGATTTAAGTAGAACTTAAACATTTAATATATGTTAATCCGATGGCTCCTAAATACAAGTCACAAATGTAGTACTTATTATTAATAAAGAAAATAAATTATGAAAAAATTTAGAAAATGCCCTAAACACAGAGCGAAACATCAATGGTTGCATTTTTACTTATATCAAGAATCTAAACGCAAGAAAGGAAAAAAAATGAAAAAATAAAATGTAAAATGTAAATATATAAATATATATATATATATATATATATATAATAACAACCTATACTGAAAAATTAGTCATTTAAAAGATGATATTTAGCAAAATTGTATGCACCTGTATGTTGTATGATCAAAAAATGCTTTTAAGAGGATCTAAATCTTTTTAATGTCATTAAGAGGATATATTCTCTTTAAATTATATTATTGTAGATTTTTTATGCTTTGTCATTACTGTAGTGACGTTTTTGGTATATTTATGTTCATTTAACCGAATTTTTAATAATTGGCTTATGATTTTTATATAGTTTTTAGGACAGTTTATAGACGGAACTAAATATACACTGTTGGAGGTATTCATTGTTGATGTTTTCTTTTTAATTTGGTTCAGATTGGATTCAATTGTTGCAACTTTTGTGGTAAGCAATATATATCGTTTTTGGGTTTTCTGTTCTGAACTATCTGGATTTTTGGTTCTTATGTTATTATAGTGTTTATATGATCTTTCCTTTGTAATTTCTTTGATATCTTTATTATTAAAATTGTGTTGTATATTAGGTTTCACTAATTTTCCTTAGAGTCGAGGGTCCAAAGGTAGGTGGCGATAATTAAATGGCCCTGTCAAACAAGCTAATGGAATAATAGAACGAAACGTCAAAATAATGAAAAATATATTTTAATATGAACCTAATAGCAAGACAATATATATATATATATATATATATATATATATATATATATATATATATATATATATATATATACATTTATATATATATATATATATATATATATATATATATATATATATATATATATATATATATATATATAGCATAATATGCTGTACGGCAACTTTGCGAAAGCGACAAACTCACAACAAAGCGTGGCAAGGAACGTTTAGATTTAAGAAAATTTTCAAACTTTGCCCCAAAGCATTGCCATTTGGTAGAAAGCTCAAGTTCACTTTTACGCTGTTTCGGCTTGTGTTCATCTCGTCAGTTGTGGATAACCGCAAGACTGTTGCGAAGCTGCTCAAATCCGTTGGTCGTTTCGAGCTGAACTCATTTAACAAAAATAAAACCAACAACTACCGATAAGGAAGAAGGTGGTGAAATATACATTGGAGAAACCAAACGACCCCTAGAAGTCAGAATTAAGGAACATAAAACTCATACACAAAAAGGGGAAATGTCTAGATCAGGTATTGCAGAACACGCCTGGGATAAACGACACCATATAAAATGGTCTGAAAGCTGCGGCAATGTATACGGAACCCAACATAAAGAAAGAAAAATTATAGAAGCAGCTTACATTAAAAATAATAATGGAGTCTTCAAGAAACCCAGTGTTGAGATACTTAATCTTTGGCAACCACTACTTTGTAACATTAAATCATTGAGTTTGTGTACAGCGAAGCGAAACTTTGCGCTTCAATGGACACAGTCCCTATATAAGCCCGTAGTCTTAAGACAAAACATTCAGTTTATACTTGATAACGATTAGAGATAAAGCCTAATCGAAATGTCATAAAAATAAACAAAAATAAAGACAATGAAAGTCTGACAACATCATTTTAGTCAATCTTTAACATTGCCTACAACCAGTACTGTTTCAAGATAGCTGTTTCTTTTGGTAAATTTAAAATTTATTTCTCCGCCACTGTGTCTCGAATACATCAGTCAACGTCGTCAGTGGGCCAGTGTGACAGACACACGAACACGCGATAATGGATCACCAGCGAGTCCTGCGGCGCTGCTTGATTCTATTCCCAGCCCGTGACCGTTCTGGTTTTCGTGTTCGCAATTACACCATACACCACAGATTACAATACAAAATCAGATTTAATCATCTTAATGCACAAATATATTAGTGTCATCAAGATATTTTTACTTAATTATTCTTTTGCTGTACGGCTTTATTTGAAATATTGCTTCCTTCTCACTTCCTTGCCATTCACACCTGATTAGAATAAAAATAATTATTTGTCGAAAGAATGGGCGATTTTGTACTATTTTAGCGCGTGTTCGAGTTTTAGCTTTTGTAATAAAAACGAGATCTTTAATCGTTCAAAAAATCTATAGTTATTTAATTTGTTCTATTTGTCCCATTTTTTTAAATAAAATGAAATACCAAAGAGAACTTGGTCATATATTATTATACGGGTAATAGTTTTTTCTTTTTAATATTTATTCTTAAGCTAATAATATTATCTCAATGTTTGAGAGTTTGAGACTAAGAGAATTCTCATGTCACATACTTTGAAAACCCTTTTAAAAATTGTACACGCTAGAATACATTCCAAATTGGAGCTGGATATTAGTAACACACAGTTTGGCTTCCGGAACGGGGTGGGTACAAGAAAAGCATTATTTGCTTTTAATGTGCTTACTCAAAGATGCTTAGATATTAATCAAGACCTCTATGTCTGCTTCATAGATTACAACAAAGCTTTTGATAGGGTCAAACATGACAAACTGATAGAGATTCTCAGAAGCAAAAATTTGGATGAAAGAGATTTAAGGTTGATATCAAATCTGTATTACAATCAGCGAGCGGCAGTGAAAATTGGACAGGAAACGTCCGGAGATGTGGAAATACAAAGGGGATCAGACAAGGGTGTATATTGTCACCTTTACTATTTAACGCTTATTCTGAAGAGGACATATTGGAAAGTCTTGAATCTGAAACAGCAGGGATAAAAGTAAACGGAGTTTTAATCAACAATATTAGGTATGCAGATGACACCGTAATAATAGCTGATAGTTTGAAAGACCTAGAAAAAATAATGAGTAAAATATTAAGAGTTAGTGGTGAATATGGACTCTCTCTTAACACGAAAAAGCCCAAGTTCGTGATAATTAGTAAAAACAACACCAATATTAATGAAACCCTAATGGTAGGAGGCCAGCACATAGAAAGAGTTAAGAAGTACACTTACTTGGGAATCCTAATAACAGAAAATAATGACTATACCGTCGAAATAAAAACCAGAATCGATAAAGCACGTGCCAACTTTATTAGAATGAAAAAGGTTATCTACAGCAAAGATCTAACGTTAGCCCTGAAAATACGACTGACTAAATGTTACGTATACAATGTTCTATATTATGGAATGGAAGCATGGACACTGAATCGAGAAGCAATGAGAAGACTTAACTCTTTTGAAATGTGGACCTATAGAAGAATTCAAAGGATTTAGTGGGTGGATCGAGT
>JASJET010000230.1:1452500-1633446 GCA_034092305.1 Diaprepes abbreviatus | reverse complement strand
TTGATTGTTTCTTTCATTCCCCTGTCCATACCTCCGTCTTTTGTGATAGTTAGACCTGTCGCAGTATCTAATTACTTGATTGTCTTTCAGTATCAGGTTTCTTTGTTCGTCACCAATACACCAATATTTCCTTTTTCCTATGTTTCTTGATCAATTTCCTCGTCATATATTTCATATCTTCGTCATCTTGCACTATGAGTACTTGATCGTTTGCAAAAGACGATGTATATATGATATTGTTGTTAATCGGTTTGTCCATTTTTTTGCATTTTCTTTTCCAGCTCTTGGAGTCTGTTCGATGTATATTTTAAATAACGTAGGGGAAAGACATCATCCCTGTTGGAGACCCTTTGTGGTGTTAAAACGCTCTGAGGTACTGCTTCCAATTTTGATCTTAGAGTTGTCGTACATGTTTTTCACCGATTTAATTATGTTGACGTTCAGGTTCGTGTTCTCTAAAACTTCCCATTGTTTTGTGGGACACTATCATATGCTTTTTTCAGATCTACAAACACAAAATTTATTTTCTGATTTACGGCCATTGTTTTCTCTATAATTTGTGACGTAAAAAAGGTGATCAATCGTTGACCTTCTTGTTCTGAATTCCTGCTGCTCTTCAGCTCCCATGTCGCTGTATTCTCAAGGAACAATTTTTACATATTATTTTTATATTTTATCGACTAAATCATGGAAATTTTGTTGCAATACACACCAATCTCGGTTTCATATCTCAATACAGACACACAAATTTCGGATTTTTATAATATTATCTAAAACGTACGACTTGAAGATGCCAAAAGATATCTTGCAATGTTGCCAAATTTTCGACGCTTTCAGTAATAGAGAAAGATAATTAATACAATTAAAAATATATGTACAAGAAGAATAAAAATAAAGTCACTTTTATTAATAACAAATACCGGAACTTCTCTTCTTTGTGGGTCTTTGGCAGTCCACAGAAAGGTTCTGGAACAAAAAAAAAGGAGTTTTTGCCAGTGCGCTTGATTCTCTTGTGCCCTGACACCCACATCAGGGTTACCCTACTGTTAGTTGTCAATTGCTTTACAGCTTGCCTGCAGTCCCAAGTCAACTTTGACTCATACGTGTGCTTGATTATCTGAAAATATATATATTTTGATCTTAGTGTGTCTATCGAGTACATGGTCAGCGCAGATTTTCATTTCATGCGTTTCTGCTTGAAAGATGATGGGGATGTGGATACTCCCACTTCATTTAACCTCCTCTTTGATCTTGGATCTATTAGTAAATCATATCACTGAATCTTCTAGTCGAGGTAATCCCTCTCCGTCCGCTCTGTTGGTTTCGAAATTGCTTCTGTTGGAATTGTTTCTAGAATGTTCATATGTCCAATAAAATTTTCAGGTCTGAGGCTTCCCGCCTGGAACAGCTTGAAGGTATTTGTTGCTGCCACCCTTATGACAGCTATATGCAGTGAAAAGAGGTTCAGCAACGTCTCTATTGCTGCAGTAGGCATGATGGCATGATCCCTATACCCATAACTAACCTAAACTAGCAAAAGGAAACCTGAATTAACTAGCACAAACCGGGATTAGCCAGAACAAAATAAATCGAAAAAAAAAACAACGTAATTTGTCAGCTCTGCAATCGCTAAGCAATATTTTGATATTGTACAGGGTGAGTCAACGATTGGATGAAGTAGGTTTGTGCCTTTTCGGTGAAATTAACAAAGAAACTATATTTATTGTTTGATACAGTTTATTTTTACGCAGATTTTAAAAATATTTAGGACTCTACAGGGTGAGCCAAAAAACTAAGACAGCATAAAGTTGTATTTTTTTTAAATAGAACACCCTATATACGAATCGTATTTTCGATTTAGCTTATAATTTTAAATCTTTTTTATTAAGGGTTTACTATAACAAAACTTTATAGTTTCTGAGATAATTAAGTTTAAAGAAAAAAAGTCACATTTTCAAGCATCAATTCAATCCTAAATAAAGTTTTCAATTTTGTGACAAATATATTCAAATTTGGAATTTAGCAAGGCCAAGGATAAGTTAACATAATTTTTACCTAATATTTGCAATAAAAGCTACAGGGTGTTGAGCACATCGGCTCAAATTTGAACAAGTTTAAATGAATAAATATCTTTTTTTTTAATGGTACATCCTGTATATTTTCATGTTATTTAATAGAGTAATAAAAACCCTAAGAGTTTTGTTCAATATATCCTATACCTATTTATAATAGTTTTTGAAATATTTCAGTTTTTCTTATTTTCCATACTTTTTTACAGAAATAGTCTTCATTATCATAGTAGCCATGTAAAATAATAAAAAGAAACTACAGAAACAAACAGAATGTGGTTAAATATGATGAAATACATTATTCGTTATATTACAACGGCAATAGTTTAATTAAACATAATGTGAAAAAATTAACACAACAATAACGACAAGGCAAATACATATTTACTTTTATACTAAATTGAAACAAAAAAATTACCTATTAAATACTGAGATTAATTATTTCTTTTTAATAAGTGTTCGAATAAACGACTCTCTTGTGCAATGAACAAGGTTAGTGTTTTTTGCAGATTTTCTCGGACCCTGGACAAAATTAGTGGCGTTATTGTTCTACAGGTATCCCTCATCCTGTTTCGCATATCTTACACTGTTGTTGGTGGATTAACATACACCTTATTTTTAATATAACCCCATAGGAAGAAATCTAATGGGGTGATGTCGCAAGACCTTGGTGGCCACTCAATGAAACCCCCACGTCCAATCCATTTTTGCGGATATCGTTGGTGCAAAAACGCACGAACTTCACGATGGTAATGCGGAGGCGCACCATCGTGCTGGAACCACATACTGTCGAGCTCATCCCTATCGAGACCTTGAAGCAGTTGGGGTAGTTCTTTTTGTAGAAAGTTCAGGTAACTATGGCCATTTAGTGGTTCATTAAAAAAGTGGGGTCCAATAATTCGATTATGATGAATACCACACCAAACATTTAATGACCAGTGGTTTTGATGTTGCACCTCTCTAATCCAAAATGGGTTTTCTGTGGCATAATAATGCATGTTGCGTCTATTTACGGCACCGTTACTTCTAAAAGTAGCTTCATCACTAAACATTACCTTGCATAATAAATTTGGATTTAATTGAATCTCCGCATTTATTGTACGACAAAAGTTTACACGACTTTCAAAATCCTGTCCATGCAATTCTTGGTGTAATTCCATGTGATATGGATGATACCTATATTTCTTGGTAGTACGATTAGCGGTGGATTGTGATGTTTCACATAATGCTGCTAACTGACGGCTATCAATATAAGGATTTTCCTGAACATTTAACAATACTTGTAGTTCTTTTTCTTCATTAGTTACTGGTTTGTTGACCACTTTACGTTTTGGATAATCAACAATACCAGAAGAATCTTTGCATTAAGTTTTGAAAAGTATGGGTATTAGGCTGGCGTCGATCAGGATACTTCATTTTGTAAATTCTTTGAGCAAGAAGGCAATTTTTTTGAGCCTCTCCTATTGTATAAATCGTATCTATTAACTCATTCTTTGGAAAATTCATTTTACAATATAAGATGAATGCAAAAAAAACCAAACTACACTACATAAAAACCAAAAGAAGCGATTGCGGTTATAAATTTGACACACAGAAAAATGTTCTTTTACATTGTTTTTGCCATGGCTACTATGATAATGAAGACTATTTCTGTAAAAAAGTATGGAAAATAAGAAAAACTGAAATATCTCAAAAACTATTATAAATAGGTATAGGATATATTGAACAAAACTTTTAGGGTTTTTATTACTCTATTAAATAACATGAAAATATACAGGGTGTACCATTAAAAAAAAAGATATTTATTCATTTAAACTTGTTCAAATTTGAGCCGATGTGTTCAACACCCTGTAGCTTTTATTGCAAATATTAGGTAAAAATTATGTTAACTTGTCCTTGGCCTTGCTAAATTCCAAATTTGAATATATTTGTCACAAAATTGAAAACGTTATTTAGGATTGAATTGATGCTTGAAAATATGACCTTTTTTCTTTAAACTTAATTATCTCAGAAACTATAAAGTTTTGTTACAGTAAACCCTTAATAAAAAAGATTTAAAATTATAAGCTAAATCGGAAATACGATTCGTATATAGGGTGTTCTATTTAAAAAAATACAACTTTATGCTGTCCTAGTTTTTTGGCTCACCCTGTAGAGTCCTAAATATTTTTAAAATCTGCGTAAAAATAAACTGTATCAAACAATAAATATAGTTTCTTTGTTAATTTCACCGAAAAGGCACAAACCTACTTCATCCAATCGTTGACTCGCCCTGTACATACGACATTTGACTTCAAAATAATGAAGATAAGTACAAATCATAATTTTATACATGAAAATCTGTGAAAAATCTATTATTTAATGTAATTTTATAGTGGTATGAAACCCAATTTCAATAAAACCCTTAAAAAACTACTATTTGTTATAGAATTAGTTTTGGTTTTCACATACGCAATTTTTTTACTTGGAAATTCCACCCTAACAAATAATTTTATGACTCGCACTTTTCTATTCTCTATATTATTTTATGTACACAATATACGCACCAATGATTGTCAAATCCTTCACATCTGAGTCCTTTGTAAATATGCTGGGCGTTTCCATGGATACTACACAATAATACGAACCGCCGGCGGCGAACGTCAGGTTCGTGAGATGAATTTGTTTCTCGCTGCTATTCTTCTTCTGTGAATTAAAAAATACTATAATGTTGAAACGAAGTTCGTTTTTCCTTTTCGTAGGGTTGTTTCAGAAAAATGCTTATAATAAAATATATTTTTTTATTAGATGTGATTTTTTGTAAAGATGTTTTTTATTCAGCAAATGGGGAAAAATAACTTTTATATAATGCACTCAAAATATTTTTATTATATATTTATATATTTCTTTCAATTGTCAATGATAAATACCAGTTTGAAAACCAAGTTTATCGAAGTAAGGATTTTGTTTGAATTGCTGATTTGGAAAAGAAATTCCTTTTTTTGGCACTATAGTCCATGGAAATTAGATCAAAAAAGAGCTGTTTTGTTAACAAAAATGTAACATTGTTTTTTTTGCTGAAATGTGTTCATTTCAGCATCCTATAAAACATATCTCGATCGTAACTCTGAAAGACCTGTACAAAAAAAATGGCGGACCAAAAATGGTCACGATTTTCGGTTTTTTGAGTTTATCGAGAAAAGTAAAAGTTGTATTGAAAAATGTTTTAAACAAAAGTTGTAGAGAATTAAAAAACCTATAGATTCATGTAAAATAAGTTATAGGTGGCGCTACTAGTTATCGAGATATATTTTTTTTTCAACAAAATTTCCTGTTTTTGTTTGTTTTTTTTAAAGAAGATATTTATTAACAAATTACCGATTTAAAATTTAACATAAATATAGGTATTATCATTCTAAAAATGTATGTTAAACCCGGAATCTGTGAGTTTTTTATTTTCCGAGAAATTCGATGTCAAAGTTGAAAATTCAACCTTAATTTCCCGCTTTCCTTATTAAGATACAATATTCAATTTTAATGGAAATTTTTTGTATTGTTTTATAATTTGAAGATCTATTAAAAAAATTTTTTTTTCAATCGTGGGCCGAGAAATTTTGCAAAAACCAATTTTTGCATCAAAAAAATTGCGATAACTTTTCACCGAATGCAGATAGAAATTTTTTAATGCGTGCATTGGATTTAGATGTATCATTTCCGATCTTAAAAAAAAATCAATTTTGGATGAAAAAAATGTTTTTTTTTTCAAAAATTCATAACGGCGTAGCAAATGAA
The DNA here is from genome assembly GCA_034092305.1 of Diaprepes abbreviatus. Lineage (NCBI taxonomy): Eukaryota > Metazoa > Arthropoda > Insecta > Coleoptera > Curculionidae > Diaprepes > Diaprepes abbreviatus. Next base: position 1,627,606 of record JASJET010000230.1, on the reverse strand, counting down.
TATTAAGGGCTCAAATTTGCAGAAGATGCATTTTAATACTTGTACTTTACCTGTGAATTTTTTGGATCCAAGAAATACACTTCCATACGATCTGTGAACCTTCGAAAATTGGGCCGATTTTAATCGAAAATAGCTGCTGCAGGCGGTTGCCTTAGTTCAGGCGCATTATTCATTGGCTCTTCAAGGAAACTTATGCATCAGAAGTAATATTTATAATATTGATGTTGTTTTTTATATGATAGTAACAATTTGTTTTGTCATATCACTACATAGTATAAAACAAAGTCGCTTTCTCTGTTCCTATGTCCCTTTGTATGCTTAAATCTTTAAAACTACGCACCGGATTTTGATGCGGTTTTTTTCAATAGATAGAGTGATTCAAGAGGAAGGTTTATATGTATAATAACATCCATTAAATAGTGGAGAAATACTGTTATTTTTGAGGTTTCTAATGTGATGTCGTTAATTATCATATTTTTTTCCGCTTACATTGCAAACGCAGGCTAAACCCTACGAGATTTATCAAAATAATGTACTAATTATTTGTACACATTGAAAAGGTCTACAGAAAACTCCGCGATGGTATATGTCTATCTCTCATGGATATCCCACAATAACATTTTTTTGTCATTTACTTTTTACGACAAATAATGACAAATTTTGAAGCGATTTTAACCAATACAGCATTAATCCTTATCCAATTAAATAGCTTAAATACATTGTTGATTTAATATAGATCTATATGGTCCTTTACAGCACAAGATTTAAATGAATATTTTCGAAGATATTACAGATTTAAAATTGCGGGAAGTAGCGCTTTCGGCGGTACTGGCCGACCGGGGCGGCGGCAGCGTGCCTATAAATAGCGCGTCGGAGGCCGATGTAATAATTGTTGTAAAAATAAAATAAATAGTCACAGTTTTTCTGTAGTGTATTTAGTATCAGCATTGCACCCGTGCGAAGCCGGGGCGGGTCGCTAGTTAATTATAAATTTGTTTAATAACAAAATTTTTACAAAAAATTATAGAAAAAATCATACAAATATTCAATTATATATTACATATTCTACTGTTTTTTTCCTGCGATTTAGAAGAAGGCGATGACAATTTAGAGGAAATTTATAATATGTGTGAGAATGATTTTGACTATGAAAATGTTAATAATGATGAGAATGATGTGTACAATGAAATTGAGAATAATGATGAAAATGGTATGTGCGATGTAAGTGAGGGTAATAATTGCGATGATGAAATGGACGCCGATTGCATAGAATAGAAAAAAAAAAGAAAGATGAATGTATAATTGTATAATGTATATATTGTATTTGTATGATTTTCGCACGTAATTTTAATGTATTATTAAATATTTATATGACGTATTATATATTATTATTAAATATTTAAATGACCAAAGGCCTTCGTCAGGGATGTCGTCTATCACCAACTGTCTTTAAAATCTACCCCAATGAAACTTTAAAGAATTGGAGAAGATCATGCAGTAGAATGGGAATAGAATTAAATAATGACACCCATTTATATACGCTTCATTTTGCAGATGACCAAGTGGTAGTGACCCAAGATAAAGAAGACCTCGAATTTATGACGAGGACACGGAATACGCAGAATGGGGATTAACCGTCAACTGCAGAAAAACTAAATATATGTGTATCGTTGGAGAAGAAACAGATTTGGAAGTGGATGACAATATCATAGTAAAATCTTGTTCTGATTATACCTACCTTGGAACAAAGATCAATCAAAGTGGACGAACTGAAGAAGAAATATTGGAGCGAATGACTAAAGGGAAAAAAGCTATCAGATGCCTAAACTCACTATTATGGTCAACAAACATCTCCAAGGAAAGAAAACATCTTTTATACAATGCAATATTTAAAAGCGTTGTATTGTATGGACGTGAAACATGGCAGATAACTAAAACTTTGGAACGTAAACTGCTGGCTCTTGAAATGCACTTTTGGCGAAGATCTGCTGGAAAATCAAGTATCGAACGGATAACCAACGAGAGAATTAGAGAAATTATGGGCGTAAAGAAAACTATTCTCGATGAAATCGAACAACGTCAACTGGTATGGTATGGACATGTGGAGAGAATGACGGACGAACGTCTACCAAAGCAAATCCTAAAATTGACACCAAATGAAAAAATAAAAAGAGGAAGACCAAAAATTTCCTGGATTAAGGGCATTAACCGAGCCATGTCCGAAAGAAACTTACTTCCAGGGGATTGGGAAGACCGAAAACAATGGAGACTGGCAACCGGAAGGCGTGGAACGCTATGAAACTGGATATATATATATATATATATATATATATATATATATATATATATATATATATATATATATATATATATATATATATATATATATGATTTGCTTATACAAATTTTCGTAAAAATTTTGTTAATAAACTATTAGATAATAGTAATATAAAGGAAAGAAACAGTATAATATGTAATATATAACTGAATATTTGTATGATTTTCTCTATAATTTTTTTAGTAAACAAATTAATAATTAATATGATTAAACAAATTGTTGCAATCATATAAATTAATAAAACAACATCAGTATTATAAATATTACATGTGATGCATAAGTTTCCTTGAAGCGCCAATGAATAATGCGCCTGAACTATGGCAACCCGCCGACAGCGGCCTGCAGCAGCTATTTTCGATTAAAGTCAGCCCAACTTTCGAAGGTTCACAGATCATATGGAAGTGTATTTCTTGGATCCAAAAAATTCACAGGTAAAGTACAAGTACTAAAAAGCATCTTCTACAAATTTGAGCCCTCAATATTCATTTGCCACGCCATTATGAATTTTTGGAAAAAAAAACTTTTTTTTTTCCAAAATTTTTTTTTTCATATCGGAAATGATACATCTAAATCCAATACAGGCATTAAAAAAATTTTATCTCCATCCGGTGAAAAGTTATCGCAATTTTTTTGGTGTAAAAATTGGATTTTGCAAAATTTCTCGACCCACGATTTAAAAAAAAAAATTTTTTTTAATAGATAGAATTTTTGTTACTGACGAAAGTCTATTTTCCATGGGTATTGGTAAGTAAAATTAATTTCGCTCTAGTCAAGGAGCGGTGCAATAAGGAACAACTGAAAATTCCTAGGAAGACCGCTTTAATACGCTTCACTAAAAGAAGAAATCTTGACGAGTTAAGATTAATAATTCTCTTGGACACACAAACTGCAGATGAGCCAAAGCTTATCTAGAAGTCACGATTAGCAAAAGATGGATTTAAACCCACAAATTATATACTAGTTGTAGACAGGAGTAGTAAAACCCTTGATTTTTATATCCGCTAGAGGAAGATTTTCCACGTTGCAAGAGGATTAAGTACATCGTCTCTCTTATTCAGAGTGTCGTTCTTTTCAATTTCAGTTGACTCGTGAATCAATCTTACCTATTAATTTTCTATATTGGTGATTTGCTAGGAATTGTCTAAATCAATTTTGTATCCTCTCTAGACAAAGCAACATATTTAAACTACACAATAGTTTCGGTTATTGATGAAGAGTTTTTTCCAAAATCAAGAAGCTACATTCAACAACACTGTCAGTAAATTAAAAACATCATTCACTTGTATGTAAATGATGACGTAAATTGCTTTAATGTTTAGTCGCCTGTAAATTTATCATTTTGTTCAACTTGCCCTTGTTTTTATTTTAAATACATTTTAGTTTGGTTACAAAATTAATTATCCCTTTTGTTCTTAAAACCCTTCCCAGCTTTACGATCCCAATTAGTCCCAATGAAAATCAGAATGGGATAATAAATATACGTGGAATATTAGGATAATTTTTTCCTTAAAATACTCTTAAATATGACTGGGTATAGTTGACTAATTTTTTTAGTACATGCATTTAAGTTACTAAATTAGGTATTTCTTGTTAAGAAAGCTAAAATATAATTTTCTTTAGCAACCGTCACATTAAAAAATTGTTTAAGAAGGTAAAGAAAAAAGTTCGGCATGTTCGGTATTTTAAATTTTATGTAAAAAATGGCGTTTATAGGTCTAAATATAACTATCAATTTCTCCTGTGCTTGAAGGGATTCCATTATTAGTAAACAAAAGAATCAAATCACATCACCATAATGTAATATATTCGTTTGTTTACACGTACAAAGAATTCGTATAGCGACTGTTTTTCCTGAATGCAAGAACGAATTATTTAAATACCAGCAAAATGATGAATCATTTTCTTTTAGTTATAAAAAGACGTAGAATAGTATTATCAACACTTTCGTATCCAAAAAAATAAGTTTGAAGTACTCAGATATGGATGAATTCGAGAATTAAATGTCCAGCATAAATGGCTGACGCCCTCTATGGACGGAAAGACCGAAACATTCGGGTATGAATTAGAATTAGGTTAGAGATGGTACGGTTTTGAGTGCAGTTCTCAGAAAATTACGTGACACTTGCAATCAATGTTTGAGAGGGTTCTTATTTCTGACTTTTCATTTATTTAGGGAAAGTTAAGGAAAATTCTGTTTTATTTCACTTTAGAAAAAGCCGACTTTAATACTGTGGGTGAATTATTGCACACTCCTTTAATGGATTCTCTTAAAACTACTTACACTTAATAAAACAAAATATGAGGACAACATAGGCCAAGTAAGAATTTAGTTACTAAGACGTTGATTGTTAAATTAAAATATCAAATGAATGAATATGAAAAAGCGTAAATTATTTCTTAATAATTTTCTTGATTATTTCTATTAAAAAGTACAAATTTACGATATTTTATATAATACAGATGTTTATATTAGTGTGGAATCAAGAAAATATCAAAAAACAAATCAAAACAAACAAAATCAAAACCTGCTTTTTCCATTTCCTAGATTTACTCCAATCCGCATAATTACCAGAATCTGATGTAAACTTAGTCGTTCTTGATAAAAATGTAACATATTAGCGCGTAAAACTTTTAAACGTAAACAATCAGATACCTTAGCTAGCATTTTATCAAATAACTGTGACACTGCTGCAACATAAAAACGTATGGGCTCCTCTGATCCTCTAGTTCCACTTAAAATTTGATTCCTGAATTTATCCCCAAAAATTAGCAGGTAAAAATTCATCCCTTATTAATTTTATTAAAGAATCCCAATCAGTGGTATGTTTAGAAATTAAATGATAATAATTTAATTCATCTGACTCAAATAAATCTGAAACAATTCTATTCCAAAAGATTACGGCAAAAACGTATACTAAGATGTTACCTGGGAGAGATCCTAAGACATACTGAAGATATACAGAAGAAAATATCCTAAAATAAAGAAATAAAGATCCAACTCAATCAGTCGTACTAAAGGCTTGCCCAAAACCTAACTAAATTTTGCTTAAATTAAATTGTCTCAAAAAAAATATGTACATACCTCGAACTCAACAAAATGGTGGCATCTGAAAAAATTTTAAGCCGTTGTTTTTGGGCTGGCTGAAAAAAATTTACCGCCGAATTGGCTGCACAAAATCAAACCAAAATTGTTTGCACCCAGGCTTTTATTTTAGTTAACTCAATCGGATATTTATAGCCAAATCCCTGAACTTGGGAAAAAAGGTAACACAAAACACTTCTTCACGTTCTTGCGTCAGATCACTATCGCAACCCTTCCAATGGAATTTACCAAAAAAAAACGTAATAAAACGGTATAATCTATCAAAAACCCATTCAAAAAAAACCCTTAATCTCAAACCCATAATCTAGAAACCTCTTTATATGAATCAAATAATTTTAACTACTCTAAGAAAATATATACTAAAATATTTTTATTTCAATTAACTGCCCAAGTCAGATAGAGACACGTAATACTCTAAACTATCTCGACCTACAAAACAAATCCTATTAACAAGTTACCTTACGGGGTCGAAATATTCAAAATGGAATCAAATTAGTTCGAATTGTATCGACGGTCTAATTTCAAGTATAACAACTACGCCAAAAATTCTAGTTAGAAAAATAAAAAGAAAATGGTACTGAAATAAATTTCTAAACTAATACAAATATAACCAAGATGTCAATTTTTAATTTATTAGGAATTTAGCATTTCGATATATTTAACAGCTGTGCCATATAGGCAACCATAAAAACTTCAATGCAATCGAATGGATCTGAGTATTTGAGAGTCTAATTTCAACTATAATAATTACCAAAAATTCTAGTTAGAAAAATAAAAAGAAATAATTACATTTGTATAGAAATAAATTTCAAAATTGATAATAATATAATCAAAAAGTTAATTTTTATCTAATTACGAATTTATCATATTCATACATTCAACAGTTGGGACATATAGGCAACCATAAAATTTTCAATGTAATGAATCTGATTATTTATCTGCAACAGCTGACATATGAAAATAAAGAAACATTTTCTGAAATAGGAAAATAAAAAGAAAACAAACACACACTGTTTATATATATCAACTCATGAAGAAAATATATTTTCCAATAGCTTATACATTCCTTCGAGGTACCGAACAAAATTTTCAATTACAGGTTAAGTTTCGATAAATATTTCAAAATATAAACAAAACGAAGGATCTCATTATAGATAAAAACAATATTAATGAATAAAAAACAAAAGGTAATCATTAGTTTTATAGTAGAAAACAGAGTTTATGATAAAATTAAAATCCAATTAATGCATGTCATTAACAACATTGACAACCCTTAAAAAATTCGTACAAAATAAAAATCTATTTATAACTTTAATGATTTGAACCTGTAATTTAATGTAGAAAAATGTAAGTAAAAATATTTTTTATTTATGGTCAATTTTTAACCGTAACAGCTTACTTTCGTTTGCACTTGAACTTGTATTTATATTTTTTTAAGGAACTTAATTCTTTGTTTATATCAGGTAAAGAAAAGGATAATTTACATTTGTGCTTTCAGGACTATTATTTCAGTTCAATTTTGAATTAATTTATTCAGTAAATATTTTTTACTATATTTTTTTTTTCAAAAAGCTTGTAAAGTTACTTTAAATTAAAATTTTTTTTTATAAATATAAACTGTTTTCAGCCTAAACGAAACTCCACTCTATTGGACAGAACGTTAAAAAAAATTTAGATTTCAATTTGTATTAGTTTCCCTTTATGGTTTACTATTCTTTGTCATGACTCACTTTGTATGTCACTAACACTAAATAAATACTTTTGGTTACTATTTTGGTTAGTTACAGAAAACTAAAAAGGAACTACTTAAAACAAAAATTGTGTTTTTTTTACTAAAATTTTAGTTCATAAACTTAAGAGCTTCAAGCATCATTTATTTAGGAAATTGGCTGGTCAGATGTCAATATTAAATTACTGCCATAACTTTTATTGTTTATTCAGTTTAAACTTTAATTCGGATACTAAAAAGGGTAGATTTTGTTTACTTTGTTGTATGATCGACCGCCTGTAGGTGAAACATCTTACCTATAGATCCCGTCAAGGAATAACTTTAAATATAACATCCGAAAACTTACTAAGCATCGAAAAGAGGGTGTCTGGGGAAGGCATCCCAGTGTTGTCAAATGTTCCACAAAAGAGTACTTGAAAGCTTTATATTTATTCCTGACAATTCGTGGCAAAATGCGTGTGATAAGAAAAATGGTGATAATTGCTCAATTAAACTGAATATTAGAAAAAGACAAGATGATAACAAGATTGTGTCCATTCTTAAAATTTTAAACTGCAAAAGCATAAATTAAAGAAAGAAATTACTACATGTGAGAAGCAAAAATGAAAATAGAGGGATTTGAGAGATGGGGAATCTTATCGACTTTCATACACTTACCATCAATTGAATATATATTTCGCCTTAATATTTTATCGATTTCTGAGTACAAGATATTTCTTGCTGTCAAATCTGTGGCATGATTAGTATTCCTGGCAAAATTACCGGCATAGCTAATTATTTCTGGCAAAAGCAAGGAATTACTGGCAAATTGACAGCCCTGCCGCCACCGGTGTCAGGAAGAAGCAAGCCCAAAAAGTTTTTAGTGGTCAGCTTGTACTTATGTCGTAATATCACCGGCATATTTACAACAACTTACCTAATGAATTTGTCTTAATTTTCTAAACAAGGATTTTATTTTGTTTTATACAGTTGTAATAACTAAATTTTAGTAAATATTTGCTGTTTTATTGTAGCAAAACACTTCATAAACACCGCATGATGAACGAATTGAAATCAAGTTTGATCACGGATTTCCCAAAAATAAAAGGGATGACAGATTGTAATGGAGTTGTCAAACGAAAAATGTCCGGAGTATGCTACGCACCGTATTAGGGAAAGTGACGTTTTGGCACGTCAAATTAACCGTCAAAAGTCAAAAAAATAGTGTCATTGTTGTTATTGTTGTGAAGTTTATATTACTTAACTACCAAGTCCTATGCACCAAGCCATCAGTCAAATATTTAGATGTAAATATAGACCACAAAATTATCTTAAATTGACACTTTAGAACTGTTGAATGAAAATGTATACAAAGACCCAAAAACCTTAGGAGTCTGATATACAAAGAAAAAGGCATATCAAGAAAAACAACGAGTTTGAAAGAAAACCTGAAACTTAATCGGTGTTAGAGGAACTGTGTACGACCAGGGACCGAAACCATAGACCAGCCCTGACAGATCTCACATTCAACCTTTAATATACTTTTTTTATTATTTTGTAAAGATTTGTAAGGGCTTGAAGATCAAATGTACTATAAATAAGGTTTTTTCTGAAGGACCTCGTTCGTTGTCCTGTAGGGTTTAAATTTATATGTCCTAATAAATTTATAATCATAATAATATTTATTTAATTGTAGTGTAGTATAGTGTTTAACACAGCGTAAGGAAGTAAAATGTTGCATTTAACATTATTTGAATATAAAATTTAATGTTACTTATTTAAATAAAAGTTTCAACTGTTTAAAAGTAAGATATTCGGCTTTTATGGACATATGGACACAAATGTTTATATTAAATCCATAATCAAAACAAGCCGTAGGAAAACATTTTTAAACAGCACGCTCATACTATTGAGATATGAACAGAATTTAGTGTAATAATTTTGAATGTCTATAATCTCAAATTTACTTGAAATTTGCGAGACATTCAACTTTCTAAGGATATTTTAATTAAAAATTAGAAAATACTGAAAATAACGGGATACCACCTAATTAACATTTCAACTGTTTTTTCAAAAAATAAAACGTTTTGAAGAAACGGTTCGTCAATATATTGTCTTTGTTCTGTGACACGAATTGGATCAATCAGGTGAGTTTAAAACATAATACTATCATTTTATCTCTTTCTACTATCTATTTCGTTCAACTATTTAAGTCGATAGAAATTTGGAAAGCTATGCGAATTGCTTTTACCCTTGTCAGTTAGAGATAATCGACTATAGGGCTATTCTTTTGAGTCATTATCACTTTCATCAGTGATCATGATTACTTCAAATGATAGAACTTGAAGTAATCATGATCACTTCGACCCAATGACAAGTAAATGCATATTCAGAAGAACATGAAGTTATCAGTTACACTTTTTTCACTTTGATTAATTAATAATTACTCTGAAGACTACAGCCTATATTTAGCCCGTATAATTTTCCTACGGCGACAACGTATTCACTGTTGTTATAAGTGAACTTTCCTCAATATGGCGAATAGCATGGTCCGGACATTTTTGGTTGATTACAGGGTCAGTACATTTACTTTGCACGTGTGTGAGCTTGATGCACGCGTAAGAACAGGCTGTCGTTCTTGAACGTCACTAGGCAACGAACAGTCAGTTATTTCCACCATGGCTAGTTAGATGATCATATTTTTTTCAAAGAAAATAATTTTTACCATGCAAAATAGTATGGCACCGTATAACTTCTAATCTACATAAACGATTTATCTAGTGTAATTTATTGCTTATATTTTGAACTATCGAGAATAATAATTAAAACCCGGCTTAAGTAGGGACAAGTGGGTTCGGTCCCGAAATACCAATTTCGGCTTAATAGTCACTGAATCCCCTACAGAGCGGCATTACGGTTTTCAAGTTAAATAGAGTGATCTTTGGGTTTAAGGCTCTCGATAATGAATATTTAGCCCTTACGTTCATTAATACCTTTATCTTTCATTAAACATGTTGGTTTTAAACGGCCCGCCTGTCCTGTGCTCTTTTCGGATGACAGAAATTAAGAAAATTAACGTGTAATACGGTGGATATCCGGTCAAGTGTGATTTTGTTCCCATATTAAAGATTCAAAGGGTTAAGTAGTGGTAAGGAACTATCGATACTTGTCGATAGTTAAAATTGAGTTATTATTAACCAACTTCTAAAAGAAGGAGGTTCTCAATTCGTCGACTATGTATTTTTTATGTATGTGCACGTTATGTTCAGGAAGTTGCTGCGGTAGTCCTATATTTTTTTTTAGATGCACTTGGTGCAGTAAAATCTAAGATGGCGCTGACAATATGGCTGCCAAAAAAATTAATTTTGTCCGATTTTCTTCAAAATTGGTATAGGGAAGTTTTTAGGATTGCTGCAGCTTCTCTCTTTTTACAGGGTACGGCAACGGATGCGCACGGCAGCTCAACATGTCGGAGGCTAGGTGCGTATCTCTTTTAGAGATAGTTGTGCTCTGCTTTGATTACCCAACAAGCGCCACCTGTTTTACATTATCTGTGCTACTTACATAGATAAATTATTTATAGATCCCCAAAGTTTTATCCCAAAAACGGCAAATTTACGACAATAAAATCTAAACATCGTAGATCAGATGTCGGCATGCGCACTACAAAATGATCAGGTGACCATCGACAGGACCGAACTTCGAAAATCTATTTAGTTAGTTCAATTAGTCATAAATGGTGTCTAAATCAAGCAAGTTATCAAAGTTGAGTCACATCATATGGGCACAAATAATATCTGAAGCAGAACGGAATAATCCGGTCTGTGTCTACCGATGGGAGTTAGTTTAGTCATTTCTTATACTGTGAAAGTAAAATTGTGAAGAAGATGTATCTTACTAATTCTCTAATTATTGTTTCCGTCTGTGTGTGTTAACTTTCTTGTTGTAGGGTGGGAGTGAATAATTAACAATTTGAAGGTCCGGCAATTTATTCTGTATTTATTAAAAATAATGACCTTCTTTTCCTTATCTTTTTTTTTTTCATTTTTTAAGAAAATATTGATACGAAATGGGTTTGTCAACGGATACGATTCAACCGTAAAAGAAACGAAAATGAAAATCTCTCTCGCAGCCAAACGTGACAAATCTTAGGGATATTTCTTTTTAATGTAACCTTATTCTCAACTTGGAGCACTCTAACCTAATTCCGAACTTACACTGATTACCAGGTAATATGGCAAATAGTGACAAGCCATGGAAAATTATCAAAAAGAAAATTATGATCAAACAGTTCAAAGTTACTAATAATGATTAAAACAAAGTTCAAAAAAAATTGCTACAAATTCCATACTGTATACTCAATCTTAAATGATCAGAGTCTACATGCCGTGCTCGTGTCAAACGAATCGGGTATAGATCCACAACAAATGCTAACTGAACTGTATTACTGACTATAACCTTATATTTTTAATACTGAAATGGAATGTAAATAAATGAGAATTTATTAAAAAAAAAAATATTTTATGATTTTTAAATTCAAACCAAATAATGTGATATATAAACTAAAACAATTTACAAACTCTGTTAAGAAGAAAGAGTGATAAGTTATAAGACCAAAAGAGTTGTGAACCAAAAAAAAAACAAATTCCATGTTTACAATTTTAAATTACAGGATAAATAATTAAATTTAATCAGGTAGAAATATACAAATTATATCATGTTACTAAAAACGTGTAGCATTGATGCAAACTGGTAAATTTAAATGCTACATTGCACATTACGAATCTGAAATTATTAAAAAAAATTAAATATGGCGGATCCAAGATGGCGGATTAAAGATTCTACATCTCTCGATTTTGTCTAAAATCAGTATTGAGGGATTTTTGTTAGTGTTAATTACGAATTTAAAATATTTTTTGAAAAACAATCTGGTGGATTCATAATGGCGTCCTAAAAATTTTACATTTTTTGATTTTCTCCAAAACTGATATAAGGAGGTTCTTGAGGGTGTAAATTATGAATTTAAACGTATTTTTTGAGGATTCATTATGGCGAATCCAATATAGCAGACTAAAAACTTTACATTTTTCGATTTTGTTCAAAGGTGGGACTGAATCGTTTTTGAGGATGTAAATAGTGAATATAAAATTATTTTAAGAAAATCCAACATGTCAGATGCAATATGATGGTCTAAAAATTGAAATTTCCGGATTTTATCCAAAATCGTTACTAGGGGGCTTTGAAGGGTTTAGATTTAGATTAGATTAAGACATTAAAACTATTTTTTTGAAATTCAATATGGCAGATCCAAGATGGTGGGTTGAAAATTTTACCTTATCGCATTTTTTGTCAGATTTGGTATTAGGGTGTTTTTGGGGTTGTGTATTACGAATATGAAGTTAATTTTTTACAACTATTAGGTTAATAAGATACAATATGAGGGACTGAAAATTTTACATGTTTCGATTTTGTCTAAAAATGGTAATGCGAGATTCTTGGGGCGTATTCAAACTCATTATGAAGTATAAAATATATCGGGCTAGGAAATTTACGTTTCAAGTTCTTTAAATATCGGTATTGGAAGGTTTTGGAGCCTATATTATCAATCTAAAATTAATTTGAAATTTAAGATGGTGAATTTACTATGACAGACTAAATATTTGTTTGACACTATTTCACTTGTATTTGGAGAACTTTAAGAATCAAAGAATTTTTAGTGGTTCATTTTAGGGTGATGTACAACTTTGGATAAAATGGGTACTTTTTTGCCACCTTGGAGTCATTGCGAGGTATACTAATCTCGATAAGTACTTAGCTTAAATAATTTATTGATATCATAATGAATTTAAAACTAAAAATGGAAAAACAAAATTTTTATTAAAAAAATTGAACCGCCTTCTAAAATTGCGCTAAAAAGTGAAATATAACTATAAATTTTTATATGAAATTGAAATTTTTGAAGTCGACGCCAAATTATTTGTAAATGAAATAAATAACTACTAGTATACCGGGTGTCAACGAATCTATTAGACAAGTCATAATTTCTAGAGTATTATGTGTATCAAAATCAGAATTGGTACGAGTAAATAGTATGTGAAGGGGAGAGTTTTCGCATATTTTCCACTTTCCGGCCACTTCCGGTTTCACCGGAAATGGCCCCGGTTTTGAATTCTTAAATGGAACACCCTGTATATTTTAACATTTTTGGATTTCTGAGACAATTCTAGATCAGAATGTGACATTTTAAAAACTTTTTACGTCTACTTCATTTTTTTAGAGCCACTTTTAAAATTGCATCTAGGTGGCCATGATCGGACGCAAACTAATCTAAGGGCCTTAGGTGATGTCAAAAAAATTCAATCGCAAAGTTTTAGTTACTAGTATGAAAGACAGGAATAAGACAAGTTGACAAAATTACGTTTTCATTTCTAACTATTAATTTTCAAATGGCGACCCCTTTTTGACAACTACTTTTCGAAAAAAGCATTCTTTGACGAATCTAACGGTACTAATTTATTTGCGATTGGATTAGACATAAGAACAGAAATTTTATCGATTTTATTCTATTTTCCGACGAATCCCGATTTACAAATAATGGTATGTTCAATAAGCAAAATACTCGGTACCGGGCCCAACAAAATCAACATGAAATGAGAGAGGGCAATTTTCAAGAAAGATTTGGCGTCAATGTCTGGGCTGGTATCGTTGGAAACAGAATAATTGGGCCAATATTGTTTCAAGGTCAGTTAACAAGAGTTAGATACTTAGGTTTTCTTCAAAATGAAATCGAAAATCATCTCAATGATATACTTTTAGCAGTTTTACGGCGAATTTACTTTCAACAAGATGGAGCACCGCCTTACAATACTAGAGAAGTTCTTAATTATTTAATAGAGCATTTTATTAATCGAATTATTGCAACCAATGGTCCGGTACGGTGGCCAGCCCGCTCACCGGATCTTACTGTGCTCGATTTCTTTGTCTGGGGATATGTTAAAGAAAGGGTTTACTATGGAGCAGCACCAGCTACTTTTGAAATATTAGAAGAAATAATTTTACGGGCATTTAGAAGTATAAGCCCCAAATGCTACAAAACCTGTTGAGAGAAACAATTGAACGAGCTGAAATGTGTCGTGAAAAAGAAGGAATGCACTTTGAACATTTACTACACTAAACTTTTTAACAAATTCAGCTACTGTACTTTCAAATATTTTAAGTGCGTCGTCTAAGTTATTAGTTTATTTTGTTAGTTTTTTGTTAATTTTGTTAAATTTTTAATCCAATTCCTGTCTTTCATACTAGTCACTAAAACTTTGCGATTGTATTTTTTTGACATCACCTAAGGCCGTTAGATTAGTTTGCGTCCGATCATGGCCACCTAGATGCAATTTTAAAAGTGGCTCTAAAAAATGAAGTAGACGTAAAAAGTTTTTAAAATGTCACATTCTGATCTAGAATTGTCTCAGAAATCCAAAGATGTTAAAATATACAGGGTGTTCTATTTAAGAATTCAAAACCGGGGCCATTTCCGGTGAAACCGGAAGTGACCGGAAAGTGGAAAATATGCGAAAACTCTCCTCTTCACATACCATTTACCTGTACCAATTCTCATTTTGATACACTCTAGAAATTATGACTTGTCTAATAGATGCGTTGACACCCGGCATACAATTATGGTAAGAAAGCAATTACAAATGAAGTATTTTTAATCTGTTTATGCGAATCACATTTTGTCAGGTATTAGTTTGGCGCCGACTTCGAAAATTTCACTTTCATATAAAAATGTATAGTTATTTTTCACTTTTTAGCTCACTTTTAGCAGTCGGTTCAATTTTTTTTATGAAAATTTTATTTTGTAATTATTTAAATATTATCATCGTCATTGCTTATTTCATTGTCAATGTCTTTTCGATGATCATTATTTATTTCATTCTTATAATCGTCATTATTCTCAAGATGAATATTAAGTTTACTAGGGAAAAATTTATTGCAATTTTTTTGGTCCAAAAATTTTCAACTTTGAACTCGATTTTCTCAGAAAATATATAATATACAGATTGCGCGGGAAAACCGAGAAAAGTGACCAACAAAAAAAATTACACAGTGCATTTTTTTCCCAACCAAAGTCTAATTTTCATAAACTATGGGATTCTTTTTTTTTGCGTCACTGAACGAATGACCGACCAATATAAATTGAGCTACTATCCCCTGACATCAATCACATTCATTTATTTTACTTACATTCAATTTTGCACCGGGAATATCCCACGCTTTGAACGGAGGTGTCCGACCTTTCACATACATAAACAATTTGTCTTCTCCCTTTTTCCACTCGACCTTATGAAGATGTTCCGGTCGGACGCTGTGGTCGCACTTGAGAATGACGTCGCCGCCTTTGAGAGCGTATCGGGGCATCACGAGCTCTAAGCGGTCTATGTTACAGAGGACACCTGAAAAAAAAAGGATTGGTTTCAGACAAGTCAATTTAATATAGCTGAAAAAAATGTGGCCAAGTTTCGTTATTGCTTATGTTATAGATCCCCAACGAGGGCGTTATAGCATCCTTGAGGGGATGGCAGGGGGGTCTAAGAGCGACTATGGAGGCGTCAATGCGGTCAAGGTGGGTGGTACATTGAAGACATTTATAATAATTTAGAAATTTTTCAGTTTATTTATGACGCGCAAGATTTTAGAAATAAAATTTACGGATTTTACGCAGAAGTTTGCAAACGTTTCGCCAAAATTTCATTTGGCATCTTCTGTGCTTGGTGATTGTAGATCAATATATATATATATATATATATATATATATATATATATATATATATATATATATATATATATATATATATATATATATATATATGTTTATGCGGCTTTCACGGATTCCTCCGTGTGAGATGCAATATCAGTGGATATATCCACATTATGCCGTTGTAGTGCTGAAATCACATTCAGCAAACGTACAACTACATGCAGCTCTGTGTATGAATGAAGGAAAATGCGAACAGTAAATGCAAACTGCGTTCCAACCATATCCTTTCTGTGTTAGAGGTTGCACAGTTTAAACAAATTGCTAAGGAACACAATTTATCCTATTCCACCACCATCGAGATGGTGGCCTACCTGTACCACCATACCGAGAAGAAAGTCAAAACTCGCCCTCCTCGCCATAGTGATACGGCAGAGGTACATGTTTCGTCTCTACTACACTCATCAGGGTACCGACATGCACCTGGCTGTGCAAAGGACAGATCGGAAGGAAGCATGCAAATATTGAACGCGGCTTCGCCGACCTCCCGCCGGATAGCGTATGTATGTTTATGCGGCTTTCACGGATTCCTCCATGTGAGATGCAATAGCAGTGGATATATCCACATTATGCCGTTGTAGTGCTGAAATCACATTCAGCAAACGTACAACTATATGCAGCTCCGTGTATGAATGAAGGAAAATGCGAACAGTAAATGCAAACTGCGTTCCAACCATATCCTTTCTGTGTTAGAGGTTGCACAGTTTGAACAAATTTTCCTTCATATATATATATATATATATATATATATATATATATATATATATATATATATATATATATATATATATATATATGTTTATGCAGCTTTCACGGATCCCTCCGTGTGAGATGCAATAGCGGTGGATATATCCACATTATGCCGTTGTAGTGCTGAAATCACATTCAGCAAACGTACAACTATATGCAGCTCCGTGTATGAATGAAGGAAAATGCGAACAGTAAATGCAAACTGCGTTCCAACCATATCCTTTCTGTGTTAGAGGTTGCACAGTTTGAACAAATTTTCCTTCATATATATATATATATATATATATATATATATATATATATATATATATATATATATATATATCATTTTTCTTTTATTTTGTCTTTTCTTGGGTTTAGAACCTAAACCCAAGAAAAGACAAAATAAAAGAAAAATGATATAATCTATGGTTCAAGAATCAAGAAAATAAACATTTTTGCTAATCTTAATAGCAAGTAATCTCCAAGAATTGAACGAAATGCTACAACAGCTAAATGACGTGTCTGCATCTGTAGGCCTTAAAATGAACTACAACAAAACAAAAATAATGAGCCACGAACAGGCAAACATAACAATACAGAACCAGAGGATAGAAAACGTCAAACACTCTGTATACTTGGGTCATGACATCAGACTAGGGAAATCAAACCAGGATGCTGAAATAAAAAGAAGAACACAGCTGATATGGGCCGCTTTCGGTAAACTTGCATACATCCTGAAAAATAATTCAATTCCCATAAATCTAAAATATGCATATATATATATATATATATATATATATATATATATATATATATATATATATATATATAGCAATAGATGTGCTTGGATCCAGGGATTTTACGTTGAAGCTTAAAATGATGTCATATTTGTCAACTCTTACAGAGTGTGGAATAGTTAAGAACTTTTCCGAGTTTTTTACGTAAAATGCGGCTTCCTCCACACGTGATTGCTTGAGGCCAGCACGATATTTTTTAATTTCTGGGTAGGACAGTTGAAAGCGCTGACGATGGGTCTGCGAGGGACATTTTGTTTATTAATCCTATAGAGTTTTGAGCACCTGTTGGATTTTTCTCATAGTATCAGTTTTCGTTTGACATCCGGTTTTGTGGGTGAGTCCATGATTTTGGTCTTAGTTGTTTCTGGTGTTAGTTTAGATATATCGTGAGATCTCTTAGCACAGGCTTGTAAGCAGAATCTTGCAATATTTCTTTCATTTTTGTATGGTAGTCTTCGGTATCCATGATGCCAGTTGTCTTGCTTTTATGTGCTGGTAATACTGCTTATTTTGCTGAGGTTCTGTTCCGGAAGATTCGATTTTTTGATAATTATTAACACATTTTACCCATTTGTTCACTGCTCACCCTCCTCGTCTTTAGAAAAAAGAGTTGATTCCAACTCAATTTGTGCAATTTTACTTACATATATATATATATATATATATATATATATATATATATATATATATATATATATATATATATATATATATATGTTATATTTTTCAGCTTCTTGAACCATAGATTATACCTTTTTTTATATTCTGTCTTTTCTTGGGTTTAGGTTTTTTATTTAATAAGAAATCCAAAACAATTTTATGGTTCTTTATTTTACAATGCCCCAAAAAAAAAACGAAAGAACCCACACTTATTTTTGTTTAAATTAGGCTGGTGTAAATCTGGCTCAAATTTTGTATATCCATTCTGTTGTTAACAGTGTTTTTATCTTTTTTAATTTTTATCATTTCTTTTATCTGCAATTTTTGGTAATTTATATTTTGGCTCTCATTATGGGACTATTATAATTGAAGGTATGTTTTTCGTCCTGTGTGTGTTTGTTTAATGCTGTTGAGGCGTTTTTCGTATATTTATGGCCATTCAATCTGGTCTTTAGTAATTGGCTCGTCATGCCTATATATTTTTTGGTTAATTTATGCAAGGGATCGAATATACTACATTTGATTTATTCATGAGAGGAGTTTTACTTTTTAAATTTGTGAATAGTATATTTAATTTAATGTGAGGCCTGCGACATACGAGAATATCTTGCTTTTTTAAAATGTGTTTTATTTTTTTCTGACAGCTCACTAGTGTAAGGTAAACCTACATATTTTTACTGTTTATGTTCTGTTTCTTGTTATTAGGTTATTATAAAATTTATATGTTCGTTTATTAATTACTTCGGTGATAGTCTTTTCATTGAAATTATTATTTATTAGTGTCCTTTCTACTTTTGGCAGTATTCTTGGTTGGAATTCTGGAGACATTAGAAAGATGGAATGATCAGAAAGAACGATTATAACACTATTTTTTTGAGTTTTTGAGTGATTAGAGAAACAGTTTAGATATCTACCTGACCAAGTTGGTTTGGTGTACCATTCAGTTAAAATTTTGTTTTTTTCTGCGCATAAGTGTCATATCTAGAAAATTTATTTTATTATTATTTTCTGTTTCGGACGTGAAATATAATTTTGCGTTAAACACTTGGAGAATTTTATTGATGGGACGGCTGCTATGCAATCATTGACAAACCTTTTAAAAAATATATTAAAATGTAATTTTTCTAAAATTTTTTCCTCGAAACATCACTGAAATAATTAATAAACGAACATATAAATTTTATAATCACCTAATAACAAGAAACATAGAACATAAACAGCAGAAATATGTAGCACTACCTTACACTAGTGAGCTGTGAGAAAAATAAAACGCATTTTAAAAAAGCATGATATTATCGTATACCAGAGGTCTCATAATAAATTAAATACACTATTAACTAATTTAAAAAGTGAAACTCCTCTCAAGAATAAATCAAACTTAGTATATTCCATCCCTTGCTCAAATTGTCCCAAAAAATATGTAGGCATGACGAGTCAATTACTAAAGAACAAATTGAATGGTCATAAATATACGAAAAACACCTCAACAGCGTTAAACACACACAGGACGAAAAATATACCTTCGATTATAACAGTACCAGATATGAATTACCAAAAATTGCAGATAAAGGAAATGATAGAAATTAACAAAGACAAAAACACTGTTAACGATAGAACAGATATAGAACATTTAAGCCACATTTACACCAGCCTAATTTAAACAAAAATATTAAGTATTCGATCCTGTTAATAAACATCAAAAATTGAATATCCTCTTAAACATGAAATTAAATGTATGAGTTCTTTGATTTTTTTTTTTGGTGCATTGTAAAATAAAAAAAATAAAACACACTTTCATTCCATGTATCCTCAGTACCTAAATAGACGATGTAAAAGTGGCATTTCATTATTAATAAATAAACAAAATGTTAAGGTGTGTACTGGTAAAATTAAATACTTTTTTAAATTTCAATGGTGTTTTAGAGGATTTGTTTGCTGTTTAAAATTGTAGATATGTTCTTGTATGAATGTTTTTAAGTAAATAAAAAATATTTTTTTGAATATAAAATAAAAAATCAAAAATTTTGAACTTGGAATCCAATCCAAGTCGAGCAGCCGTCGAGGAAGCATTTCTTGAAAATGCCAGCTGAGATGTTGGCGAAATGTCGTGAAGATTTTTCTATTGACGAACGGATTGAAAAACGGAAAAACACCATTGCACAAACACACATATATACATATATATATATATATATATATATATATATATATATATATATATATATATATATATATGTTATATCGTAGATTTTCACGGATGGTAGAATGAATAGTTTGGTTATTCCGGGTTTCAATCCGTTCGTTCAAAAAACTAGACCCAGAAATTGAAAAATCTATAATACCAAGAGAAAAATCAAGCAGATGTCCAAAACTATATGGCTTACCAAAAATACATAAAACAAATGCACCACTCAGACCAATAGTGAGCGCCGTGGGATCTCCTACACAAAAACTGGAAAAATATCTAGCAAGTATCATGCAACCAAGAGTCGAACTGGCTGATTCCTTTGTGAAAAACTCCGAGCATCTGACTAAAATGATCAAAAACATTCACCTCGAAGAAAATGACATTTTAGCAAGCCTCGACATAAAATCGCTATATCCAAGCATACCATTGGATGAGGCTTTGGACAAAATCGTCATGAACGAGGATTTTCCAGACTACACAATTGAACTTGCAGCACACTGCCTAAAGAACACATACTTCATGTTCAATAACCATATATACAAACAAACAGATGGCGCACCTATGGGGTCCTCGCTTTCACCAGTCATTGCCAACCTTTTCATGATATATTTCGAACAAGAGGCACTGCAAAAGGCACCTTTAAAACCAAAATTTTGGAAACGCTATGTCGATGATATTTTTATAATATGGCCACATGGAAAAGAACACCTGGACGATTTCCTCATATATCTTAACAATATCCACCACAGAATCCAATTCACGCTAGAAATCGAACAAGAAAAGAAACTTCCTTTTTTGGACCTGCTATTAACTAGGAAACTCAACAACACCTTGGGCTTCAGCGTATATCGGAAACCCACACATACTGACCGATATCTCAATGCGGCGTCACATCATCATCCCTCTCAAAAGCAGGCAGTAGTCAACACATTAGTATCAAGGTCTCTCCGCCTAACAGAACCTGACACAAAACAAGACGAAATAAGACACATTTCAACAGCTCTAGAACGGAATGGTTTCTCACAAGCAGACATAAAGAAAGCCATAAAAAGACAAGAAAAGACTACAACAAAGACCAAAGACCAAGATCAAACAAGAATCTTAAGAAAACACAACATACAGCCCATATTTAAACCACAAAAAACAATAGCCAACATCCTGGGAAATCCTAAAGACAAGACCAACCTTGAAAATCATGGCGTTTACAGCATTCCATGTGCAGATTGTCATCAAACTTATATAGGCCAAACAAACAGGCGCATATCAGCAAGAATCCAAGAACATAAAAACAGCCTCAAAAACAAACAGACAACCTCAGCCCTATTTCAACATCACCAAACAACCGGACATACCATCAATTTCGAAAAAACAAAAGAAATAGCACCGGTACAGAACTACAAGGTACGCGTCATAAGAGAGGCCCTAGAAATCGAAAAAGCGGGACAGCTAAATAAACGAGACGATGCTATAAATTTTTCATCTACATGGAAAACATTAATAAAAAATTAAGAAAGAAAACAACAAAAATCAACTAGTACACGAGAGACCTGCATACAAGAACAAAGTATATCGCACTCGGGAGAGGGGAGGAGCCTACGAAGCCGCCCACCCAATCAGGCAGCGGGCCAACTAAACAAAACTCGAAATTCTTCAGAGGCCACAATCAGTTCTCAGCGAGTAACGAGACGAACCGCACTTGAAAATGCCAAATGAGATTTTGGCGAAACGTCGTGAAAACGATTTTTTGAACGAACGGATTGAAACCCGAAATAACCAAACTATTCATATATATATATATATATATATATATATATATATATATATATATATATATATATATATATGTTCATGGATAAGTTCCAAGATGTTCTAAACATGAACATAACGAGTTGTGTTTTAGATCCTTTCTCAAATGCAAATACAGCAGAATCATCAATTCTAGAACTTACAAATAACGAAAAACTTCAAGGAAAATTCAAAAATGGATATTAAGAGTTCAGGCTTGAAAAATCAATACCAGGATTCTTCCCTGGACTATGAGAAATAGTTTAAAATTTTTAATTCTATTTTCCCCATTAAGCCCATCTGGTGGTGCGGTGGTATGGTAGTGGCATAGCGCCACTTAGATGCCGGGTCGAATTCCGAGTCCGGCTTGGGTGTTTGTGGTTGTCCTAATAGACTAAGTTAGATTTTAAGTTTAATTTGTAATTTAAAATCACTACATAGTATAAAACAAAGTCGCTTTCTCTGTCCCTATGTCCCTTTGTATGCTTAAATCTTTAAAACTACGCACTGGATTTTGATGCGGTTTTTTTTCAATAGATAGAGTGATTCAAGAGGAAGGTTTATATGTATAATAACATCCATTAAATAGTGGAGAAATACTGTTATTTTTGAGGTTTCTAATGTGATGTCGTTAATTATCATATTTTTTTCCGCTTACATTGCAAACGCAGGCTGAACCCTACGAGATTTATCAAAATAATGTACTAATTATTTGTACACATTGAAAAGGTCTACAGAAAACTCCGCGATGGTATATGTCTATCTCTCATGGATATCCCACAATAACATTTTTTTGTCATTTACTTTTTACGACAAATAATGGCAAATTTTGAAGCGATTTTAACCAATACAGCATTAATCCTTATCCAATTAAATAGCTTAAATACATTGTTGATTTAATATAGATCTATATGGTCCTTTACAGCACAAGATTTAAATGAATATTTTCGAAGATATTACAGATTTAAAATTGCGGGAAGTAGCGCTTGCGGCGGTACTGGCCGACCGGGGCGGCGGCAGCGTGCCTATAAATAGCGCGTCGGAGGCCGATGTAATAATTGTTGTAAAAATAAAATAAATAGTCACAGTTTTTCTGTAGTGTATTTAGTATCAGCATTGCACCCGTGCGAAGCCGGGGCGGGTCGCTAGTTGATAATAAAGTGTGACTGGCTGCATGGCCGAACGGCCTAAAGCCAAAAAGTAGCGTGTTACTTTAAAAAAAAAATTTCCCCATTATATGTGATTGAATAAAAAATAATTTATTACAGATACTCTTATGAAAAATGGTCACTTGTTACGCAATAATTCTTCTTTAGTCCAAATTTAATGTTCAAGTAACCAATATAAATGAATTAAATCAAAGCTAATCTACTTTTGCACGCCCCCTGTTAATAGAGCTCCACAATGAATTCCCATGCATTGCTTACGCCATAAATACCAAATAAAACATTTAAATAATTAACTTCATGGCTTAAATACTACATTTTAATAATTAACATTATTTTCCATTTTCACGCAGACCATGTTTCTGACAGATTTAATTTTAACTTGTTGCCCTTTTATCAAATTAAATTTAACACAGCGTAACCCAAAATTTAGACGCTTTTAAGCAATATACATAAATATTTCATATTGTAATGGTGAAAAAACTTGTTATTTTTAGGTAAGTGTATTTTCATAATTGTATTTAATTTAAACGAACATTTTGAACAAATTACCATATTGTTTTAATAACAGCCAAATTGGGAAAAAAACATTTTTCGAAAAAAATTTAACCTTCTTCAACAAAAAACGAAAAATAATTCTATGAATTTTTAACAGTTATTCGATTATATGTAAAGGGTTTTCCAATAAGAGGTGTCATTTTGAAAAGCCCGCTATTTCGGTAGATGTCACTTTTGAAGCTGTAAGTTTTTGACGTTTGACAAGTAGAAACTACGCCATAAATAAAGATGGAACGATACACGCTTCAACAACGCATTGAAATTATTAAAATTCACTATAAAAATGGTGAAAATTTGGCAGAGACGGTTCGTAAAACTCGAACATTTTTGGGTCGTCATGAAGCACCTTGTCGGAGCGCAATAAAGAAATTGGTGAACAAATTCGAGCTGTTGGGACAAGTTAGTTATGTGAAGAAGAAAACCCGTGCACGTCGCTCAAGAACAGCCGAGAATATATTGCTGCTGTAGCCGAAAGTGTTGAAGAAAACCCAGGTTTGTCCATTCCTCGTCGTTCTTTGGAATTAGGGATTCCACAAACGTCATTACACCGTATTTTGCATAAAGATTTGGGTCTTAAGGCTTATAAAGTTCAGTTAACGCAAGAACTCAAGCCGGCCGATCATCAACAACGTCGTGCCTTTGCTGATTGGGTTCTTGAAATGCATGAAAATGATCCGGAATTCCATCGAAAAATCATCTTCAGTGATGAGGCCCATTTCCACCTCGGTGGCTTCGTCAACAAACAAAATTGTCGCATCTGGGGCTCGGAAAACCCAAGAGTTATTGTTGAAAAGCCTCTCTATCCTGAACGTGTGACTGTTTGGTGCGGTTTATGGTCCGACCTTACTTTTTCGAAAATGAGGCTGGAGCAACAGTTACGGTGAATGGATTGCGCTATCGAGAGATGATTAATGATTTTTTATGGCCAGAATTGGATGGTATTTATCTGGACCACGTTTACTTTCAACAAGACGGCGCTACGTGCCACACAAGCAACGAAACCATTGATCTTTTACGGGAAAAGTTTCCGGGCCGTGTTATCTCTCGAAGAGGTGATCACAATTGGCCACCGAGATCTTGTGATGTGACACCTTCCTTTGGGGCCACGTGAAAGACAAGGTCTACGTCAACAGCCCAGCGTCGATTCAAGACCTCAAAGATGGAATTCGTGAGGCTATCGAGGACATAGGGCAGCCACTTTGCGATTTGGTTATGGAAAATTTCATGAAAAGGATATGGTCCTGTAGGCATGGTCGTGGTGGTCATTTGGCTGATGTTATTTTCCATCATTAACGGCATACCTTCCTCTTTATAATGTAATAAATATCCGATCATTTATCTTAAAAAATGGCATTTTTCTTTGAATATCAAAATAACACCTCTTATTGGAAAACCCTTTATATAAACTAGCGCGTTCGGCCGCGTGGGTCGCCTGCCCGTAGGCTTCCCTCTGTGAGCCATACAGGACAGCGCGTGAGATGTTTATTTATAGCCCAAATAAACAACTATAGCATAACTTTTTCGTAAGACATTTTCTTATAGCTTGTAGACGATGATTCTAACTTTCGATAGCCGTCAAAAAAACCGAAAAAAGTTGATTGATTGTTTAACATTAATTATCTCAGACACTAAGCATCCTACGTAAAACTCTGTAATATGTTCTGCTTAAAATTGTACAAAGAATACGACTCAATAGTTAGTTTTGAGTAAATTGCATTTTTTTTAAATTAACAATTATTTGTTTATAACAATGTTATTCCCTACCCAGGAGAACTTCTACCATAAATATTTTTGTAACCTAACCTGAACTAACCTAAATTAAAAAATAAATATTTAGGCTAGATTCCCACTATAGGGCCGTTCTTGATACGCCCTCGGTACGCTCTCGGTCCGGTAAAATATTCTTACAGGAGAAACAATGAACCTATTCACACTATCGGTTTCACGGAGATTTCGATGTGGTAAAGTCTTTTCCATTCAAAGATGTTTTATCGAACCGAGAGCACTGACCTCTACTATGGACCCCTACTCTTATCGGCTGTTAAAGCCAAAAAATGGCAAACCATGGGCGAAAAAATGCGTTTCTGCACATCGGGCGCCAGTCATATTTTTGAACGTTGATCAGATAAGGGCATGCACATAAGCGACTTCCTGTTATCGATCGGTTGTTTCGTAGCACCATCCGGAAACAGCACAGTATCGGCTCAACGCCATTTTTGTGTTTAGTTTTGCTTTGTGAGTTGCTTGCGATTTAAACGGATTTATAGCGTTTTAAGTGATTTATTTTATTTGTTTTTGTGTTTTTATTTAATATAATGGAATGTGTACGTATTTTATTTGTTTTATTTTCCTTTTTCTCTATAGGGTAAAAAATAGTGTTGCTTTACAACGTTTTTGGATTTATAATGTTTTCGTATAACATTAAATTTCCAAAACATATAGTATGATATATTTTTAGCACTTTCCAAATGATTACCAAAAGATAAACTGAACTTTTAAGCAATCAATTCTTTAAAAAAATCTGAAAATTCGCACCAAACCATAGAATAGTTTATTCTATCATATGAAAAAAGTACATTCATCAATATGTCAAGAAATGGTACAATTTCTCCATCTATTACATTACTGACATAAATAAAAACATACATCCTCAAAATGAAGTTGGAATATTTTAAAACATACATATATAACTTACAATAATTATAATGCATTATTATTTTGTTATATACATAAAATATTTCAGTACAAGGTTTAAATTTTAGCCAGAATTGGCTCTATAATTTCTAAGCTCTGTTTAAATTATTTTTTCAAATTGTCGACGACTTTTTTCCAGTTGCTAATTTGCACAATGTCCATATTCTTGCATAACTTCATCCACCTTATATTTAACCGATGTTTCCACCCAGCTCAAATGTTTTTTTTGTTCTGCAGCCATTCTATGATTTATTATTTTGTATGTCTGAAAATTGAGGACCTGACGTTAAAAAGCGTTGTTCATTATTAATAATGATTTCGGAAGTAAATTCTGATTAGTTATGTCCATACTCATTTTATGAAATTGTTATGGTTCATGTGGTCATGGCAATCTCCACTTTGAAATCATCAAATTAAAAATTCATTAATATGTTAACAAAAGCAAAATATTACGAAATAAGTTAGACAAATGTGAATTTCTTTTGTTGGTATATTTTTTTTATTGACCCCAGCAATGACCTTGTTAACTTATTTTATTTGAAATAACATTTTCATCATTTTGTCGAAAAAATTAATACGATAAGAAAATATATGCTTCGTTCACCATTACGGCAGAAAAATATTATTATATAAAATGATTTTTAAATCCTGCATATCCGTTGACAAACCCATTTCGTATCAATATTTTCTTAAAAAATGAAAAAAAAGATAAGGAAAAGAAGGTCATTATTTTTTAATAATTAGAGAATAAATTGCCGGACCTTAAAAATGTTAATTATTCACTCCCACCCTACAACAAGAAAGTTAACGCACACAGACGGAAACAATAGATTAGAGAAATAGTAAGATACATTTACTTCACAATTCTACTTTCACAGTATAAGAAATGACTAAACTAACTCTCATCGGTAGACACAGACCGGATTATTCCCTTCTGCTTCAGATATTATTTGTGCCCATATGATGTGAATCCCAGAACAAGAGAGTTACATGACACCGACGTTTTTACTAAAGATTGCAACTTTGATAACTTGCTTGATTTAGACACCATTTATGACTAATTGAACTAACTAAATAGATTTTCGAAGTTCGGTCCTGTCGATGGTCACCTGATCATTTTGTAGTGCGCATGCCGACATCTGATCTACGATGTTTACATTTTATTGTCGTAAATTTGCCGTTTTTGGGATTAAACTTTGCCGATCTATAAATATTTTATCTATGACCGAGAGCGAATTGAGAGCGGCACTATAGTGAGAATCCAGCCTTAAGCTGCGAATCTCGCAAAAAATAATCATTATTTATGTACAGGGTGAGTCAACGATTGGATGAAGTAGGTTTGTGCCTTTTCGGTGAAATTAACAAAGAAACTATATTTATTGTTTGATAAAGTTTATTTTTACGCAGATTTTAAAAATATTTAGGACTCTACAGGGTGAGCCAAAAAACTAGGACAGCATAAAGTTGTATTTTTTTAAATAGAACACCCTATATACGAATCGTATTTTCGATTTAGCTTATAATTTTAAATCTTTTTTTATTAAGGGTTTACTATAACAAAACTTTATAGTTTCTGAGATAATTAAGTTTAAAGAAAAAAGTCACATTTTCAAGCATCAATTCAATCCTAAATAACGTTTTCAATTTTGTGACAAATATATTCAAATTTGGAATTTAGCAAGGCCAAGGACAAGTTAACATAATTTTTACCTAATATTTGCAATAAAAGCTACAGGGCGTTGAACGCATCGGCTCAAATTTAAACAAGTTTAAATGAATAAATATCTTTTTTTTTAAATGGTACACCCTGTATATTTTCATGTTATTTAATAGAGTAATAAAAACCCTAAAAGTTTTGTTCAATATATCCTATACCTATTTATAATAGTTTTTGAGATATTTCAGTTTTTCTTATTTTCCATACTTTTTTACAGAAATAGTCTTCATTATCATAGTAGCCATGTAAAATAATAAAAAAAAAACTACAGAAACAAACAGAATGTGGTTAAATATGATGAAATGCATTATTCGTTATATTACAACGGCAATAGTTTAATTAAACATAATGTGAAAAAATTAACACAACAATAACGACAAGGCAAATACATATTTACTTTTATACTAAATTGAAACAAAAAAATTACCTATTAAATACTGAGATTAATTATTTCTTTTTAATAAGTGTTCGAATAAACGACCCTCTTGTGCAATGCACAAATTTAGTCTTTTTTGCAGATTTTCTCGGACCCTGGACAAAATTAGTGGCGTTATTGTTCTACAGGTATCCCTAATCCTGTTTCGCATATCTTCTACTGTTGTTGGTGGATTAACATACACCTTATTTTTAATATAACCCCATAGGAAGAAATCTAATGGGGTGATGTCGCAAGACCTTGGTGTCCACTCAATGAAACCCCCACGTCCAATCCATTTTTGCGGATATCGTTGGTCCAAAAACGCACGAACTTCACGATGGTAATGCGGAGGCGCACCATCGTGCTGGAACCACATACTGTCGAGCTCATCCCTATCGAGACCTTGAAGCAGTTGGGGTAGTTCTTCTTGTAGAAAGTTCAGGTAACTATGGCCATTTAGTGGTTCATTAAAAAAGTGGGGTCCAATAATTCGATTATGATGAATACCACACCAAACATTTAATGACCAGTGGTTTTGATGTTGCACCTCTCTAATCCAAAATGGGTTTTCTGTGGCATAATAATGCATGTTGCGTCTATTTACGGCACCGTTACTTCTAAAAGTAGCTTCATCACTAAACATTACCTTGCATAATAAATTTGGATTTAATTGAATCTCCGCATTTATTGTACGACAAAAGTTTACACGACTTTCAAAATCCTGTCCATGCAATTCTTGGTGTAATTCCATGTGATATGGATGATACCTATATTTCTTGGTAGTACGATTAGCGGTGGATTGTGATGTTTCACATAATGCTGCTAACTGATGGCTACCAATATAAGGATTTTCCTGAACATTTAACAATACTTGTAGTTCTTTTTCTTCATTAGTTACTGGTTTGTTGACCACTTTACGTTTTGGATAATCAACAGTACCAGAAGAATCAAATCTTTGCATTAAGTTTTGAAAAGTATGGGTATTAGGCTGGCGTCGATCAGGATACTTCATTTTGTAAATTCTTTGAGCAAGAAGGCAATTTTTTTCAGTCTCTCCTATTGTATAAATCATATCTATTAACTCATTTTTTGGAAAATTCATTTTACAATATAAGATGAATGCAAAAAAAATCAAACTACACTACATAAAAATCAAAAGAAGCGATTGCGATTATAAATTTGACACACAGAAAAATGTTCTTTGACATTGTTTTTGCCATGGCTACTATGATAATGAAGACTATTTCTGTAAAAAAGTATGGAAAATAAGAAAAACTGAAATATCTCAAAAACTAATATAAATAGGTATAGGATATATTGAACAAAACTTTTAGGGTTTTTATTACTCTATTAAATAACATGAAAATATACAGGGTGTACCATTTAAAAAAAAAAGATATTTATTCATTTAAACTTGTTCAAATTTGAGCCGATGTGTTCAACACCCTGTAGCTTTTATTGCAAATATTAGGTAAAAATTATGTTAGCTTGTCCTTGGCCTTGCTAAATTCCAAATTTGAATATATTTGTCACAAAATTGAAAACGTTATTTAGGATTGAATTGATGCTTGAAAATGTGACTTTTTTTCTTTAAACTTAATTATCTCAGAAACTATTCAGTTTTGTTATAGTAAACCCTTAATAAAAAAGATTTAAAATTATAA
Organism: Diaprepes abbreviatus; assembly: GCA_034092305.1. Taxonomy (NCBI): domain Eukaryota; kingdom Metazoa; phylum Arthropoda; class Insecta; order Coleoptera; family Curculionidae; genus Diaprepes; species Diaprepes abbreviatus. Next base: position 1,597,266 of record JASJET010000230.1, on the reverse strand, counting down.
GCTAAATCGAAAATACGATTCGTATATAGGGTGTTCTATTTAAAAAAATACAACTTTATGCTGTCCTAGTTTTTTGGCTCAGCCTGTAGAGTCCTAAATATTTTTAAAATCTGCGTAAAAATAAACTGTATCAAACAATAAATATAGTTTCTTTGTTAATTTCACCGAAAAGGCACAAACCTACTTCATCCAATCGTTGACTCACCCTGTACAAATAAAAATCATTTTTTCTTTACAAGAACTTATCTTATAAAATTTATAACAAGTCGCTTTTTAATAATAATTAAATCCACTTTTATATCCTCCTTACACAATTTATTTCTTGTTCTTTTACATTACATCTTTTAATCCTCAATACAAAAAGCAACTTTTCACACTAATAAGACGAAAAGTTTAAGAGCTTTTCACACAGAGAAAAGTGGTTCACTTGAGAAGTTAATGGCAAGTCTCTTCTTTATACTGACGATGGTTGGAACTCCAATTCCCAAGAAGTAAAGGAAAAAAACAAACTTTTTGAGGTAATTTTTTACAAGTCATTTATTGGACATGAGTAATTTATGGATATAATTTTGGAGAGTTAAGGAACTAGTTGAATAGCTGTAAAACTTTTAGTTTGGGCAAAAAGAAAACTTAAGATGAATTGCTGTGCCGTTTGAGCGACTACCAAATGTCGTATTTGGAAAGATAAGCGTGTGTCTAACGGTTTGTGAAGGTTTCAGATTTCTTTGGAATTGATCAACAGGGAGTTGAAATTAATTGGGTATTTTCGAACGATAGTATGCTTTTTGCATTTCATTTTGGTGAGTGAGTTCATTTTTACTGCATTATTTATCTGCATATGCATATAAGTGAGGAGCAGTCATGAGCAGTACCTTGATTTTAGTTGTGTTAATGGATCTTAAATAAATAAAAAAGAAAATAAATAAAAAATCAATGCAGTCGTTTTCTTGTTTATCTATAAATTATTAAGGTGTAATAATTCGAACTCGTTTTGTTATATTACTGGTTCTCTGGTTCAGTGGAGTGGTGTAGTTTTTAACCAACTTCTAAAAGAAGGAGGTTCTCAATTCGTCGAGTTTGTATGTTTTTTTTATGTACACCGATTACTCCGGAACGGCAGCACCGATTTGAATGAATTTTTTTACGTTATGTTCAGGAAGTTGCTGTGGTGGTCCCATATTTTTTTGGACGAAATTGGTGCAGCAATATCCAAGATGGCGCTGACAATGTGGCGGTCAAAAAAATTAATTTTGTCCGATTTTCTCCAAAATTGGTATGGGGAAATTTTCGGGGTCGCATACAACCAATCTGAAATTATTTTTAATAAATTTAATATGGCGGATCCAATATGGCGGAAAAAAAATTATGTCAGATTTTCCCCAAAATTAGTATGGAGGAGTTTTCGGGGTCGCACATAACGAATCTGAAATTATTTTTAAAAAATTCAATATGGCGTATCCAATATAGCGGATAAAATATAATTTGTCCGATTTCTTTCAAAATTGATATGGGAGAGTTTTTGGGATCGCACATTACGAATCTGAAATTATTTAAAAAAATTTAAATATGGCGGATCCAAGATGGTGGATTAAAGATTCTACATCTCTCGATTTTGTCTAAAATCAATATTAGGGGATTTTTGTTAGAGTTAATAACGAATTAATTTTTTTTTAAACTCAATCTGGCGGATTCAAGATAGCGTCCTAAAAATTCTACATTTTTTAATTTTCTTCAAAACTGATTCTTGAGGCTATAAATTATACATTTAAAATTATTTTTTCAGGATTCAATATGGCGAATCCAATATAGCGCAGTAAAAATTTTACATTTTTCGATTTTATTCAAAGATGGGACTGAATCGTTTTTGAGGATGTAAAAAATTATTTTAAAAAAGTCTAATATGTCAAATGCAATATGACGGTATAGAAATTTTAAATTTCTGAATTTTATCCGAAATTGGTACTTGGTAATTTTGAAGGGTTTAGATTTAGATTAGATTAAGACGTTAAAACTATTTTTTTAAAATTCAATATGGCGGATCCAATATGGTGGGTTTAAAATTTTACCTTATTCGCATTTTTTCAGATTTGGAATTAGAGGGTTTTCGGGGTCGTGTATTACGAATACGAAGTTAATTTTTTACAAGTATTAGATTAATAAGATCCAATATGAGGGATTGAAAATTTTACATTTACCGATTTTGCCTAAACTGATATTGTGGGGTTCTTGGGGCGTGTACAAACTCAATATGCAGTATAAAATATATCGGGCTAAGAAATTTACTTCTCAAATTTTTTAAATACAGATATCGGAAGGTTTTGGGGCCAATATTAGCAATCTAAAATTAATTTCAAATTTAAGATAGTGGATTTACGTATTTGGAAAACTCGAAGAATCAAAAAATTTTTAGTGGTTCATTTTAGGGTGATTTGCAACTTAGGAAAAATGGGTACTTTTTTGCTACCTTGAAGTCATTGCGAGGTACACTAATCTCGATTAGTACTTAGTTTAAATAATTTATGGATATCATAATGAATTCGAAACTAAAAATTGAAAAATAAAATTTTTATAAAAAAAATTGAACCGACTTCTAAAAGTACGCTAAAAAGTGAAAAATAACTGTAAATTTTTATATGACATTGAAATTTTTGACGTCGGCGCCAAATTATTTCTAAATAAAATAAATAAATACTAATATATACAAATTATAGTAAGAAAGCAATTTCAAATAAAGTATTTTTAATCTGTTTATGCGAATCATATTTTATCAGGTATTTTTTTAGCGCCGACTTCAAAAATTTTAATGTAATATAAAAATTTCTAGTTATTTTTCACTTTTTAGCGCACTTTTAGAAGTCTGTTCAGTTTTTTTTTAAAAATTTTTTTTATCTAAATAATTATTTTCGTTGAAATGGCAATTTTATGTTACAAAGATAGATCCTTATTTAGGTAGTTTGAGGTAAAGTATCTTTTTTATGTTTTTAGGCGTTGCATTATTTGATATATATATATATATATATATATATATATATATATATATATATATATATATATATATAAATGTGCAATTTTCACAAGGAAAGTTTCAAGTCTAGAACCTGGAAATATTTTTCGAAAACGACTATTTTATTGAAGAAAATAGCCCACCCTACAAGAACTGTAAACAACCTGTAGGAGTTAAGATCCAGAGTAGAAACTGCCAGCGACGGACATTGGGCCACTATAGAAATATTAAATTTTCACAAGGAAAGCTTTCAGTCTACAACATGGAAATATTTTTTTGAAACTTCCAGTATATTGAGCAAAATAACCTACCATATAAGAACTCTCAATAACCCGTAAGAGCTAAGATACAGAGCAGAAACTGCCAGCGATGAACAGTGGCCAACAAAGAAATATGTACATATTTATATTGACCCACTGTTCGTCGCTGGCAGTTTCTAGTCTGTATCTTAACTCTTACGGGTTGTTGAGAGTTCTAATATGATGGGTTATTTTGTTCGACATAGAGTTAGTTTTCGAAAAATATTTCCAAGTTGTAGACTCGAGGATTTCCTTGTGAAAATTGGCACTTTTGTTTACACAATCTAAAATATATTTTTGTGAAGATCATATTTGTTTATTTTTCTTGTATTAAAAGTTTTTATTTTCCAAGTTTTCAAAGATGAAAACTGGAATTTTGAGGTTAGAAATAAAGTAATCAAAGTTTGGTAATAATGTTTTATTTCATTTCAGTTTTGAGCTTATAAATACCTACGATTACTATTATGTATTCATTATGGGCTGCAGAAATAACAATGTTTGATATACTACTTACATGGAGATCTTCACATTTCTAAATTTAGTAGAGGAGAGGTTACTGTTTGTAAAAATCAATTATCGGCAGATTCGAACTATTTACCCTAATAAACTTACTTTCCATCATGAGAAAACTTCTTAGAATCGTTTTCAAAGGGATAAGTAAGCAAATTTTGAAGAAAATGCACGAAAATCACTATAAAATAACGAAAACCTAACAGCGTAGCCTTTGACAGTGATGAACAAGTGGCGTTATGCACATGCGACTTTTTATTATAAAAACACTCTGTATATGTGAGTCGTATTAACGACTTTGATCCTTATCGGACTGTTAATAATAAAAGTGGTTTTGTTTGTTTGTTAATCTCGTGCTGGTGCGAAGCCTGGGCGCGACGTTATTTACAGGTCACAATAATATAAATTTCGGTAACCTTTCGTGAAAAAATATTTTTTTTTATAACTAAAGACTTTTTTGATAACCGAAGTTGATTTTATGTACAAGTAAATGGGAGCTTTGGTGAATTTTTCTCCATTATACCAACCAATCCATTAACATGACAATATTCCCTAATCCATATTCGAAATAATTCAATCATTTAATACAATATTAATTCCAGTAATGTTGCCATGTAACTAAATTGTAATTTCATGAAATCCAATGAAATTGGATGATATTTATCAGTAAGAACCGCCACAGTTCATTAGTTAATGGAAAATCAGGATAGCGTTTACCAACACCGGAAATTATGCAAACCATTGTTACAAATATTTGTCTGATTTTCGTATGGTGCATTAAATAAAAATTATCGGCACGTAAACCGAATAGAGGACCGACGTAAACCACTCCGGTTTGTTACGATGGGGAAATACGGTCGCTTGTAAAAGATTAATCCTTTCGAAAACATAAACGGAGCTATATTTCGTGATCATAAAAATTAGTGAGATCTCGTGTGGAACTAATCCTGTCTATTAAATCTATCATTACTATATACAAATCTCTGTAAGCTCTAACCCAAATAGCACACTTCAGTCCACTGGATATCCATCGTTTATCCAAAGCTGGACATACTGGATTTTTTGGATTACATATATTGTCTAAGTATGAATCATTTTTGGATATTAATAGGACTAATTTTGGATGTCCATATATTGTACATTCTTGACCCGATTGTGGACATATTATCCGATGGTATTGTGCTTTTTGGATAAATAGGTCATAATCTATGGTTCCCTCTTCTTGACGTTCCGGTAACGTGAATGGTAGATATTTTCAGAATTTGCTTAGGGTCCGAGAGCTTACAGTAACTAATTAATCTGCACTTCTGAAGACACAGACCACTCATGTCATCAAATCGTCGATAACAAGTAACCATAGATGGCCCTTTTAGTCCTAAAAATTAAACAGATATAAATTACATTAGCGAACCAGGTAACAGGAACTGGATCAACATATTACACTTATTGATTACAATTGTCAAGTTTTTAATACAATACTATATAAGAATATAAAATTTTATAATTAGTCGAATTGCAAGTGCTACAAAATATAGCTTCAATTGATTTAAATTGTTCAAGCTGTAGAAGGATCGCTATGAATAAGTTATCTGGTTCCATAGTAATAGGTACAATTTCAATTGGGTAATAGAAAATATACCAATTATTTAAATAAAGACTTTTTATTGTTACAATAATTATTTTTTTCTAGATTTATTTCTGTCGTTTAATCTCTTCTGCCATTGTCTAATCTCGTCTTCGGCAGTTTTTTATCGGCCCCCCATTCTTCTACCGCAGCTGAAAATTAATAAGGTTTAACGTTAAATGATTACAGTATTTTATGGTTTTGTAGAAATTTAAATATCTCTCTCCCTCTCTCTCTCCCTCTCTCTCTCTCTCTCTCTCTCTCTCTATATATATATATATATATATATATATATATATATATATATATATATATATATATATATAAAACCAAATGCATCGTTATTGCTTAGAGTGCTTAAACCAACAGGCCAGAAAAAAAAATTTTAACACACTTTTTGTCTGGGTATTATCAGAACAAGAGGATCTAGAGTTCAACGTGTGAAATCTGACACCTAATTTGTTCTTATTATTTACGAGTATGACAAATAAAACAGAGAGATTTTTTTCATCAAATTTTTATATTTAAGTGGTAACTTACCTACAAATAGTGAACATAAGTTCTTTAATTTAATTTTTAATTCTTGGAAAGGCTATCTGTCATTGTTACAATAAAATATCTTTTAATAAGTTAATAGGTATAATTTCCTCCAATTTTCGCTAATTGTAAAACCTAAAATTATATTACTTTATTGAGATAATTAAACGTTAATTCCACATATGCTAACCTAAGAATATTTTTGACTTTAAGAATCAAAGTAAAAAAATATATATAAAATAATCCTGTAAATTAAGTTTTTTTTTATCAATAGACTCATACACATAAAGAAGCATTACTCGAATAAGTTTCAGCTTTTATTTCAGAAGTGTAATAAACTTACTGCATCTTTGAAGTTTAAATTATCCTGAAGATCTTATGTGACTTGAGGCAGCTGATTATTTTCTTAAGTAAAAGGATAGTTGAACTCTCGCAGAAAATTCTTTGTAGATACTTGTTGTTTTTTCCCTATTTAAGATTACCTGAATATCCTCTCTAATTTGGTACAAATTGGCTTTCACATAGGAATTTTATTTGGACCAATCTGTGGAAAATTCATCTAAAAAATAATTAAAATAAATTAAATTATAAGTCTAAACCTAGAGTCGAACTGTCAAAATTTTAATATATATTTTTAAACAATTATACTGCAAAAAAATACAGATCAATGTAAACTTTTACTAGCGTTTAATCCAAAATAGTCATAAAAAAATTAATATAATTATTCAAATTTGCTATAGCTTTTATTCCATTATAAATTTTGATAACATTTATTAATGCCAGCAATCTTATTAGACTGATTACTCAATAATGACTTTGTCAGAGAGAATTTTCTCTAAAATTTACAATTTTATTATTACACAAATTCACAACTCTATCTGTGCTCCATTTTAACCAACAAGATACAAAATTCATTGGCCTATTAAAATATTTGCACTTATTTGTAGTAATTTCCATTTAAATAAGTAATTGTATGAAAAAGTATAGCTACAAAAGCTATATTTTAACATACGTGTTTTGATACTGAATATTTTGTTCACTTTCAAATTTGTGCGAGTTTGATACTAAATTATCAGCTTTTCGTCGGGCATGTCTGTAGTTTCGTTCGGTAATTTTTGGTATAATTAAAAAAATTAAATTAAAAATAACTATACTTACCTTTAACGGTGGCATCTTTTTCAAGCACACTTGATTTTAGCTCAACTAAAACTCTAAAGGTCTTTTTTAGCTTGACGTCAACACACTAATGGGCACAAAATATCTGAAGGGATATTTTGTGATCATGGCGGGCCGGCGGGTTAAGAAATGACAATTCTACAGGCCGATATTACAGTATCCGATTTTACCGACAACCCGAAATTTAATTTATGGACGTCCGATGGACTTACACTGGACATCCAGATATGAACGTCCATATAGATTACAGGTCATCACATCTAATGGATATCCATAAACGGTCCATGGACATACAGGACATTATATGTACCTATTCTGGATATCCAATGGAAATCTTGTGCTATCTGGGAAGTCTTAAGTATAGACTAAATAAACATAAGACTGTTACTCCAATGCTATAATTTTGACTCTCATAAAATGGACGCAACGATAGGACACAACTCGTTCATCATTACAATGTTGCAAATGATTGAATAAAGTAATAAAATATTATTTACATGCCTTTGTAAGAAGTATAAAAAATTTAAATTGTTGGATTTCTGTTTAAAACGTGGCAATGTTGTATATCTCTACTTGCCAACTAAAGTGGATAAACTTACTCTTGATACATTGATGAAATGCATAGTTGCCACTTCATAGCGACCTTTTACTGAAATCACAACGTTGCCAATTCTTAAATATCACTAATAAGATGCTACATGATTTTATGGAAAAACAAGTTCAAAACTACAAACTAGAATGTGGCTTAAATATATTGGTTCTTTGAGAAAAGAAAACCTCTATAACAATGGTATAACATAGGCCTGTTGTTAAATAATGTTCACAGGGCTACATTTATGACATGATAAAATCTTAGTTATTGAATATTTCCTTAAAATATGACAACACTGCACTACCCTCGCAAAATATCAAGGCCCGTATCCTCAAAAGTGTGATGTGAATGGCGATGTGAACTGTCACTTTATACTTTTGACAGTAAAAGCCGTATTCTTGAAAAGGCAATGTTGCCAGATATGAACGTGTTAAAATACGCGGATATCAAAAAATAAAATGGATGACAGATTGAATTGAACTGTCAGACCGGAAATGTCCGTAGTATGTTTTGTCGCCATTTTAGGCAAAAAGTAGTTTTGGTACATCAAATTAATCATCAAAAGCGATCAGTCAAATATTTAAGTGTAGGCCACAAAATTTTCTTAAATTGACACTCTAGAACTGTTAAACAAAATGCATACAAAAAGCTAAGAAATTTAGGATTCTAATATATAAAGAAAAAGGGATATCAAGAAAAACAGCAACTCATATATACAGGGTGAGTCAACGATTGGATGAAGTAGGTTTGTGCCTTTTCGGTGAAATTAACAAAGAAACTATATTTATTGTTTGATACAGTTTATTTTTACGCAGATTTTAAAAATATTTAGGACTCTACAGGGTGAGCCAAAAAACTAGGACAGCATAAAGTTGTATTTTTTTAAATAGAACACCCTATATACGAATCGTATTTTTGATTTAGCTTATAATTTTAAATCTTTTTTATTAAGGGTTTACTATAACAAAACTTTATAGTTTCTGAGATAATTAAGTTTAAAGAAAAAAAGTCACATTTTCAAGCATCAATTCAATCCTAAATAACGTTTTCAATTTTGTGATAAATATATTCAAATTTGGAATTTAGCAAGGCCAAGGACAAGTTAACATAATTTTTACCTAATATTTGCAATAAAAGCTACAGGGTGTTGAACACATCGGCTCAAATTTGAACAAGTTAAAATGAATAAATATCTTTTTTTTTTAAATGGTACACCCTGTATATTTTTATGTTATTTAATAGAATAATAAAAACCCTAAAAGTTTTGTTCAATATATCCTATACCTATTTATAATAGTTTTTGAGATATTTCAGTTTTTCTTATTTTCCATACTTTTTTACAGAAATAGACTTCATTATCATAGTAGCCATGTAAAATAATAAAAAGAAACTACAGAAACAAACAGAATGTGGTTAAATATGATGAAATACATTATTCGTTATATTACAACGACAATAGTTTAATTAAACATAATGTGAAAAAATTAACACAACAATAACGACAAGGCAAATACATATTTACTTTTATACTAAATTGAAACAAAAAAATTACCTATTAAATACTGAGATTAATTATTTCTTTTTAATAAGTGTTCGAATAAACGACCCTCTGGTGCAATGCACAAATTTAGTCTTTTTTGCAGATTTTCTCGGACCCTGGACAAAATTAGTGGCGTTATTGTTCTACAGGTATTCCTAATCCTGTTTCGCATACCTTCCACTGTTGTTGGTGGATTAACACACACCTTATTTTTAATATAACCCCATAGGAAGAAATTTAATGGGGTGATGTCGCAAGACCTTGGTGGCCACTCAATGAAACCCCCACGTCCAATCCATTTTTGCGGATATCGTTGGTCCAAAAACGCACGAACTTCACGATGGTAATGCGGAGGCGCACCATCGTGCTGGAACCACATACTGTCAAGCTGATCCCTATCGAGACCTTGAAGCAGTTGGGGTAGTTCTTCTTGTAGAAAGTTCAGGTAACTATGGCCATTTAGTGGTTCATTAAAAAAGTGGGGTCCAATAATTCGATTATGATGAATACCACACCAAACATTTAATGACCAGTGGTTTTCATGTTGCACCTCTCTAATCCAAAATGGGTTTTCTGTGGCATAATAATGCATGTTGCGTCTATTTACGGCACCGTTACTTCTAAAAGTAGCTTCATCACTAAACATTACCTTGCATAATAAATTTGGATTTAATTGAATCTCCGCATTTATTCTACGACAAAAGTTTACACGACTTTCAAAATCCTGTCCATGCAATTCTTGGTGTAATTCCATGTGATATGGATGATACCTATATTTCTTGGTAGTACGATTAGCGGTGGATTGTGATGTTTCACATAATGCTGCTAACTGACGGCTACCAATATAAGGATTTTCCTGAACATTTAACAATACTTGTAGTTCTTTTTCTTCATTAGTTACTGGTTTGTTGATCACTTTACGTTTTGGATAATCAACAGTACCAGAAGAATCAAATCTTTGCATTAAGTTTTGAAAAGTATGGGTATTAGGCTGGCGTCGATCAGGATACTTAATTTTGTAAATTCTTTGAGCAAGAAGGCAATTTTTTGAGCCTCTCCTATTGTATAAATTATATCTATTAACTCATTCTTTGGAAAATTCATTTTACAATATAAGATGAATGCAACAAAAACCAAACTACACTACATAAAAACCAAAAGAAGCGATTGCGGTTATAAATTTGACACACAGAAAAATGTTCTTTTACATTGTTTTTGCCATGGCTACTATGATAATGAAGACTATTTCTGTAAAAAAGAATGGAAAATAAGAAAAACTGAAACATCTCAAAAACTATTATAAATAGGTATAGGATCTATTGAACAAAACTTTTAGGGTTTTTATTACTCTATTAAATAACATGAAAATATACAGGGTGTACCATTTAAAAAAAAAGATATTTATTCATTTAAACTTGTTCAAATTTGAGCCGATGTGTTCAACACCCTGTAGCTTTTATTGCAAATATTAGGTAAAAATTATATTAACTTGTCCTTGGCCTTGCTAAATTCCAAATTTGAATATATTTGTCACAAAATTGAAAACGTTATTTAGGATTGAATTGATGCTTGAAAATGTGACTTTTTTTCTTTAAACTTAATTATCTCAGAAACTATAAAGTTTTGTTATAATAAACCCTTAATAAAAAAGATTTAAAATTATAAGCTAAATCGAAAATACGATTCGTATATAGGGTGTTCTATTTAAAAAAATACAACTTTATGCTGTCCTAGTTTTTTGGCTCACCCTGTAGAGTCCTAAATATTTTTAAAATCTGCGTAAAAATAAACTGTATCAAACAATAAATATAGTTTCTTTGTTAATTTCACCGAAAAGGCACAAACCTACTTCATCCAATCGTTGATTCACCCTGTACAGTAATTGTAAAAAGTCAGCACTGATAAACCTTGAAACGGTGGAAATTACAACTCTACGTAGTATGACTAAAAGCCATCATCTCAATCCACTATCGAAACTATCCAATCAGTTATTCATTGTATGAATTCACAAAATATCCAGCCTCTTACTGCCAGATGTTCTGCCTTGACAACTAAATTTGAAAGAAAACCTGAAACTTGAACAATGATAGAGAAACTATTTAAAACCAGGGACCGAAACCAAAGGCCAGACAGAAGACGTCCATTAAAGATACTGGCGGATCTCTCATTCAACTTTTAATACAGCGTTTTTTTATTTTATAAAGATTGGTAGAGGCTTGAAGATCAAATGTACCATAAATAAGGTTTTTATGCTGAAGGACCTCATTCGTTGATCTATAAGGTTTATATTTATATGTCCCGATAAATTATAATCATAATATTTATTTAATTGTAGTGTGCTATAGTGTTTAACACAGTCTAATTAAGTGAAGTGCTGTAGTTAACATAATGTAAATATAAAATTTGTTACTTATTTAAATAAAAGTTTCAGAGAGCTTACAAACTGTTATTTCTCAAATTTATTATAAGTTGGGTCGTGAAAAGAATTATGTTAGACTTAACTGTTTAAAACTAAGATACTCGGCTGTTATGGACCCAAGTATTTACGTTAAATCCATAAGCAGAACTGGCCTTAGAAAAACATTTTTAAATAGCACGCTCCTGTAATAATTTTATGTCTGTAATCTCAAATTTACTTAATATTTGCGGAACATATTCAACTTTTTAAAGGTATTTTATTAGAAAATTTGAAAATATTAAAAATATCGGGGTACCACCTAATTAACATGTCAACTCTTTATTCAAAAAATAAAACATCTTAAAAAAACGGTTCGTTAACATATTATTTTTTTATGACGGGTTATTTTGAACAACCAAAAATAAAATACAAATCTTTAATACTATTTAATTTCTTGAAATCCGTGCGTTAAATATGTCATTTAGCGGCTGACATTTCATTTGCGCCTATTTCACCGTTCTTGTCTTCCACTGGGCGATCGAGGATATGAACAATGGACGTTTCAAGAACACGCATTCGCCACCTTTTCACCGTTCACTTCACGTTCCCCAGTTCGAGGATAGGGCCCCAGGGATATTTTGTGAAAAGAATTGTCTGCTCTCGCACCTCATGGCGGTTTTATACAACATTTGTTGATTTGTGTTAGTCTTATGTTATTGAGTGAACCATCGAGATGTCGCCACTACGTCTTATTTATTAGTTTTCAATGTGAAATTTGTTTATAGGATACAAATACGCGATGATGGTTTGTAACGAATGCAATACCGAGAATTTCTTATTTTATTACATATATATATATATATATATATATATATATATATATATATATATATATATATATAGGAATTGATTTTTTTTGAACTATTAAATATGTTTTTAGTTGGTTATTTTCTTAGGAACATGGTTCATTTTGGTATTGAAACTACATATATAAAGTAGTCATACTTATTTTATATATATTTTATATTTCAGGACGTTTCGATTCTTTCGAATCTTTTTCAACTGAGGGTTTCCGCGGATTCCACTAAAATGTACATTTTTAATATTATTATATCGGAAAAACAGGTTAAAAACTTACCATTAAGAACAGAGATTTTTGTTTTAAATAAAAATTAATTACAACACGAACCAATTATAATCACACACTCTATTATATATTAACTTTTCGAAAGTATTTTTATAAGTCCAGCTAGAAGAATGGACACTACATTTTTAACCCTATAACTGTCTTGACTTGACTAAATGTGGAACCCAGATGGTGTATGTTTTAGGTACTTTAAGTACTAACCTGAACTAACCTGAATTAACCTGAACTAACCTGAACTAACCTGAACTAACCTGAACTAACCTAAACTAACCTGAACTAACCTGATCTATGAATTTTTTACACATACCTAAGACACTTTTAAAACTTCTCTTAAAATCCCTGAGTGCTGGGTGGCTTCAAAAATGCATAGTGAATTTTTTAATTAACAATAAAAAAATTTTTTTATGTCAGTGGATATACCCCTTTAAAATAAATTGTTAGCGTTATATTTGTTGTACTCTGAATTTTTACAGATATCTAAGACACTTTTAAAGCTTCTCTTAAAATCCCTGGGTGCTGGGTGGCTTTGAAAATCCATAGTAAATTTTTAAATAAACAATAAAAAATTTTTTTCATGTCGGTGGATGTACCCCTTTAAAATAAATTGTTGGCGTTATAATTGTTGTACTATGAATTTTTTACAGATATCTAAGACACTTTTAAATCTTCTCTTAAAATCCCTGAGTGCTGGGTGGCTTTGAAAATGCATAGTGAATTTTAAAATTAAAAATAAAATTTTTTTTAACGACAGTGGACATACTCCTTTAATATAAATTGTTAGCGTTATAATTGTTGAACTATGAATTTTTTACAGATATCTAAGACACTTTTAAAGCTTCTTTTAAAATCTCTGAGTGCTGGGTGGCTTCAAAAATGCATAGTGAATTTTTAAATTACCAAAAAAAAAAATTTTTAACGTCAGTGGATGTATCCCTATAAAATAAATTGTTAACGTTATAATTGTGGTACTGTGAATTTTTCACAGATACCAAAGACACTTTTAAAGCTTCTCTTAAAATCCCTGAGTGCTGGGTGGCTTCAAGAATCCATAGTGAATTTTTAAATAAACAATAAAAAAAATTTTTCACGTCAGTGGATGTACCCCTTTAAAATAAATTGTTAACGTTATAATTGTTGTACTATGAATTTTTCACGAATAACTAAGACACCTTTAAAGCTTCTTTTAAAATATCTGAGTGCTGGCTGGCTTTGAAAATCCATAGTGAATTTTTAAATAAACAATAAAAAAAATTTTTAACGTCAGTGGATGTACCAATTTAAAATAAATTGTTAGCGTTATAATTGTTGAAATATGAATTCTTTACAGATACCTAAGACACTTTTAAAGCTTTTCTTAAAATCCCTGAGTGCTGGGTGGCTTTGAAAATCCATAGTGAATTTTTAAATTAACCATAAAATATTTTTTTAACGTCAGTGGATATACCCCTTTAAAATAAACTGTTAGCGTTATAATTGTTGAACTATGAATTTTTTACAGATACCCAAGACACTTTTAAAGCTTCTCTTAAAATCCCTGAGTGCTGGGTGGCTTTGAAAATGCATAGTGAATTTTAAAATTAAGAATAAAATTTTTTTTTAACGACAGTGGACATACCCCTTTAATATAAATTGTTAGCGTTATAATTGTTGAACTATGAATTTTTTACAGATATCTAAGACACTTTTAAAGCTTCTCTTAAAATCTCTGAGTGCTGGGTGGCTTCAAAAATGCATAGTGAATTTTTAAATTACCAAAAAAAAATTTTTTTTAACGTCAGTGGATGTATCCCTATAAAATAAATTGTTAACGTTATAATTGTGGTACTGTGAATTTTTCACAGATACCTAAGACACTTTTAAAGCTTCTCTTAAAATTCCTGAGTGCTGGGTGGCTTCAAGAATCCATAGTGAATTTTTAAATAAACAATAAAAAAAATTTTTCACGTCAGTGGATGTACCCCTTTAAAATAAATTGTTAACGTTATAATTGTTGTACTATGAATTTTTCACGGATAACTAAGACACCTTTAAAGCTTCTTTTAAAATATCTGAGTGCTGGGTGGCTTTGAAAATCTATAGTGAATTTTTAAATAAACAATAAAAATTTTTTTTAACGTCAGTAGATGTACCAATTTAAAATAAATTGTTAGCGTTATAATTGTTGAAATATGAATTCTTTACAGATACCTAAGACACTTTTAAAGCTTTTCTTAAAATCCCTGAGTGCTGGGTGGCTTTGAAAATCCATAGTGAATTTTTAAATTAACCATAAAATATTTTTTTAACGTCAGTGGATATACCCCTTTAAAATAAATTGTTAGCGTTATAATTGTTGAACTATGAATTTTTTACAGATACCCAAGACACTTTTAAAGCTTTTCTTAAAATCTCTGAGTGCTGGGTGGCTTCAAAAATGCATAGTGAATTTTTAAATTAACAATAAAAAATTTTTTTAACGTCAGTGGATGTACCCCTTTAAAATAAATTGTTTTTAGAAATTCCCTTATATTGGTTTATTTTAATATGTCGAAATAAATTCGATTTATATTATTAATGTCTGTTTTATCGTTTACAGCATACGGATTTTTTTTTATTGCGTTCAAACGAGATTTTATGAAATGAAATAAAAATCACAAAAGATAATCAAACATGCGAGCTACGGAGAAGAAAAAATCTTGCATGGACAGCCTATGGAAAACTTAAAGAGATCTTTAAAAGCGATGTACCAATTTCTTTAAAACGTAAAACATTTGACCAATGTGTGTTACTGGTTATGACCTACAGTGCTGAAATTTTGACATTGACAACTGCAACTTCTAAAATTGCAACAAAGTATGAGGGATGCCTATGTCTAGCAGTGGACGCAAAGGGCTGGATCAAGACACTCTAGTGGATCTCCTTCAAGAAGTAAACCAATCCCAATTATTTTTCTCTATTTTGCTTGGACTAAATTACTCTTTGGTGACAACAAACGCGCCGACGCAACCGAAACAACTTGTTCTGTATATTCTTTCTCCAAATACAAAATATAAAATTATTTTCCATTTTTTCATTCGCCTTTTTCAACTCGGAGAATTATTTCCTGAAAGCAAAGATATAAAAATTTAATTAGATATCCAGCGTGTCCCGGCTGATTCGGCACCTTTTCCTGATTGACGTGTCTTTTTTACTGCCTCGTGACACGTAAAAAACGAGGCGAGCTTTCGCACATAAAAAACGTTTTTGTGTGTCCCATCTAAGATTACAAAATATGTGAGATAAAAGCCCTTCGAGATTTTTTTATTATTATTTTCTTGAAGTTCAAGGTATAAAATACGGTGTATTGTGGCAATGAATTCGTTGAATCAAATTTATTATTCCTGATACCTGATAAGAATATATTCATAAGGTTTTGGATATTTTTAAAAATTTCTAAAATTTTCCAAAAATTTCCCTTGTTATGTTCTAAATAGAACGTATCACACTTATGACAAGTGATGTATTCGCCCCTCTCAGTGGGTCGAGTGTTATCGAAGAGTGAGTTCGAGTCGCGACACGAATATGAAAAAAACAATTTTTCTTTTGCGTGGAAATTCTCTCAAGTAGTCTAGTAACTAGTAGGATTGTCGTGATTTGATTCTTTAGTAATATATTGATATAACAAACTAACATTAAGAATTCCAGGACAATACACAAGTTGCTGAGGGTAGTAAAGGGTTTTCCAATAAGAGGTGTCATTTTGAAAAGCCCGCTATTTCGGTAGATGTCACTTTTGAAGCTGTAAGTTTTTGACGTTTGACAAGTAGAAACTACGCCATAAATAAAGATGGAACGATACACGCTTCAACAACGCATTGAAATTATTAAAATTCACTATAAAAATGGTGAAATTTTGGCAGAGACGGTTCGTAAAACTCGAACATTTTTGGGTCGTCATGAAGCACCTTGTCGGAGCGCAATAAAGAAATTGGTGAAAAAATTCGAGCTGTTGGGACAAGTTAGTTATGTGAAGAAGAAAACCCGTGCACGTCGCTCAAGAACAGCCGAGAATATTGCTGCTGTAGCCGAAAGTGTTGAAGAAAACCCAGGTTTGTCCATTCCTCGTCGTTCTTTGGAATTAGGGATTCCACAAACGTCATTACACCGTATTTTGCATAAAGATTTGGGTCTTAAGGCTTATAAAGTTCAGTTAACGCAAGAACTCAAGCCGGCCGATCATCAACAACGTCGTGCCTTTGCTGATTGGGTTCTTGAAATGCATGAAAATGATCCGGAATTCCATCGAAAAATCATCTTCAGTGATGAGGCCCATTTCCACCTCGGTGGCTTCGTCAACAAACAAAATTGTCGCATCTGGGGCTCGGAAAACCCAAGAGTTATTGTTGAAAAGCCTCTCTATCCTGAACGTGTGACTGTTTGGTGCGGTTTATGGTCCGGCGGGGTCATTGGACCTTACTTTTTCGAAAATGAGGCTGGAGCAACAGTTACGGTGAATGGATTGCGCTATCGAGAGATGATTAATGATTTTTTATGGCCGGAATTGGATGGTATTTATCTGGACCACGTTTACTTTCAACAAGACGGCGCTACGTGCCACACAAGCAACGAAACCATTGATCTTTTACGGGAAAAGTTTCCGGGCCGTGTTATCTCTCGAAGAGGTGATCACAATTGGCCACCGAGATCTTGTGATGTGACACCTTGCGATTTCTTCCTTTGGGGCCACGTGAAAGACAAGGTCTACGCCAACAGCCCAGCGTCGATTCAAGACCTCAAAGATGGAATTCGTGAGGCTATCGAGGACATAGGGCAGCCACTTTGCGATTTGGTTATGGAAAATTTCATGAAAAGGATATGGTCCTGTAGGCATGGTCGTGGTGGTCATTTGGCTGATGTTATTTTCCATCATTAACGGCATACCTTCCTCTTTATAATGTAATAAATATCCGATCATTTATCTTAAAAAATGGCATTTTTCTTTGAATATCAAAATAACACCTCTTATTGGAAAACCCTTTAGTTTTCATTTATTCCAATAAGTATCACCTACAAAAAAAAAACATAAAGGCATGGAACAATGTAAAAAAAATATATCATTACTGTAATAAACATCATAATAAAAATTATAGTTCATTCTTAACTGTAGATAAAAAAAGAAAAAAAAATGAAAAGGAAAAAAATCACAACAATAATTATACACTTGTAAATACCTTTCTTGAATAATTCTATCAAATTAATGTAGTAAAAACAAAACAATTAAAAATTAATATAAAGAGCAATATTATAAATGAAAAAAATTTAAATAACAACACATTTAAAATTTAATGATGCAGCAACAAAATTTCAACGTCGTGACAATGCTGTCTTTGTCACACTCATAAAACTCTTCCATTGTATACAAATCTTCTTTACACAAAAAGATTTTTAGGACAGACACACTTTAATCTATTTCTTGGTAGTAAATGTTCATTTTCAGGTAAATAATTAAAAACTTTTATTATAGAAAACTCGACATTTTTCTGCAAATCACTAAAGTTATATTTATCAGGAAGCAGATTTGTTTTATTTCTAGTAATATTGTTTTGTTTAATAGATGCACCCTCAAAAAGATCCCTGTTATCAAAAATAAACATCACCGAAACCAAAATGTACATACCTATAACCGTCAAAATATTGTTACTAATAAAGATATTGCTACAACTTTCTTGTTGCTTCATTGCAAAAATACATATTATACATATATATACATATCTTTTTGTAGAACCAAAAGTCTATTAATATCACAGGAATTATCCGAAAATATCAAACCATATCTGAATCTGGACTGTATAAATGCATGGTAAGCTGACAGAGCTGCATGGATTCCAACTCTTTCCGAAATAATTCTTAATGCAAAATAATACAGAGATATTTTAGTGTCAACTCTCTCGATGTGCGCTCGCCAGTCCAACCTTCTATCGACGTTTAGTCCCAAAACAACAGCGCTCTCAACTGATGTTATTATTGTATCCTCAAATGTTAATGTAAATTAATTATATAATCTATTGCCCATCATAATGCACTGTATCTTGGAAACATTGAGCGACAGGATGTTGGACCGAAACTACCCATTGAGAATGTTCATCACAGATTGAACCTTCATCGATGGCGACTCTGCCGTGCCTTCACTGAATATAAGCGATGCATCATCAGCATATAGTACAGTCTGCTCTCCAGAGATTTCGGGTAAATTATTTGTATAAAAAATATACAAAAGAGGTCCAAGTATTGAACCCTGAGGGACGCCCCTATTTATTTTAACCCTCTGGGATACTATAGCTCTACCATGGAGATCAGACTCCACCACACACTGAGTCCTGTCAGTGAAGTACGATCTTATTAATTCCAGGGCATTACCTCTTATACCGTACATTTCAAGTTTTAACAATTATGATTTATGATCTACAGCATCAAAGGCTTTAGACAGATCCAGGCATATGGCCAATGTTTGTTTTTTTTATTTAATGATTCTAGAATTTGTATAAGTGTTTGATACAAAGCTTTTACTGTGGATTTCCCTTTTCTAAAGCCATTTTGTTTATCTGATATTGCAGAACACTTATCCAGAAATGTTACAATTATCTGATATAAAGCTGTTTCAAAAACCTTGCTTACCTTAGGTAATAGCGAGATTGGTCTATAATTCTGTTCTTCAGATTTCTCCCCTTTCTTATAGATTGCTGTAATATGGGCATTTTTTTTAGCTTACTTGGAAAAATCCTGTTGTAAAACTCAAATTTACAACAAAAGACAAAGACTTAGAAATAAAGTCACCTACATCTATTGACTATAAAAAGTTGACGCTGGTAGCCGTTACTATGTGGTAGTTAATCATCTTCGGGAAATGTTTAAAAAGGAACTACTATGTTTTATACCACTAAATTTATTTAGAAAACAGTGACTGCAGTTTCAACTCACAGAGTCATTTTCAAACTGAATTACAACAATAGACTAAATATTTAACACATAAACATGAGTGAATTCTAACAACAAATAAATTCGATATGAGAAATAACATTATTATAAAGGGGAGGTACTAAATTTTGGGAACTAATTATTCTTTGGCAACAACAAATAACGGGGAAAACCCAAGTTCTGTCTGGTCATTAAGCAAATTTACATGTTTAAATATTTCTAAAAATTAAAGAATATTTAACTTGTTGCCCCTTGTTGAATAATGCAATATGTCAGTGTTGCTTAAATTAGGAAAACTGTGGTTATGTTCTAAACAGTGGTTGGCAAAGCTCGAGTCTGTTTTTTATAGTCTATATGATCGGTAGTGTTCTGAAAAGCAAGTTTTAAAGCTTCTACCACTTTGTCCAATGTACAAGCTATCACACTCTGAACATTTTAACTTATAAATTCCTGATATATCAAATTTATTGATTTTATCTTTAGCATTGTAAAGGATAGTGGACAGATTGTGTTGAGATTTAAAAGCTACTTTTATGTTATGTTTGGAAAGAGTATTAGCTATGTTGTCTGATAGGGTACCACAGTATGACAAAGATATATAAGAACTATCTTTATCATTTTTTATTTATTATTATATATTATTTAATAAAAAATGATAAAAATAGTTCATCTTATATATCTTTGTCATAGTGTGGTATCCTATCAGAAAACATAGCTAATACTTTTTCCAAACATAACATAAAAGTAGCCTTTAAATCTCAACACAATCTGTCCACTATCCTTTACAATGCTAACGATAAAATTAATAAATTTGAAAAATCAGGAATTTATGAGTTAAAATGTTCAGAATGTGATAGCTTGTACATTGGACAAAGTGATAGAAGCTTTAAAACTCGCTTTTCAGAACACTGCCGATCATATAGACTACAAAAAACAGACTCGAGCTTTGTCAACCATTGCTTAGAACTCAACCACAGTTTTTCTAATTTAAGCAACACTTATATATTACATTATTCAACAATGGGCCAAAAGTTAAATATTCTTGAATCTTTAGAAATATATAAACATGGTAAAAATAAAAAAGTAAATTTGCTTAATGACCAGACAGAACTTAGGGTTTCCCCGTTATTTGTTGTTGCCAAATAAGAATTAGTTCCCAAAATGTAGTACCTCCCCCTTGTAATAGTGTTATTTCTCAGGTAGTCTTTATTTATTGTTAAGTTTTCTCATGTTTCTGTATTGAATACTTAGTCTACCTTTGTAATTTAGTTTGAAAATGACTCTGAGTTGAAACTGCAGTCAATTTAGTGGTATAAAACATATTAGTTCCTGTTTAAACTTTTCCCTCTATCGACTATCTTAAAACCATCATTAAATTTGGAATTAAAATAAATATTTATTTATATAAATCTTGATTTTACTGAAAAAATCAAATGATTTAAATCGTGATTTCAATGCTGTTTTAAATCATTCGATTAAAATCAAACTAACCCTGCTTGATACAGCAATGTAAATATACATTTCCACCAATTAACTGCCTTAATTTGGATAGTTAATCACCGCACGCCTATGCACACGCTGAATCCGACGTTCTCCTTTTCTAAACCCTAAAAATTATTTGAAATTCCCTTTATTCCCAAACTTTGGCAGTCTATCTCTCCAGATAGCAGCAAATTTCTCTTTATTGAGTGCCATAGAGTGACGAACGGGCGGGCTCATAAACTGAACGTATTGTTGCCGATTCTGAATCGTTTCTATAGAGAGTCGTCAAGATAAAACACTTTCAAAGTTTCGATTTTGGATGGCTGTTTCTTATTGTAGCGTTAAATTGAATGTGTGCCCTGGAGGGAAATAATCACGCAGCATCTGCCCGCCCACAGACGCTTTCAATCACAAAAATAAATAGACAATACATAAATAAATCTTTTAAAAATACAGGGAATTAGTTCAGGATAGAATAACAATCTATATGATTTGTAAAGCCTACAAAAAACCTTATAGTCTTCAGTTTATTTTTTTAGAACGGGCTTAAGAAGTCAGTAATACCACATGGAACATCAGTGACGATTGATTTGCGAGAATTCACTTATCCCCACCAGGTTGAAAATTTGCTATACCCACAGATTTTGTAAAATAAAATTGGAGCTGTCAAACGAAAAATGTCCGGAGTATGCTCGGCGTCATATTGGGGAAAGTGACGTTTTGGCACGTCAAATTAACCGTCAAAAGTCAAAAAAATAATATCATTGTTGTGAAGTTATTGAGTGTCATTAAAATCTTTGTTTTTCCCTGGATTAAATTTATTTTATATTACTTAACAACCAAGTAGTGTGCACCAAGTAATAAGTCTAATATTTACGTGTAAATATAGACCACAAAATTATCTTAAATTGGCATTTTGGAACTGTTAAACAAAAATGTATACAAAGGGTCAAATATCTTAGGAGTCCAATATACAAAGAAAAAGGCATATTAAGAAAAACAACTCATATATACAAAGCAATATACTGACTTTATTAGGATAGATGCCCTCTACATGCAGTAATTGCAGGAAGCCAGCACCGATAAACCTTGTAACGGTGGAAACCGCAGCTCTATGTAGTATGACTAAAATCCATCATCCTAGCAATTCGCTACATAGACCATCCAATCAATTATTGTATGAATTCACTAAACATCCAGCCTCTTACTGCAAGACCTTCTGTCCTGACAATTAAGTTTGAAAGAAAACATGATAGAGGAACTGTGTGCGACCAGGGGCCAGAACCATAGGCCAGCCAGAAGACATCCAATGATACTATTCAACCGTTAATATACTTTTTTTAATTATTTTATGAAGATTTGTAGGGGCGTGAAGACCAAACGTACTATAAATAAGCTTTTTATTCTGAAGGACCTCGTTTGTTGGCCTGTAGGGTTCAAATTTATATGTCCTACTAAATTATAATCATAATAATAGTTATTTAATTGCAGTGTAGTATAGTGTTGAACACAGCGTAAGGAAGTAAAATGTTGCATTTAATATTATTTGCATATAAAATTTAATGTAACTTATTTAAATAAAAGTTTTAAATATCTTACAAACTGTTATTTATCAAATTTTTTATAAGTTGTGTTGATGAAAACAATTATGTTACACTTAAGCGTTTAAAAGATACTCGGCTGTTATGGACACAAGTGTTTATGTTAAATCCATAATCAGAACTAGTCCTAGGAAAACATATTTAAACAGCACGCTTTTACTAGTGAGATATGAACAGAATTTAGTGTACTAGTTTTATGGGTCTATAATCTCAAATTTACTTGAAATTTGCGAGACATTGAATTTTCTAAGGATATTTTAATTAAATATTAGAAAATATTGAAAATAACGGGGTATCACCTAATTAACCTTTCAATTGTTTTTTCAAAAAATAAAACGTTTTGAAGAAACGGTTCAACACATTGCTTTTTTTTTAATAACTGACCAATAGTATCGCTGACACTCAGAGATTATAATCAATTGACACGAATTGGCTCAGTCAGGTGAGTTTAAAACATAATACTATAATTTTATCTCTTTCTACTATCCGTTTCGTCCAACTACTTATGACGATACAAATTCGAAAAGCTATGCGAATTGCTTGAGATAACCAATTATATTTAGCCCATATAATTTTCCTACGGCGACAGCGTATTCACTGTTGTTATAAGTGAACTTTCCCCAATATGGCGAATAGCATGATCCGGACATTTTCGGTTTATTACATGATCGGTACATTTACTTTACACGTGCGTGACTATACCACACCACATTAGTTACAATTGATTGGTAAACACTCGCTTATCGATAGGCTATAGAATATGTCGCAAAAAAGAGGGATAAAAGGCACTAAAACATTAAAGTGTTTTCATTTATTCATACGTTCAATTGACTTCTAAATATGACAAAATTACAGGGTGCTACCAAATTATGGGAGCGTTTTCGAGATTCTGGTAGATTTGTCCTCTATTCAGTTTTTTGAATTTTCCAAGAAAACTGTACATTTTTCGTAAGTACATGGCTACAGACAAGTTGTAGGTAATGAAATTTCTAATCGAAATAGTACGTCATTTAGTCCAGAAAAATCATTTTTTAAAAAATACACCTTAAAACAAAAATTAAAAAAAGCGAAAAAAAAAACAATTTAAATTTTTTAATTTTGTCTTCATAATTTTTTTCCAAGTGAAGTTATGTATAGATATTGCTTATGAAAAAGAAAGCTGACGTTACATTCGCTAAAAAGAGCCCTTGCAGAAGTCCATACGATGAAAAGTAACTGAGATATGGTGACTCAAACTTTGCTACTTTGCTCAATATTGGCAAATTTTTGCTTTTTTTTCAAATTTCATCCCACAACTTTTTCACAAGAAAACTGATATCACGCCCATTAATATAGTCCCTAGACGAAGTTTGTACCATTAATAGTAGCTGGGAAATGGTCTCTCAAAGTTTTCAACTTTTTAGGATGATTATCACTTTTTCCCACGTATTACGTAATTTTATATTTTTGCTTGAAAATTTTTCTTTATTCAATGAAAAAATTATTCTGGGATGTTGATGTATCTTTGGGAAAAAATACAAGTCCCGAAAACGTCGGTTTTGCATCTGGATGCAACTTTATTAAACAGCTTGAAAATTGAGAGCTGAAGCAGCTGTCGCCCTCAGCTATTCCAGGAGCATTTAACAAGTGCAAAATTTACTTTATCGCAATTTCCTCTAACGACTGATGCTAAACAGCATGAGTCATATTTGCAAATGCAACTAAGGAAAGGGAATATTTTAGATCCTCTCGACTGGAGTTGGAAAAGGTCGAAAAATGGATTGATACCAAACTTTGCTTGAAAAAATAGCTTGTGGATACACCAAAGAATGTCATGGGAATTGTGGTTGCAGGAAATTGGGAACCAATTGTTCTATGTTCTGCAAAGAATCTATAGGTTTAAACTGTGAAAATGCTGGTGTACCTGACGTTACTGAATAGGATATTCTCGAAGATACTGAGGAAGAAATTAACAAAATTATTGAAAATAATTTAACTGAATCCAGCTATTAAATAAAAATAACTAAATGAAGAAAGGTATCAAATAATGTGATAATTAATTTTATATTTCATTTCAGACTCGATATTAATAGTTTTTCAAAATATAATTATTTCATCACTGAGTAACGAAAAATTTTCACGCAAAAATATAAATTTACATAATTGAAATATTTGTATTTTTCAATTGCAGAAATAAGTGATTATTATTATAATCCTTTCTCAGATTTACAAGTCCAACGACTTCGCACTCCCTTTAGGGATTATTAACTCATACCAGGTATACAAAGATACCAAAAGTATGAAGCTCTATGGGGACGATCCTTTCTATGTTATCGGGTCCTAGGTGACGTGGTCTGCTGTATTTCCTACTAACTTTCGGACAGTTTAGGCGGTTGCAAGGAGAATTGCTTTCTGAATCGGCTTATACAGATGCTTACTAAGGTCCAGTCCCTTAATGTTTTGCAGAAGGTTCTTTGGTATCACTTCAGTTGTTGATAAGATTCTGGGAATCGTTTGGACGCTGATCATTGTCCATCGTCTTCGGATTTGCACCTCTAGATATCTGTATTTGACGATCTTCTCGTTGTATTTTGTTCTTAGGTTGTTGTTGTTGTTGTTAGAGACAGCAATGTCGATTAGTGTAGTTCGGCTCGAAATTTTATCTGTTAGTATAATGTTTGGTCTATTATGAGCAACTATCTGATCCGTCAAACCCGTTCGGTCACAATACAAACTTAAACTGGTTGTTCTCAAGAATAGGCTCCGGATTGTACTTGTAATAAGGTACTTTTCCTACTTTCAGCTTATCTATTAACTCTTGGTGGAGTATTTTAGCGGCTGAGTCGTGTCTTTCCTTATACTCGGTTGCGGCACACGCTTGGCATCCTCCAGTTATATGCTAGATTGTCTCTGATGTTCGACAGCCATTTCTACATTCTGTTGAGGAATCTCTGATGATGAACTTCCGATTGTTCTTCGTCGGAATAATCTGGTCTTGGATTTCTTACAAAAAGCCCTCCGTTTCCGAAAACATTTGTCTTGAAATCAACCCGTAGTTCGACGCTGAACTGTCGACATTGTCTTGATTAACCTCGTTTGGATGCCGTCCATGAAGTGGCTTCTGTAGCCCGGTTTGTAACTTCTCTTGGTCTGTTTGGTGGTGAGAAGTAACATCCTGTTCCCTCAGCGGTAGCGGCGGTGAATTATTTGCGTCGTATACTGCTCGATGTAGCGTGGAAGAGTTCGCTAACCTGTGGAAATATGATATATTATTTGTTGGTCGAGCTGCTTACCAATATCCACTAATTCTCTTCCTCTTTGATGTCTTGGAAGCATTATGTTTTTGCAAAATATAATTATTTTTATTATTAAACACCCTAAAATAATGTTCATTGAATAATGAAAAACTTTCACGCAAAATATACAATTACATAATTGTAATATTTGCATTTTTCAATTGCAGAAATAATAGATTATTATTATAATCCTTATTAAAATCATTTTATTTTAAATATTTTCCAATATAATATTATTTTCCCATGATCGCTCCGCGATTCCAAAATTATAAATTTGCCAAATTCTCGCGTTTTCCAATCTTCCCATTTACATTCAGTATGTAGACACCCTTCCGCGTGTTCCCCGAGGAAAAGATTTATTTTTAACATTGACTTTTTGTGTTTGAGACGCACAGACAGCAAAATAGGATTTTTCTTAAGACGAGGCTTTTCCATTTCCCTCGTGGAGGAAACAGTAAAAAGGGGTGCACGAGTAGTGTGCTGATACGCATAATAGAAAAAGGCGACATCACGTCAATTATTCTTTTAGAAAATGTGTGTACAGGATGTCTATTCTAAATAGTGATATTGACTGAGAGCCTGTAACAAAAATAAGGAAAGGGAAACGGAAAGGATACTTTTCTCCTCGAATGTTCGTACTCTATAACAAGTTTCTTTTCATATCGTTGAATTTCGGGTATACTCGTATTTTTATATATATAGGGAATATTTCATATTATCCACCCTAAAAAGGTACACTTTTCATTCTATTTTGTCGAAATACGTCCAAACTTCAAATGTCATCAGAAAGAATAACCTAACATTATGACTGTGATCTATATTCAGTTCATCTCATAACACAATCGCAATAGAAAGTCTAAAAACGAGTATTCCGGACCAAAGTCGTTCTTCGCTACCAGATCAACGGTTTATAGAACTTTCTTCATTAAATAAAGACTTAATACAATATGTATTTACAATTAAATAGAGTCCTAGTTTTAACCGAGAGTGTTAGCGACAGTGAAGTATTGCACCAACTTTTTGGCGAGGGAACACTATGGAAGAGGTATTTTTGAAGAATATTTGTTATCTTAAAGTCAACCAGTAGTTTCTTGACGTCTTTCGAAAATCACGAAACCATTGTAAAGCACTATCACCAACCTCTAGCAATGTTTATAGCCAGATTCAGTTTCTTCACATTTTGAAAAGTTACCACACACATTTCTTATTAATCGACTTCTAAAAGAAGGAGGTTCTCAATTCGTCGCGTATATATATATATATATATATATATATATATATATATATATATATATATATATATATATGAATAGTTTGGTTATTCCCGGTTTCAATCTGTTCGTTCAAAAAATCGTTTTCACGACGTTTCGCCAAAATCTCTTTTGGCATTTTCAAGTGCGGTTCGTCTCGTTACTCGCTGAGAACTGCTGGTGGCCTCTGATGAATTTCGAGTTTTGTTTAGCTGGCTCGCTTCCTGATTGGATGAGCGGCTTCGCAGATTCCTCCCCTCTGCCGAGTGCGATATATTTTGTTCTTGTATGCAGGTCTCTCGTGTACTAGTTGATTTTTGTTGTTTTCTTTCTTGATTTTTTATTAATGTTTTCCATGTAGTTGAAAAATTTATAGCATCGTCTCGTTTATTTAGCTGTCCCGCTTTTTCGATTTCTAGAACCTCCCTTATGACGCGTATCTTGTAATTCTGTACTGGTACTATTTCTTTTGTTTTTTCGAAGTCGATGGTACGTCCGGTTGTTCGGTGATGTTGAAATAGGGCTGAGGTTGTCTGTTTGTTTTTCAGGCTATTTTTATGTTCTTGGATTCTTGCTGATATGCGCCTGTTTGTTTTCCTATCTAAGTTTGATGGCAATCTGCACATGGAATGCTGTAAAGGCCATGATTTTCAAGGTTGGTCTTGTCTTTGGGATTTCCCAGGATGTTGGCTATTGTTTTTTGTGGTTTAAATATGGGCTGTATGTTGTGTTTTCTTAAGATTGTGTATGGTATTATGGCTTTGTTCCTTGTTTGATCTTGGTCTTTGGTCTTTGTTTTAGTCTTCTCTTGTCTAGTTATGGCTTTCTTTATATCTGATTGTGAGAAACCATTCCGTTCTAGAGCTGTTGAAATGTGTCTTATTTCGTCTTGTTTTGTGTCAAGTTCAGTCAATGGGTACTTTTTTGCCACCTTCGAGTCATTGCGAGGTAATTTCGATTAGTACTTAGTTCAAATAATTTATGGATATCATAATGAATTCACAACTAAAAATCGAAAAATATTTTTATAAAAAAAGTGAACCGACTTCTAAAAGTGCGCTAAAAAGTGAAAAATAACTATAAATTTTTATACGAAATTGAAATTTTTGAAGTCGGCGCCAAATTATTTCTCAATGAAATAAATAACTACTGATATATATATATATATATATATATATATATATATATATATATATATATATATATATAAAATATAGTAAGAAAGCAATTACAAACAAAGTATTTTTAATCTGTTTATGTCAATCACATTTTGTTAGGTATTAGTTTGGCGCCGACTTCAAAAATTTCAATTCCATATAAAAATTTATAGTTATTTTTCACTTTTTTCACTTTTAGAAGTCGGTTCAATTTTTTTATAAAAATATTATTTTGTTTTAAAATTGAAGAGAAATGGAATAAACTAACGTTTATAGATGAATTTGTAAGATTAAATAGTGAACAAAAAAAAACAACATCTAGGCATTCTTATACTGTTCAGTTGCAGAAGTCTAAGACATCCCATTATTTCCGTTCCTGTGTTACTACTTTGTGGAATCAAATATTAGCAAACTCTTCCAATGAACGAAATGGAAGAAAATAATAAAATGTATACAGGGTGTTTCATATATATATATATATATATATATATATATATATATATATATATATATATATATATATATATATATATATGAAAAACTACATAAAAGAAAATTTTGAAAATTTGATAGTGTACTAATGACATTCCATTTGAAAAAATTGACTTTTAACGATTCCTTCAATTTGATTTTTAATCTTATTTTTTGAACACCCCGTATTATTGATTATCAAAATATTTTAAAAATCTAATACAGCACGCCCTTTTCAACAAGAAATCCAACCCAAATTAAATAAAAAAAGGCTCTGATAACTATTTAGGGCCTGCAAACGTCATTTTTAACATAAAAACATAAATATGTCAAAAACGCTTAGACTAGATAGGATATGATATAAAAAATGTGTCTAGAATCTTACGTAGAATAAAAAAATTGAATAATATATAGGGTGTTCTATTTAAAATAATTAAGTTGACACCTACTTCCGATATAACCGGACGTGCCATCATCTTGAAAATATTTTAACTGGATTGCCCCCATTGATATTAGCAGACCTTCAAATTTTCAAAATTTTGCTACAAATAGTTTTCCATATATAAATCGAATTGTTTCCGGGTGAGACGCCATGTATATGACTTTTTAAAATTAAATTATGAACAACCCAGGCGCGGATCCAAGGGGGGACGCGGTAGGGGCGAACGCCCCCCTCCCCCAAGAGGTTTGAGTTCAGGAAAATAGACTCAATTTTGCCTCTTATACTATAGTTTATTCAAGAACTAGAGAGAGTAATAAACCATTTTTTTACCCTTTTTTTTTCTTCGCAAACTACCTGTGTTCTTTAGTCCGGTGTCTTTGGCAAAATCTGTTAGACACATATATCTTTCATATGAATGCGTTAGAAATTTTGTAATCAAAAATACCGGTCTATAATAATGGACTATTTGGGTTGGATAACAATAGATAGTTGGATGTGTAAAGTGTTAAAAAGGATTTTAATCCTTGTCATAGGCGTCGGAAGGAGGTTTATTATATCACTAAGTATTTATGGCATAGAATATCATTTCGGTAATAAACGTAAAATAAAAAGTTTTTATAATATTATTTAATTTCTTATGGTTTCTTAATAATTTACATAAATTGGAAAATATAGATAATTTTGGCATATTTAATACAAATCACAAATGAATTTTTATTATTTTTAATTTTGGAATAGAAACCGTTTTAGGCACATTCAGACTAAAACGTAGCCTTTTTCTCTCAAAAAATTCTAAGTTATAATTTTAATACTTATAAAATATCCATTGTCAAAAATACAAGAAGTTAAACATATATAAA
Organism: Diaprepes abbreviatus; assembly: GCA_034092305.1. Taxonomy (NCBI): domain Eukaryota; kingdom Metazoa; phylum Arthropoda; class Insecta; order Coleoptera; family Curculionidae; genus Diaprepes; species Diaprepes abbreviatus. Next base: position 1,566,968 of record JASJET010000230.1, on the reverse strand, counting down.
AAAATAAATTCGTCCATATAATATTCAAATTTTTTTGGGGCTATCGGTCATTTTATTATTAATTAAAAACATCTACAGGGCATTTGACGATTCAGTTTACTTATTTCTTAAACCATCTACAGAATTACAATTAAAGACTAAAAAGATATTCAAATGTAATTAATTTTTATATGTTAAAGAAAATTTAAATAAGAAATTGTGTTTACGCTGGTAAACATTATGTATCTAATTCCTGATCAAAGTCAGTGAATCTATCTTCGCTCAAATTAATTATAATTGATTCCTCTATCTCACCGATCATGAGGTCGAGTTTCCACATTTTCTTTTATTCTTTTATTATATGGATTTTTCACAATTTTCTGCAGTAACTTTATTCAAAAAAATCTTCCAAAAGTTCAGTTAAATTACTAATTTTGTAAGTTGTGTTATTTCTAGCAACTCTATCTTTTACTTGAAAGAATTATTTCTTTCTCCAACGGACATTTCTTGGACGATCTATAAGAACACATTTCCTATTTGGTTTTTCCCAGCAAAAATTAAGTTCGTTGAGCAATTTCCAAAGCTCAGTTCTTTTAATTTCAGGTAAATTCCGATCTTCATTGATTTTAGTTTAGAATTTTCTCGACGGTTGGGATCTGCTTCTCATAATATAATGTATGTACAACTCCTTTTATTGCAGTTTTCATCTTTTCTTCCAACGAGGTTTTTCGTCTGCCTGTTATCGAATGTGGCTTAGAAGTACTCATAATTCCAGTCGTTTTTTCTCCTTCAGTATTCGCATAGTAGATTTTCCAACTCCTGTCACGTTGGAACACATCTCAACAGAGCTTTTAACATTATTATCTAGATATTGATATCTTAAGGTATCATAAACATTCATCGTAATAAGTTTTTCGTTAAGGAAAAAATGCCTTGGTTTTCGGAATAAATATAGATGTAGAAAACAAGCACAAACAAGATAAATCACTAAGGATACACTGTAAGTACTTTGCTCACTGACAGAAATTAAATTGAAATATCAGAAATTTTATTGTTGCAGTAAATTTATAAATGCAAATAATATTTAAATATAATTAAATATAATTAGATCAACGGCAGTCCTCAGTTACCTGCGGCACTGGAGCAGGTATATTGGAGGTATCGGTAACAATTTTATTACCCTCTCTAGTTCTTGAATAGAGTATAGAAATGTATATGCTTGCGATCACCCCTGTTCTTATCAAGAGCTTTGAGTTTAGGAAAATAGAATTAATTCTGCCATTTATATTAGGAATGTGTATGTTGCTGACACTCCCCCCTCCCGTTGAAACTTTTTTTCTTGCGCTAGCCCCCCCCCCCCCTTCAAGAGCTTTGAGTTCAGGAAAATAGACCCGATTCTGCCTCTTATACTATGAATGTATATGCTGCTCTGATCCTCCCCCCTGCTGGCAACTTGTTTTTTCTTGCGATCGCCCCCACCTCTCCAAGAACTTCAAATTCAGAAAAATAGACTCGACCCTGCCTTTTACACTAGAAATGGGAATATTGCTGGTGTCTCCTACCCCCCTACCCCGTTGACAACTTGCTTTCGCCTGCCATACTGTACTTTTGTGATATCTCCGCCCCCCCCCCAAGAGAGAGGCTGGATCCGCCCCTGGAACAACCTATAGGTATTTTTATATGGTTTAGTTGCAAAAGTTTAAAACGAAATATAAACCTTCTTACAGTTACGATCTACATTTATTTTTTATGTTAAATAGTAAAAATGGAAAAATAATAAAATTTAGTTAGAAATATATTACAACTCTTCGTTTTACTTAATAAAAGTCTTTTTATTTCGCTGATGACCGTTTCCTGTTGAAACTAACGATGTCGCATTAAAATCGTTGTTTTAAAAGAATTTATTTCCTAGAAATGTTTTATTTAAAATTTTCTAAAGCACAATTTTAATAAAATTTTCTCCAGTTTGATAGGGTAATTTAATTTTGTTTGCTCTTTACTAGTTCAAAGGCTTACATTAGCAGAGCATGGTAGAATGTCACTCGTTTTTAATGACATCGAAAAACGCTATTAGACTCCTTTGTTTCGAAAAATATGTAGCCAAGCAGTTGCGATATTTTACCTTTTGTTCTCATATAAAATATTATATAATAAAATATCAATTGGTGGAACTTGAAACCCGGGAAAATGAGTACATTAAAAATTAAGTACTAACAAAATCACATTAGAGCAGTGGGAAACATACTTTAAAATCTATTTAAGGAAGAGGAGAACATGGAACAGATACAAAATGAATATGAGGAGGACGATAGTATAGAACTAACAAAAGACAAGATAGAAAACACCTTAAAGTCCCTTAAGAATAGAAAAAGCCCTAGACCAGACGAGATCACTAATGAGATGCTTAAATACGGAGGGAAAAAGCTATGGAATGAAATATTAACTCTATTCAAGAATATCATAGAAGAACAAAAAATACCGAATGAATGGAAAAATAGTGTAACAATACCCATTTTTAAAAAAGGACAGAAAACGCTCCCAGAAAACTATCGAGGAATAACACTGCTTGATAGCATTCTCAAAGCATGCACAAAATCTATACTGGAAGAAATCACCAAAATCATAAGTATACGAGGAGAACAACAAGGTTTCAGGAAGAACAGATCCACTATTGACGCAATATTCATTGTCAAACAAATAACTGAAAAATCCCTAGAATTCAATAAACCTGCGTACATGTGCTTCATCGATATGACCAAGACTTTTGACAGAGTACGCTTAAAGGACGTCTTAGAAATAATGAGAACAAAAGGTCTAAATCATAGGCTAATTCACCTAATATACGATATTAACATCCAGTGCAAAACAAAAATCAGAGTAGGACAACGGAAGACATATATGTAAACACAGAAATGAGACAGGGTGATTTGCTCAGCCCCTTCATATTTAATCTAATAATGGATAAAATAATAGAAAATCCCCCCAGAACAGCTGGATACAAAATGGGAAACACATTTTTCCATACCGTCTGCTATGCGGACGATGCTGTTCTTATTGCAAACTCTGAAGATAACCTCCAAAGACTACTGCACTCTTTTAACACTAAAGTGAAAGAATTAAATATGCTCATCAACACCGAGAAAACCAAATGCTTAGTAACATCCAAAGAACCGATACGGTGCAAGTTAGAAATCGACTCCAAAATTGTCGAGCAGGTAAATCACTTCAAATGTCTGGGAGCAGAAATAACGAGCCATGGAAACCTTTTTAACAAAGTAAGAGAGCAAACGATGAAAGCGGCTAGAATTTCGGGATGCCTAATAGAAACTGTGTGGAAGAACGAATACCTAAATATCGAAAGCAAAACTAAGATATATAAAACGGCTCTAAGACCCATCATAACATACGCGGCAAAAACAAGACCAGATACAGGAAGAACTCTACAAATGATGAAAACAGTCGAAATGGAAACATTAAGAAGTATACAAGGCAAAACTCTACACGACAGAATACGGAATGAAGATATCAGACAACAATGCGGGATACAGGACATAGGAAGATGGGTTGACAAAGGCGAAGATTCTGGAACAAACATATAGGGAGAATGGAGGACGGTAGACTCGTTAAAAGTGTAAAAATGAATAACCCAGTAGGAAAAAGATCACAGGGAAGACCACCAAAACAATGGCGAGAATGCTGGATCACATCTTCCGGGGAAGACGAGATGGCAATGAACAGGCAATAGCCTGAACTGTGTTAGAAAGAAGAAGATGAAGAAGAAGAAGAATAAAAATTAACAATAAAAGTCGAAATAGATTTAATTTTTTATTCCAAAAATCGCTGCATCATTATTTGAAATTTGGCCTATTCTCAGAGGAACTCTTAAACTACCGAATAAAATATTCTTATTGCAGTAGACGCAGAATTGCGTAAATAAACGCCACTCAAATTGCTGGTACTCATCTGTTGATATTCAGCAAATTTTTCTGCACTGTTACTGCAACTTCCCTCACACCAGCATCCTGGGAACCATCATCACCATCATCCATCACTAAAGAAGCATATTGCATTTTCTGAGTTTAAGGTTTTCATTAAGAACGTGCTAACAAATGAGGATGCTGAAATTTTTTGAAAAAAAGAACTCATAGCGTCTATTGGTCGCTATATATATATATATATATATATATATATATATATATATATATATATATATATATATACTGTATAAATAAGTGCTAAGACTGAGTTTAATTTGAAATTAAAGAGAAAGGTTAAATGAAGTATTTTAATGGTTACTAAGCCAGTAGATTTGATTTAGAATAGGATAAAATTAGATTTAAGTAGAGTTTAAGATTTATCAAGTTGCCAGGTGTAAAAAAATCTGACCAATCATAATGCAGAGATTTCTTATGTTTTAGCCGACTATAAAAAGCCATGGCGTAGGAATTTCGACAGAGTTGATTTTATCAGTTTACTGAAAGCACTGCGTTTGTCGAGCTTCCGAAAATGTACATAACCTGTAAAAATTTTGTTAATAAACAAATTAATAATTAATATGACTAAACAAATTGTTACTACCATATAAATTAATAAAACAACATCAATATTATAAATATTACTTGTGATGCATAAGTTTCCTTGAAGCGCCAATGAATAATGCGCCTGAACTATGGCAACCCTCCAACAGCGGCCTGCAGCAGCTATTTTCGATTAGATTCAGCCCAATTTTCGAATCCAAAAAATTCACAGGTATAGTACAAGTATTAGAAAGCATCTTCTGCAAATTTGAGCCCTTAATATTCATTTGCCACGCTATTATGAATTTTTGAAAAAAAAAACGATTGGAAAATGATACATCTAAATCCAATGCACGCATTAAAAAACTTTATCTCCGCCCAGTGAAAAGTTATCGCAATTTTTTTGGTGCAAAAATTGGTTTTTGCAAAAATAAAACAATACAAACAATTTCCATTAAAATTGACCATTATAGCTTAATTAGGAAAGCGCAAAATTGAGGTTGAAGTTCCAACTTTGACATCGGATTTCTCGGAAAATAAAAAGCTCGCAGATTCCGGGTTTGACATGCTTTTTTAGAATGATAATATCCATTCATTTCATTTCATTTTAGCCTAGTTTTCATCCTTCCAAAACGGATATAGGCCTCTCCTATTTGTTTCCAAATCTCTCTATTCTGGGCTCTTGTTTGCCACATCAGGCCGGCATGTCTGACTATGTCATCCTTTCATCTCATCTGTGGCCTGCCTCTGGACCTTTTCCCTTCATATGGGCGCCATTTTCCGATTTCTGAATTCCAACGCTTGTCTTTTATTCGTTCGTTATGGCCTGCCCATTTTCAATTTAGTGACGCTGCTCTTTCTATAGCGTCAACTGCGTTGGTTTTTCTTCTTATCCACTCATTTCGTTTTTTATCTCTGAGTGATATTCCCAACATGTGTCGGTCCATAGCCCTTTGGGTTTTGCGGATTCTGTCCAAATTTGATTTTGTTAAGGTCCACGTCTGCGCTCCGTATGTTAGAACCGACAATATACAACAATCAAATACTTTGGTTCTTAAGTATAAGGGAATTTTCTGATTTTTCAAAACTTAGGAGAGTTTTCCGAACGCCGTCCATCCCAATCGAGTTCTTCGTGTTATTTCGGCTGTCTGGTTGTCCTTACTCGCTCTTATGGCCTGGCCTAAATATATATATTCATTCACCTGTTCTATTTCGGTTGCATTTACTGTTATAACTTGTTGTTCGTCTGAGTTTGACATTACTTTTGTTTTTCTGAGATTCATCTTTAATCCTCGTTTGAGCAATGTTTCATGGAGGTCGTTTATCATTGACTGCAGCTCTTCCCAGTCGGATGCGATCAAGAGTATATTATCTGCATATCTCAGATGATTTAGGAATCTACCATTAATGTTTATCCCTTTATTTTCCCAATTTAATGATTTGAACAAGTCTTCCAGGGCCATTGTAAATAATTTGGGCGAGATTGTATCTCCCTGTCTTACTCATCTTTTGATTGGGATGCAGTTCGTCTTTAGGTCGTCATCAAGTTGAACTGTCATCATTGCATCTAGATAGACATTATGCAATAGATTTTTGTATCTCGAGTCTATTCTGCTATTTACCAAAGCTTCTTCAACAGCCCATAGTTCCACGCTGTCGAAAGCCTTCTCGTAATCAACAAAGGCCATATACAGGGGCAGATTATACTCGTTGGTTTTTTCTATTAATATTTTTAGTGTATGCAGGTGGTCGCATGTTCCATATCCCCTTCTGAATCCTGCTTGTTCAACAGGTTGATATGTGTCGAATTTGTTCGTCAATCTGCTAGTTATGATTTTCATGAAGGTTTTGTATAACTGGGAGAGAAGGGATATAGGCCTATAATTGTCCAGAGTCACCGGATCGCTTTTTATATATCAAAATTGTGTTAGCGTTGTTCCATCCACTGGGTATCCTACCTTCGACACGACATCTGTTAAATAAGATCTTTAACTATTCCTTAACTTTCCTTCCTCCTTACTTAAGAAGTTCTATTAAGACTTTGTCATCTTCCGCTGTTTCATTTCTTTTCATATCTTGTATGGCTTTATCTATTTCATCCTCTGTAATATCTGGCAGGTATCTCAGGGACTTTCACCTTGTCGCTGGTGAGAGGGCTTAGTAACTTCCAACGCTCAGGGAGCGATGCCGGTGGTGGTTTAGCTACTGGTAGGGCCACCCATGCCAGTAAAAGTCCATAACAGCAGCGTCTGATCCAGAATCAGCGGCTGCAAACAGCGTCTGACCCAGAGTGGGCGGCTGAAGTACTACTCACCAACCCGTAAGGCCAGCGTGGTGAGGTATGGCCAACAACCCCCTATAATAAATACCTATATTTATGTTAAATTTTAAATCGGTAATTTGTTAAAAAATGTTTAAAAAAAAAAAGAAAAACCGTAAATTTTGTCGAGAAAAATATATCTCGATAGCTAGTGGCGTCACCTACAAATCGATAGGTTTTTTAATTCTCTATAACTTTTGTTAGAAACATTTTTCGATACAATTTTTACTTTTCGAAATAAACTCAAAAAACCGAAAATCGTGACCCTTTTTGGTCCGCCATTTTTTTTGCACAGGTCTTTCAGAGTTACCATCGAGATATGTTTTATATGATGCCGAAATGAACACATTCCAGCAAAATAAACTCATTTTACATTTTTGTTAACAAAACAGCTCTTTTTTGATCTAATTTTCAGGGAGAATATTATCATTCTGAAGGTTTGTACATAATCAGAAGTCGACTAATAATAAATTTTTTCCAGATGCTAATTCAGCTGAACTATTGCATTTTATGTTTATTTTTGTTAACTATCAGTTTAATCTTCTTCACATCTAATTTTGAAGCTCAATGTAAACGCAGCTCAAGCAATAAGGCCTTGTACACGCCATAGAAAGAACTTGAGATATAAAACTGGACTGCTCGTGTTCCATATCTCCCTTATAAAAAAAAATGACCCCACCGTGCTCCGTGCCATTAGGTACAAATAATTGCTTTGGCAACAATGAATTCCCTAAGTTTTTATGATATTGGTGAAAGTGTATTTTTGACATTGACTGAATACTTTTCATTTTAACAAAAATTTATTTTTGATTTTGCTGCTTTATGGATTTTTTATCATATTTTATAACGTTTTCCCGAAAATTTCAAACAGGAATGAGAACTTTAAGGTTTTTTTTGTATTTTAAAAAATGTGATTCTTCATCGTAAGATGTGCAAATACCTCATCTGGTAAATTGGAATTTATTTAATTGGTAATAAAGCATTCAATAATAATTGTATAAAATTTTACCTTAGAATCAAATTGTAAATATAAGGATAACAAGTTTAATTTTATGGCTGTGATATACGATAATTATTAAATGCTATCAATATTTTAGTTTTCTAAGAGAAAAGAATCTTCAAATTCAAGAGCTGAAGCAAATTGGTCATGATCATAATTCTTTTATACATCAGATAAGTAACTCTGTTCAGAGCATTTTTCTGGAAATTGTTTTATACAAGAAGATGAGCAAAAAGTTTGTGTTGTGCTTCTTGCAAATAAACTGCCTGAAAAAACCTACGAAGCACTGTTTGATGTAAACATCTTGAAGCAACTAAACTTGGACTTAATAACATACACTGGCTCTACAAAAAAAAGTCCTGAATTAGGTGTGCATTAACCAACAACAATATCGTTTTACAATAAAGTTAATGTTCCACTGATATATAAAGCTGAATATCGAAACTGGTATGGTATTAAAATTTAAAATGATTAAACGTTTAAAAACCAATATGCCATATTAAAATAGAAATAAATGATTGCATATAATATGAAATTTTTCAATATTATTAAGGATGTTTGGAAATTACATAAATTTTACTTTTATGTATTTGTTTTGTCTAAAAATAAAATAATAACCTTTTGTTTGAATATATTATTAATTAATAAAACAAAAATTCTTGATTTTAGCTCAGATAGGAAATTTGTATCATGAAAATCCTTTGTGAAAGTAGTGAGAAGCTGCGATTGATTACCATTTCAAAAATTCAACTCTAGGAAAGGTCAATTCCAGATCCTTAAACAGTTAAGTAAATTGAAAGTTTGACCTAGTGTAAAAATTAAAAGTTGCTAGTAAATCTTTATGTATATATTTAGATTAAAAATGATTGTATTAATGTAAGAATTCTCTTGTATTTACCAGATTTTTTTATATTTAAAGTGTCTTAATAAATATTGTTTTGTTTACAATTAAATATAAACTGCTTTAACACTATCCCCTTTAGAGTTTAATTTTTTTGTATAAAAATGGTTTAGGACTAATGTTACTTTACTTTATTTAAATTAAAGCTCCGTTTTTATGAAGGAAATGTCAACATTATTATGAATGTTGTTAACCCTATATAAATACCTAACATATCAGTTCCCTAAAAGCATCGAGGAGAAAATTTTTTTAACAAAGACCTAATCGAAGCTATTTTTAAATGATGAAACTATCTTACTTTGCAATAGATTATGTGGACATTTCGATACCTTACATTAAACAATATACTATATTAATTCATGATATAAAATTTTTAAAAATAAATGCCTTAAAACTCTTTTTCGTTAACTTCTTATACTCTACGTCCGAATAAGAATGTTTCCAAAACAGATATTTCAAAAAAAAATTAGCCTTGATTTGTTTTTGGTGCATATTTCACATTTTAGCTATTTTGTAAAAAATAAAATATGTAAACAGTCATAAAAAAGCATTTTCATTTATTTATAAGAACTGACATTTCATGCTTGTTATCTAAAACTAATAAAATTTTTACATATTTACGCTGTTCCAAAGAAGTTAAAAAAATTTGTTTTATTGGAGTTGCTTTAAACAGAAAAATTATAATTTTGAGGAAACTAAAAGTAGAAATTCAAGTTAAATATTGTTTTACAGAAACAATTATTCTTGGTTGCGATTCTATAGGAGTAAAGGGAAAGAGAATTTCATAATAAGGATCTTCTATCTTTGTTCAGTCTGTATTAACACGTAAGTATATCACTGTCCTAAAAGAGATAAGGAAAGAGAATGTCAAAAAATATGCTTACAGAATCGGAGCTCTGGTCTTTGTTATTCAATATACTCGATTAACCTGTCAAGTAAAACAAGGAAGAGCGATTTATTGTTTAAGATATAGTATAGAAAGAGATAGTTATTGTCTAAACCTGTTAGTTAGAATAATAGAATTGACATTCATACACGACACATTCACGCCAATGTAAGAAACTCGCAGGGAATTCACTGTTGCCATACAAATCATTGCACTTAATAGCGACCAATAAGGGGGTCAAAAATTATTTTCATGAGCAGTCCAGTTTTATATCTCAAGTTCGTGCTTATAACTGTACAGCAACATCTTTAAATTTACAAAATCTAGTTAAACTGGTTATTAGACCAATAGAATGTTTTTAGACACGTAATAAAAGAAATACAGAACTTATATCTCATTTTCCTGAAATACTGCTGGAACGTTGGCGTTCGAAACAGAAAGGGTATCGCAAAAGATGGGAGTTCTAACATCTGTATTAGTTCAGATAACATATATTTTCTCTCCGGGATCGCAAGGTGATTAAATTTAAATTTTAATAACAATCCTTGAGCGTTTGCGTTACGCGTCTGTTATAATTTATGGAAAATTTGCATGTAAAACATAGCATAGAGGGCGAAAAAAGGTTAATTCTGGTTAGGTTCGTAAATCTTTCGGGTTATGTTTATATCGTGTTAATGATTTTTTAAACACCCTGCTACCTAAACAAAGAATAAATTAGGTTAAGTTTGATAATTTTATCGCCTGTATTTTCTTAAATTTATTCATCCGAGCAACCGAGGAATTTCTAAGTGAATTTACACATTTTGATTTAAAGCTGAAAAATTCTATTATTTTTTAAATTAAAGATCAGTACAGCCTAAGTCACTGTTTCTCAATTGGCGTTTAGCCAAGGTGTCTTTGGTGTTCTGCCAAATAATGAATAAAAATATTTTTTTTTTTAAAAAGGAATGATCACTAAAAAAAAGTCATGCAGTAAAAATTGTATTACTGAGCTTAGGAAAGTCTCAATGATAACTTAATTTCAAAGATCAGACAGCATGATGTGAAATTTGCATATTGAATAATAATAGTCATTTCTTGTAGATTTTGGGTCGCTGAATTCGGATCCGGTTTTAAATTTGTTCCATTTTATTACGTTTCTTAACTATCTTAAGCTGCAATTGGAAAAAATGCGATTTTATACTATCACTGCACCTGCCACTCCTACTGCCACCGCTACAGCCACTGCTACTGTCACTGTAACTGCCACTGCAACTGCTACTGTCACTGCTACTAAGCAGAACCAAACCGGAAAAAACTAATAAACGGCCAGAAGTTTATCGACAGAAAGGGAGACGTTGCCTTGAAACCAATCGGTAACAGGATACAAGTCACAAACACTGGGGCGGGTGAAGGATTTGTGTGGATAGAAACGCCAAAAGTGATATTTTTTGGTTGCTACGTATTCCCAAATGTAGATTCCCAACAATACTCAGCTTTCTTCCAAAGCTTGAAAGCGGAAATGAGGATACAAGTTAAAGAAATAATAGTAGGCGGAGATTTCAACGCCAAGTCCTATTTATGGTGCTCAAAGGTAGAAGATAACAGAGGAGAACTACTTGCTGAATGGCTGGCAGAGGACCAACTGGTAGTGCTTAACAGAGGAGATGTGCCAACTTTTGTACGAGGGCGTAGTGAGTCGTACATACATATAACCTTTTGCACGAAGAAACTGGCAAAGCACGTTAAAAAATGGGAGGTGATAGAAGAGGAAAATCTCAGCTACCACCAACATATACTAATAGATATCTCGGACAGCTACACGGCTAACGAAATAGGAGAGGCTGGAAAATTTTTAAGCAAGACATGCATAAAATGACACTGGAGGTGGGAAGGCAGTTTCAGAACGCATACACAGGGACTGCAGCTAGTTTTGTTGCTGTAGTGAGCACTGCATGCGATAAAACATTTAAAAAGAAAACCACTCGAAAAATGCGGAAACCGGTATACTGGTGGTCTGAAGAGGTAGCTGAAGCAGTGTATACACGCCAGAAGAGCCATATTACGAGCAAATAAAGGCATAGATAAAAATAAGAAAATAGACTGCCACCAAAATTACCAAACTAAGAGAATAGCATTGAAAAAATCCATAATACAGGCAAAGAAAAAGGCATGGAACAAAACTATTGAAGAAGTAGACAGAGACGTATGGGAAAACGGCTACAGAATAGTCATGAACAAAGTGAGAGCACCCTCTTTAAGTTTACCAGACGACGAACAGTTAAAAATAGCTGAAACCTTGTTCTCGAAACACCTAATAAGAAGATGAGAGAAAATTCCAGTTGGAGAAGCAGATATACCACCATTCTCCATCGAAGAATTAAGAAATGCAGCAATGAAGCTAAAAAACAATAAGGCTCCAGACCAGGACAATATACCGGCAGAGGTAATCAAAGCGGTGGCTGAGAAATATCCGCAGAAATGTCTTGAACTTGTGAATCAAATCCTAGGGTCAGGCGAATACCCAAAAGAATGGAAGACAGCACGGTTGGTCTTGATGGAAAAAGGGAGAAAGCCAGGACAACAAGTAAAGAAATATCGACCAATCTGCCTAATAGACGTTGTCGGGAAACTACTGGAATACCTAATACTCGGTAGATTAAAAGAAGAAATAGAGAGAACAGGCGGCCTGTCCGATGAACAGTATGGTTTTCGAGAAGGGAGATCAACAACAAGTGCACTCAGAAAGGGATGCGAAGTAGTAGAGGAGACCAGAGAGATCCCACGAGGACGACGAAAGTTATGCACCTTAATAACCGTAGATGTGGAAAACGCCTTCATTACAGCGCCTTGGTATGGAATACTTGAAGATCTTAAAAGAAGAAAGATTGCTCCCTATAATTGCGAGCTATTTTGAAGACCGATCGATCATAATAGGGGAAAGGGAGAAAATGGAGGTGTCTTGAGGAGTCCCGCAGGGATCCCTCATTGGGCCCACTCTGTGGAATGTCTACTACGATGGAGTACTAAACCTGGACGGAGTAACGATGATAGGATACGCAGACGACTTTGGAATCCTAGTGGAAATGAGGGGTGCAGAAGGAATGGAGGAAGTAGGAAACAAGGCCCTACAAGAGGTCACAAGTTGGATGAACACCAAACAACTTAAATTGGCCCCACAAAAAACTGAAGCAGTCATTCTGGTCGCTGTGAGGAAAACAAAGACGATAAAGGTATCGGTGGAAGGTATAATAGTGCAGAGCCAGGAACATATCAAGTACCTCGGGATATACCTGGATAGAAATATGACCATGGTTACGCATATACGTGCTAGGCTTCAGTCTTCTAAAACTAAGCTTCAAAGGAAATTAAATCCTCAGAGTTAGGAGTCCTGAAAACAATCTAATAACAAAGAAAAGAAGGGCAAGCTGAGAAACCTTTATGGTGTAAATGACGTTTCAATTTTTATCTAGTTTATATTAATGCGTCGACACGAGTGGTCGTTGCTTTTACAGACAACCCATTGATTTTAACATCCACTGACACTTATAAAGGCGAAACACGTAACCTTACGAAATGTTGCACTTAAATAAATTAAAACAATGAAAAGGTATTGACGTGACTAGAAAAACAATTATAGAAAAAATAATCTCGAATAGAAGGGAAAAAAGATGGGAGCTAAGTGGTCGGCTTGTTTGTTCGGCGAAATGATGTGTCAAAAACAGTTATTAGAAATAAAAATAATTCGATTAATTATATTTTATAATTAGAAATTAGAGTAGGAGTTTCTATTAAAAGCAATACAGGGTGAACCACTTTAATTAAAGTTATTATTCAAAATACTGGCAACAAAACTTTCAGCTGATTTTTGGTATACTCTTTATTTTGGGGACAAAGAACACGAATCTATATAGTACAGGGTGAGTCAACGATTGGATGAAGTAGGTTTGTGCCTTTTCGGTGAAATTAACAAAGAAACTATATTTATTGTTTGATACAGTTTATTTTTACGCAGATTTTAAAAATATTTAGGACTCTACAGGGTGAGCCAAAAAACTAGGACAGCATAAAGTTGTATTTTTTTAAATAGAACACCCTATATACGAATCGTATTTTCGATTTAGCTTATAATTTTAAATCTTTTTTATTAAGGGTTTATTATAACAAAACTTTATAGTTTCTGAGATAATTAAGTTTAAAGAAAAAAAGTCACATTTTCAAGCATCAATTCAATCCTAAATAACGTTTTCAATTTTGTGACAAATATATTCAAATTTGGAATTTAGCAAGGCCAAGGACAAGTTAACATAATTTTTACCTAATATTTGCAATAAAAGCTACAGGGTGTTGAACACATCGGCTCAAATTTGAACAAGTTTAAATGAATAAATATCTTTTTTTTTAAATGGTACACCCTGTATATTTTCATGTTATTTAATAGAGTAAGAAAAACCCTAAAAGTTTTGTTCAATATATCGTATACCTATTTATAATAGTTTTTGAGATATTTCAGTTTTTCTTATTTTCCATACTTTTTTACAAAAATAGTCTTCATTATCATAGTAGCCATGTAAAATAATAAAAAGAAACTACAGAAACAAACAGAATGTGGTTAAATATGATGAAGTACATTATTCGTTATATTACAACGGCAATAGTTTAATTAAACATAATGTGAAAAAATTAACACAACAATAACGACAAGGCAAATACATATTTACTTTTATACTAAATTGAAACAAAAAAATTACCTATTAAATACTGGGATTAATTATTTCTTTTTAATAAGTGTTCGAATAAACGACCCTCTTGTGCAATGCACAAATTTAGTCTTTTTTGCAGATTTTCTCGGACCCTGGACAAAATTAGTGGCGTTATTGTTCTACAGGTATCCCTAATCCTGTTTCGCATATCTTCCACTGTTGTTGGTGGATTAACATACACCTTATTTTTAATATAACCCCATAGGAAGAAATCTAATGGGGTGATGTCGCAAGACCTTGGTGGCCACTCAATGAAACCCCCACGTCCAATCCATTTTTGCGGATATCGTTGGTCCAAAAACGCACGAACTTCACGATGGCAATGCGGAGGCGCACCATCGTGCTGGAGCCACATACTGTCGAGCTCATCCCTATCGAGACCTTGAAGCAGTTGGGGTAGTTCTTCTTGTAGAAAGTTCAGGTAATTATGGCCATTTAGTGGTTCATTAAAAAAGTGGGGTCCAATAATTCGATTATGATGAATACCACACTAAACATTTAATGACCAGTGGTTTTGATGTTGCACCTCTCTAATCCAAAATGGGTTTTCTGTGGCATAATAATGCATGTTGCGTCTATTTACGGCACCGTTACTTCTAAAAGTAGCTTCATCACTAAACATTACTTTGCATAATAAATTTGGATTTAATTGAATCTCCGCATTTATTGTACGACAAAAGTTTACACGACTTTCAAAATCCTGTCCATGCAATTCTTGGTGTAATTCCATGTGATTCTTGGTAGTACGATTAGCGGTGGATTGTGATGTTTCACATAATGCTGCTAACTGACGGCTACCAATATAAGGATTTTCCTGAACATTTAATAATACTTGTAGTTCTTTTTCTTCATTAGTTACTGGTTTGTTGACCACTTTACGTTTTGGATAATCAACAGTACCAGAAGAATCAAATCTTTGCATTAAGTTTTGAAAAGTATGGGTATTAGGATGGCGTCGATGAGGATACTTCATTTTGTAAATTCTTTGAGCAAGAAGGCAATTTTTTTAAGCCTCTCCTATTGTATAAATCATATCTATTAACTCATTCTTTGGAAAATTCATTTTACAATATAAGATGAATGCAAAAAAAAACCAAACTACACTACATAAAAACCAAAAGAAGCGATTGCGGTTATAAATTTGACACACAGAAAAATGTTCTTTTACATTGTTTTTGCCATGGCTACTATGATAATGAAGACTATTTCTGTAAAAAAGTATGGAAAATAAGAAAAACTGAAATATCTCAAAAACTATTATAAATAGGTATAGGATATATTGAACAAAACTTTTAGGGTTTTTCTTACTCTATTAAATAACATGAAAATATACAGGGTGTACCATTTAAAAAAAAGATATTTATTCATTTAAACTTGTTCAAATTTGAGCCGATGTGTTCAACACCCTGTAGCTTTTATTGCAAATATTAGGTAAAAATTATGTTAACTTGTCCTTGGCCTTGCTAAATTCCAAATTTGAATATATTTGTCACAAAATTGAAACGTTATTTAGGATTGAATTGATGCTTGAAAATGTGACTTTTTTTCTTTAAACTTAATTATCTCAGAAACTATAAAGTTTTGTTATATAAACCCTTAATAAAAAAGATTTAAAATTATAAGCTAAATCGAAAATACGATTCGTATATAGGGTGTTCTATTTAAAAAAATACAACTTTATGCTGTCCTAGTTTTTTGGCTCACCCTGTAGAGTCCTAAATATTTTTAAAATCTGCGTAAAAATAAACTGTATCAAACAATAAATATAGTTTCTTTGTTAATTTCACCGAAAAGGCACAAACTTACTTCATCCAATCGTTGACTCACCCTGTACTACTAGTACTCTATAGTCCATAGCAGAGGGACTTGTTTTGAAAATGATTAACACTCGTTTGAAACAACTTAATAAGTGGCTTCATTTTAACGTAACCAACAAACTTTTATATGCGAAAACTCTCGAAAATGGGCAGTTTCAATGTGGAAAGTGGAAACATATTGGTACAAGTGGCTTCCAAGAGCTTATGAACGAACATAACCTCCTAAAATTGACATATTTAAGGTGTAGGTCTGAGAAAACTGCCCATGAAAATTGTAGGCCGGACTTGTCTTTCACTTATACTAATATTTATTAAACAACTATGTGAAAATCAGTTAATTGTTGATTAATTTTCATAACCTTTTTCTTTTGCTAAATGGCCCATTATTTTTGTAGGCCACTTTTTTCCCTTTTTTATATATAATTATCTCACGATTCGAGTGGAAAGGAAACGTTCGCACTTTTTTAATACATCATTATATTGACATGTTTTCCGCTTTTCACACTGAAAACTGCCCATTTCCGAGAGTTTTCGCAGATGTCGGTTACGGTAAAATGAAAGCACTCACGAAGTTTCAGACGAGTGTTAATGATATATATATATATATATATATATATATATATATATATATATATATATATATATGTATATAATATCGTAGGTTTTCACGGATGGTGGAATGAATGGTTTGGTTATTTCGGATTTCAATCCCTTTGTTCAAAAAATCGTTTCGCCAAAATCTCATTTGGCATTTTCAAGTGCGGTTCGTCTCGTTCTCAGCGAGTAACTTTTATGAAAGTTATTTTCTTTTGCTAGGATTTTCGGTCTCTCAAAATTCACCATATGACCTTTATTTAGCACATGTTCTGCAAGCGCACAAGAAACCACTCCTCTGTTACAATCGCTTTTATGGGAACTTATTCTACCTGAAAGATTTCTAGATGTTTGGTTTATATAAATTTGGTCACAAGTTTATATAGACCAGTTTTCTTTCAGTGAGACAGGTGTTTTTTTCTAGAATGAATAGAGTAGCGCTATGGTTTTAATTTGCTTCACAAAAGTGCCTTAAACCTCTCGGTTCAGTTGGCATTTTCTTAACTAATCCAGTCACGATATATATATATATATATATATATATATTTATATATATATATATATATATATATATATATCGTATTCCTTTTCACAGGCTTTATATGGGATTCTGTACCCTCCCTGGTTTGCTAATGATATTTTGTCTTTGGGATTGTCCAATAATTTGTGTATTATTGTTCGTAGCTTGTAAATTAAACATGTCATGCTTCCTCAGAAATCTTCTAATTACGTCTGTTACACCTTTTATGTATGACAGTGTGGTTTTTGGTTTGGATTTGTCTTCTTCTTTTTTCTCTGCTATTGCATTTGTGTTCTGTTTTATGGATATTGTGTTTTTTCTAGTTATTGGCGGTTCGTGGGTTTATTTAGTCACGAGGATCTGAAGATCAGAGTGTTGGTGACTGATTGTAACTATGATGGATGGTGGTGAGATTCAGCATTAAAATATCTGGTTGTATGGGTGGTAACTAGAAGGTCAAGGAATGGTAGTTGTTTGTGGACTTCAGCATCCAATGTGATCTGTATGCGGTGATGATTACTGTTTAGTTCCTCTAAAAATATGTCTAGATTGGATCTTCCGTGTGGTTTTATTTTGGTTTTTATTAAAGCTTCTGTTTCGTAATATTTCATAGAAAGGTTTGCAATCACTGGTGATAACGAAGATAGGAGCACCATCTGTCTGTCGGTAGAAGTTATTTTCATAGGTGAATCTACTGCACTTACTATTGGTCTTAGCGGTGTTCCTTCTTTATGGATTTTTGGTAGTCCATATAGTTTGGGATATTTGTTTGGTTTTTCCCACACAACGATACTTACTTGAAAATGTTTTTGTCATTTTTTCGAGGTATGTAGTTGTATCTCTGGTGACATGGTTGTAGATATGGTCTTGGAGGATTTCTGTCATCTCGGTTTTGTATTTTTCTATATTCATGACTAAAGTGGCTTTTCCTTTGTCTGCTGGTAGGATGATGATGTTTTTGTTGTTTTTAAGATTGTTTAGGGCTTTCAGTTTTAGGCGTTTTATGTTTGGTTTTGGTCGTTTGCTGATTATTAGGACGCGAGTTATTTCCTGTCTTATTATTTCTGTTTCTCCTTCTAATTATATATATATATATATACATATATATATATATATATATATATATATATATATATATATATATATATATATATCCATGGAAAGATGTATGCTAGGGATAACGAAAAGGGATCGCAAACGAATAGATTGGATACGACGAATGACCCAGGTGACAGATGTCGTCCAAAGAATAAAATCCCTTAAATGGCAATGGGCAGGTCATGTAGCAAGAAGAACTGACAACAGATGGACCACAAGAACAACTATGTGGTATCCCAGAAACGCGAAGAGGCCACAGAGACGCCCTAACATTAGATGGGACTATGACATCAGGAAAGTGGCAGGAACAACTTGGTCCCGATTAACCATCGATAGAAAGAGTTGGGCACAAATGAGTAATGATTATAAGAACACGTAATAGTAATAACAACAAAAACAAGAAAAATAATAATAATAAATAACTATAAAGGAACATCATAATAACAACTTAATAAGGGAGGCTGCACCATAATTTAGAAATGGTAGATAATAGCTGAAAATGATGATGATGATGATGATGATGATGATATATATATATATATATATATATATATATATATATATATATATAATAATAATAATAATAATGTTTATTCGTGATATACATACAAAAAGTATTTTCACAAGTCAAAATAAAACTACGTAATATAGTAAAACATTAAGAAGACAACAACAAATCAGTCTAAAATTATTAAAAAAAAAACAAAATTCTTGCAACAAGTCAAGTTTACAAACAACAAGTACATTGAGGAAATCATCCGTGCTTCTTTGTCATTTTAAATCATTGAAATTATTTAAAAGAAACTCTTCAATACTGTAGAAAGCTTTTATCTTCAGATAGTTTTTCATTTTGGACTTAAACTGCTGTGTACCAAGGTTTTTAACAACATTAGGAAGCACATTAAAAAATTTCAGCCCATAGTGGCTCCCACCATCCCTGGCTCTAGCAGTTCTACTATAAGTTAAAGTAAAACAATTCCTGCCCCTGGTGTAATAGTTGTGGTAATCACTATTACAGTTATACCTATCGGCGTTCTTTTTGATATGCATAAGGCAATTCATGATATAAATAGATGGCAAAGTAAGGATGCCAAGGGAGATAAAACTGGCCCTACAACATTCTCTGAACCCCAGACCAGACATGATCCTTATACAACGCCTTTGTATGGCAAATACCCCGGAAGCATGCGATGAATGTCCCCAACACAGGATAGCGTAGCTAAGATGTGAGTGTATATGACCATAGTAAGCCTTCGCAAGAACATCATTAGATACTAGGTTTTTCAGATTACGTAATATAAATGTATTTCTGCTTAAAATACTTATAAGATGTTCAGCATGTCGCTTCCATGTCAGTTTAGGGTCAAGATATACGCCCAAGAACCTTACAGCCGATTCACTTAGATTCAAAGCCCTCAGTGAAAAATCCATTGTCTGGGTTTTGGTCTCATTGAGAATTAATTTGTTAGCAGTAAACCATTGCTGAATATCCGACCGCGTGCTCTCCATTTGTCGACTAAGATTTATCAAATCATCCGCTCTTTCGAGTGCCGTTGTGTCATCAGCAAACAAAATAATAGCTGTACCCTCATTTGAAATACATGTGCTAATATCATTCACATATAAAAGAAACAACAACGGCCCAAGAACTGAGCCTTGGGGCACACCGTGAATGACTGGACTCGGGCTTGATGTCTCACCACCAAATGTTACATATTGAAGACGATTTGATAAGTAAGATTTAATAAGATTGACTGTGCAATCATTAAAGTTATATTTATAAAGCTTTTGTATCAAGAGATCATGGGACACGCAGTCGAAAGCTTTTGTTAAATCAAAGAAAGAGACTCGGACATACATTCTTCCCTCAAAACATTCTTGAATGTACGAAGTTAGATGGTTTATGGCAGCTGTAGTTGACATGTTGCAACGAAAACCAAACTGACATGGATCGAACAAACACTGGTCTTCAAGATAGTCACACATCTGATTTTTTAAAGCACTCTCAAAGATCTTACTAAATAGTGGCACAATTGAAATTGGCCTGTAGTTAGCAACATCATCGCAGGCTCCCTTCTTAAAAACTGGCACCACACGAGCCAATTTCAAACATTCGGGAAAAACTGCTAATTTTATACAGTTGTTAATAATTTTAGTTAGCGGGTATATTATAATATTTTTTATAGTCTTAAGTATCCTAATATTTAAACCAAAGCAGTCCTTACTAGGACTATTATTAAGGTTAGACATTACATCCCTCAGATTATTAAAAGTAATTTCATTAAAGTGAAATGTTGGACCCGAGCTATTTATATTTATGGAGTCTAGGTAGCCAAGTGAGTTGGAAATTGAATTCGGAATATTCTGCACTATATTTTCAGCTATATGTGAAAAGAAGATGTTAAAATCGTTAGCATTTAACTTTTCAGTCACTGACTTGTCAATAATGAGGTTGTTGTTTTTAATAACATCCCTGCTTTATTCTTATTTTTTGATATGTTAATATGCTTACTGTTCGCTTGTTTTTTGCTTTTTTCAATTTTATTTTTATAGTCCCTTCGAAAAGATTTTAGCATATCATGGGTAACCAAGACTGGACTTGTTTTATTCAGCTGAGTTAGAAACTTTAAGGTATCCCTCATCTGCCTCAACTCCTCATTAAACCAGTGGATCTTATAAGAATTTCCAAAATTATTCCTGTTTACCAGCTTTGTTTTTACAGGAAACGATGTTTCACAGGCATCCTTTATTAAATTTATAAATGTTTCAAACTGTATACTAGGAGAGATTGATGTGTTATTAACAAATGACCAATCGGTATTACTGATATCATTATAGAGATTAAAGAGCCCTAGATCCGTAATCGGTCTATAGGTTACCCTAACATTATTTGCTATGGATGGTTTTTAGGTTTGTAATTAAATAAAATAGCAGAATGATCCGACATACTTGGGTCAATAACCTCAAAATCAAAATTACTACTTATATTCGTAAAAACATTATCCAAGCATGCATTATACCTAGTAGGCTGATACACTACCCTGGACAGTCCGTAGGACTCGAATAAGTTACAAACCATCTGGGCTTCGGTTGAATTTATATGAAAATGTAAATTAGAGTCTTCGGTTAAGTTTATTTGAAAATGTACGTTAAAGTCTCCCGTTACTATTATGCCCATGCTCAAATCCAAACGTTCCAACAATGTTGCCAACCTATTTATGTAATTAGACAGATCGCCATGTGGAGATCTATAAATTGTTACAATTTGGATGTTATTGTATATAATACCAGCAGCCTCGAAGTGCAGTTCCTCCGACATACCAACCACGTCAAAGGGTAATGGGAGCACTCCAAGGCCGGCCCTAGCAAAGACAGCCACACCTCCATGTTTGAGTTCAGATCTACAGAAACCAGAGACGTGAGCAAAGCCACCCAAAGCAATAGAAACTAATTCCTCGGACCGCAACCAGTGTTCGTTAATACATAAAATATCACACTGTTTGTCTATTAAAAAAAATATATATATATATATATATATATATATATATATATATATATATATATATATATATATATATATATATATATATATATATATATATATATCGAATAAAGCACTAATTTAACGCACAAATGAACAAGACCAATAATCAATAAATAACCATAATAAGTTCCTTTCAATCGGCTTATTGAAAACTAAACGCTTTACCGCTATTGCACTTCCACAAACAATTTTTATTTGCTTCCATCAACCGAACCACTTTAAATTCAGAGAAACATAAAAGTTTTTCCTTTCAAGCCTTTTTAAGAGTGTTTGTAAAAGAAATTTATATCGATCTCATTTCAGTTTCGAGTGCTCAACAGGTACGGCAGAGTAAATAATATAAAAAATTTGCCATTGGACGAAGCGGCTAAGTAGTTTTACAATCGAGGAATATATAGAAATTTTTAGGTTTATTTATCTTTAAGAATCAATTTGGTCTTCCATACCGAAGTTTTTATTTGCTGTAATATATCAGTCAAATAAGCATTTTGCCGGGACACTCATTCATCCAGGCGGAGACCCAGATTTTCGGGTAATATAATAAGCCTATAGAAAAAAAAATTATATGTTCTCTGCACGAGATTTTGTGTCATAAAATTTTTTGTAAACAATTAAAGGTGAAAAAAATGCATTTTTTGCTTGCCAGCAAAAACTAAAGAAATTTTTGGACAAAGTGGAATAGCCATCTTGTAGAGAAATGAAAAACCTACAAATTGGTTTTTTACCGATCACGATATTTTTATTTGTTGCTGAGAAAAATGCAAAACAAAGTCAAAATTGTTATAATATTCATTTAACAATAACTATTGCTAAATGTAACCTACGACTTTGTTGTTATGTAAAAAGTTGGGTCTCTTTGGGGCTTAATATGCAGTAAAAATTTCAGATGGATTCATCAAATAGTTTGTGCAAAATTTAATTTGTTTATCACTGGCGAGCGAATTTTGCAATAACATTTTAACTCCATCGATGAAGGTAAACCGATTCTGAGCACATCTCATGAAAGAGGAACGCTTCTTCTATGAGAAGTATTACATGGAATTGAGAAAAATTAATTTTAAATTTGTTTAAACTTCATTAGAAAACCACTATCATTTTTACCGTGTAAACAAATTAAATAACTTTTTTGTTTTTGCCGATAAAAAAATTTTGTTTTCATATTTGAGAAGCTGGCATTTTTAGACGAATTTAGAAAAAAAAAGGCTGAGGTCAATATGCGCCTAAGGCCACAGTACATGAAATATTAAAAAATATTGGTCCAACCGTCTCGACTCCAAAATGTAACATCTGCCACTCGCCCCTCGCTACGTTAGGTATATTCTTTTGAGTAATTATCACTTTCAGCTCTGTCACTTGAAGTAATCATGATCACCTCGACCCAATGACAAGTAAATGCATATTCAGAAGTTATCAGTTTCACTTTGTTCACTTTGATCAGTGATAATTTACTCAAATGAATACAGCCATTGAATTTCGGACCAGACAAAGAGTATCCCCGCTAAGATGATCGTAGCACGTTTGAAGGTCATAGCTTTCTCTTTATTCAGATATTTTAAATATGAAATTTTAATTACCGTTGAAATGATTTACTTTCAAAACTTATTACTATATTTAACTACGAAAATCTCAGAAACACATTAATTTTTCAATGTATCAAATATTGTTATAACATGTATATATTACGGTAGCAAACAATACTTACGTATACAGCTTTTTCTTACACGCAATGTAACGAATATTAATGTTTTATAACAATAATTTAATTATTCAATTTTCCTGACTTATAACCATGTTTGCCAATAAAAATAGCACAGAAATTATTGATTTTTAATGAAAAAGTTGTGTGGAAAAAAATGTTTAAACAAATTAAATGTTTAATTTATAAACAAATAAAGAAATAGTATGTTTATTTGTAATATACGCAGAAAGGTACCACAAATTAAAAAAGAATCATCAAAATCCGTCAACAACTTTCGGAGATATAACTAATGGTAGCAGTTTGAAGTTGCTGCTTCATTTTTTGAACGCGCAGATTTGTTAGCAACTCACGTTCCTGCCGAGTCGTCTTTTAAACAATTAACACTTTTTAAACTTCACGGAAGCTTTCGTTTTTGTGTTATTATTTTCCGGACAACTCACACCTAAACCTAAAGTCTTAAACTTTCGAATGGCGCTAGTTTCGTTTCTTAATTGTTATTTACAATATAGGAATGAATTTTAAAAAACGTTAACTATAACGCATATTGACCTAAATCGTTTTTTTTTCTAAATTCGTCTAAAAGTGCCAGCTTCCCAAATATGAAAACAAAATTTTTTCATCTGTAAAAACAAAAAGTTATTTAATTTGTTTACAAAGTAAAAATTATAGTGGTTTTCTAATGAAGTTTAAACAAATTTAAAATTAATTTTCCTTAATTCCATGTAATACTTCGCATAGAAGAAGAATTTCATAAGATGTGCTCAAAATCGGTGTACCTTCGCCGATGGAGCTAGTATGTTAATGCAAAATTCGCTCGCCTGTGATAAACAAATTAAATTTTGCGCAAACTATTTGATGAATCGGTCTGAAATTTTTACCACATATTAAGCACTAAAAGACCCAACTTTTTACGTAACTACAAAGTCGTAAATTGCATTTAGCAATAGTTATTGTTAATTGAATATTATAACAATTTTTACCTTGTTTTGCATTTTTCTTAGCAACAAATAAAAATATCGATATCGGTAAAAAACCAATTTGTAGGTTTTTCAATTTTCTACAAGATGGCTATTTCATATTGTCCAAAAATTTCTTTAGTTTTTGCTGGTAAGCAAAAAAGTACAAAAAAATGCTTTTCTCGACCTTTAATTGTTTACTAAAAGTTTATGACACAAAATCTCGTGCAGAGAACATATATATTTTATTTCTATACGCCTATATTACCCGAAAATCCGGGTCTCTGCCTGGATGAATGACTGTCCCCAACTAGGTCTTTTTTTCGCTTATTTGACTGGAGTATAAGTACATTATTTTGATTCTAT
The DNA here is from genome assembly GCA_034092305.1 of Diaprepes abbreviatus. NCBI lineage: Eukaryota > Metazoa > Arthropoda > Insecta > Coleoptera > Curculionidae > Diaprepes > Diaprepes abbreviatus. The sequence goes on along the minus strand of JASJET010000230.1, from coordinate 1,542,029 downwards.
AAATCATCCTGATAGGATTAAGAATGTTTATGTATTATTTTTTGATACCGTCTAACCGACAGAAGGTTATTTTTTTCATTAAAATGGCTAAACACATTTAGATGCCCTTGCTAGATACGAAAAGCTATATCCCTTACCCGTCTAAGTTTATCTATGTAAAACCTTAAAAAAAAAAGGAATTCTCCGAAAACACATTCCATATTTAATAAGAAAAACGATAGAAAAAGTTATAAAAGGAAACTATTTATCACTTATATAACAGGAAACCTATGGAAATTCTAACGACGTAAGCCAAGCACACAACAACAGAATGAGAGATAGTTGGTAAAATATGGTTAAAGCAAGATATGTATCGTAACAAATTGACCTGGTCTGGAGTTGAACTTTAACCGTATGTTGTGAAATTCATTTGTTAGATATGAAAAGTCATACTGGGAAAATTTATTTGTTATCGTGGAGTTTTTGTACAATAAATTGTTATGTATATACAGATATTCATAATATGTTTTTTAAAAAATACATTTTGATGAATTAGGTAACGTAAACATTTAGTACTAAGAAGAATAGTATGGAGCAGTGTTTTTCAAACTTTTTGAATACACGGCTCCTAACCTACACTCTATAAGATGCCGCGAAAGCTTGGACCCCCACCGTCCGCCGCCGCCCGCGCTACTAGGTTCTTTTGTCTCGACTCATTCAACTCTCAATTAATTGACTGAGCGTCACCAATCAGTACGGACTTGATTGTTTTCCTTTTTCACTTGCTCCGTGCGATTGAAAAATGGATAAGTTTCTCAAAAGATCGCAGCCTTCAACATCTGGTACGGATGCCAGTAGCGGAGGTGAATCACACCCGAAAAAAAATAGACACTATGACGACAATTACTTGAAATATGGGTTTACACTTCTAAATAATAACCTTCAATGTGTAATTTGTGGCGATGTTTTGTCACTACGAGAGAGTATGAAACCGTCAAAGCTTATGCGACATCTCACAACTAAGCATTAGAAAGAAGCTGATAAGCCGTTTGATTTCTTTGAACGAAAATTGAAAGCTCTTAACCAGCAGCAAAATACTATGATTCAGGTAATAGTGTTATCCTAGTCTTCACATAGTGTTGTAAAAATCGTCAGGTCAGTGTTTAAGCGCTCGAACTCAAGCCGAGTTTATTTAAATTGTTGTTTTTAGTGTTTATGTTTGCATACAACTTAATTAAAATTAATTTTGGTGTGCATTTTATTTTTTTTTATTTGTTAATCATTTATTTATTTTTATATTGTTTTGTTTGTTTTTAGATATCTAGTGTCAACGAGTCATCATTATTGGTTAGCTATAAAGCCGCATATCGAGTCGCTAAAGCAGGGAAGCCGCACACAATTGCCGAAAACCTTATTTTGCCAACAGCTCTAGATATGGTTGAAATTATGGTCAGCAAGCAGGAGGCAAACAAGTTAAAAAGCATACCGTTTTCTGATAACACTATTTCACACAGAATAGACGATATGTCCGATGATATTCGAGATCAAGTAGTCGAAAAATTAAAGAACCCACATTTTGCTTTGCAGTTTGACAAATCTACAGATGTTTCAGATTGTGCTCAGTTTGTAGTATTTGTGCGATTTGAAGCAGATGACAGTATAGCGGAAGAAGTGTTATTTTGCAAAGCGCTTCCAGCAAACACTTCTGGCCAGTGTTTGTATGATATATTTTTAAAAAGCACTTGCGACTACGACATTGATTGGACAAAATGTATCGCTATTTGTAGCGATGGCGCTAAAAGTAAATGTGGCAAAAATAGCGGCCTTGTTGCGAAGTTAAAATCAATAATGCCAAACGTATCATGGACACACTGTTTTCTTCATCGACAAGCTCTATCCGCTAAGGTTTTAACGTCTAATTTAAATGACTTGCTTTAAGAGGTAATAAAAATTGTGAATTCTATCAAAGGGTAAAGCCTTGGAAACCCGACTATTCCGAATCGTTTGTGAAGACATGGATGTGCTTCATCACAATCTCCTTTATTACACAGAGGTCAGTGGGCTATCCTAAGGAAAGGTATTGACAAGAGTTCTAGAACATAAAGCTGAATTGCTAATGTTCTTACAAGATGCTAAATCTGAATATGCTAATCACTTTTCTGACCCTGTTTGGCTCTTGAAATTATCATTTCTGGCAGATTTTTTTACTCATCTCAATAATTTGAACAAGAATCTCCAAGGTAGAGATCAAAATATTTTAACAGCGAAAGATAAAGTGAAAGGATTCCATGCAAAACTTCATTTATGGTCAACCTCTCTGCAAAACAATATATTTGAATCATTTCCATATCTTCAAAAGACTGTTGGAGATAATGCAACAGATCAATCGCTTGGGGTCGGAGCTCACATTCCCTGCATGATACAGAGCTTGCATAATCTGCAAGAGAAACTATTAACATACTTTCCAGATTTGTACTCTGAAGCTGACAATGGGCGCAGATGGATTCTTAATCCTTTCTTGGATAAGTCAATAGAACTAGCTGATCTCACTACAAATATGAAAGAAAATCTTATAGATTTAGCTGCTGACGGCATGTTTAAAATGGAATTTTATTCACAAACTGTTGACGTGCTTTGGATGAAAAAGAAACAAGAATATTCTGAGCTGGCAAAGGAAGCTCTTAAATTATTAGTACTATTCTCCACTTCACACTTATATGAATTGGCGTTCTCTTCAATGGTGGACATTAAAACTAAAAAAAGAAATAGGCCTCAATTAGAAAATGATTTGATTATTAACATTTCAAAAATAGCACCACGATTTGACATTTTTTTGAAAAATAAACAAGCCCATCCTTCTCACTAAAATTGTGTTTTACTGTAGTGAACCATGTAGAACCTTGACTTTTTTATTTTGCCGGCGACCACCCAAGTAAGGCTCTGCGACCCCCTTAGGGGTCGCGACCCACAGATTGAAAAACACTGCTATAGAGGATAAGTCTCTGGGAAATTTATTGATCGATTGTGGGAAAACTATAATTAAGAAGAATCTGAAAATTTGACAGTGTACTAACGTGCATGGGGGACAACTGGCTAAAATATTTTCAAGATGGCGGCACTTCCGATTATACCGGAAGTAGATGTCAACTTGCTTATTTTAAATGGAATATTCTATATATTATTGCATTTTTGACTTCTACGTAAAATTGTAGACATATTTTATGTATAACGTTCTATACTTAAGTCTCACCGTTTAGGACGTATTTAAATTTTTATGTCAAAAATGACGTTTGCGGACCAAAACTTAACTATAAATTTTTCCTATGAGAAAGTCTTTATTATTTAATTTTAGGTTAGTTTTCTTGTAGACGAAGATCGACTCTAATAGTTCTTTGATGATATTTTGAAAATTATTAGTACAGAGTGGTCAAAAAAGAAGAATAAAAATTATATTTAAAAAATTGTCAAAAATCAATTTTTTTCAAATAGAAAGCACCTATTTTTATAATTTTATCATATTTTGAAACAGACAACCTTACACAAAGTTACCCTTATTTTTAGTGCTTAATATGATAAAATTATAAAAATAGGTGTTTTCTATTTGTAAAAAATTTACTTTTCACAATTATTTAAATATAATTTTTATTCTTCTTTTTTTAACCACTCTGTACTAATAATTTTCAAAATGTCATAAAAAGACTACAAAAGTCGATCTCCGTCTACAAGAAAACTAACCCAAATTAAGTAATAAAGACTTCTTTATAGGAAAAATTAATAGTTAAATTTTAGTCCGCAAATGTCATTTTTGACATAAAAATTTCAATATGTCTAAAACGGTGTGACTTAAGTATAGAACATTATATATAAAATATGTCTAGAAGTTTACGTAGAAATCAAAAATGCAATAATATATAGGATGTTCCGTTTAAAATAAGCAAGTTGACATCTACTTCCGGTATAACTGGAAGTGCCGCCATCTTGAAAATATTTTAGCCGGTTGTCTCCCATGCACTGTCAAACGTTCAGATTCTTCTTAATTATAATTTTCCCCTAAACATTTCCCGGAGAATCACCTTGTATACTTAATAATAAAATATTTGTTTGCTATTGTTGCACTCAGTAGTTTTGTATTAACCCTGTATATTATTGTCATTTAATTACATTAGTTTTAATAAAAGAAAATGAAATTTGCAAACTAATTTATAATCTAATAAAACATTACGGGAACGTTGGAGTTTATAACGCAAACGTTATTAGGAAATATGGGAATTTTACCATCTGCACCAGATTTCAAATAATACATTTCTCTCCAGGTTAGTGATTAAATTTAAAATTTGATAACAATTTGTATGGGGTGCTTTTATACACTGCTATTATTTATTTATGATATCATGCGACAGAAATGTACTAATTTTATTTGGGGTAGAATTCTTTTCGTTTCTGATAATTGATTCTCTTATTGTTTGAATTGCATTTGATAAATAGTATTATTATTATGTGATTTACAAGCCAGACGGCTTCGCACTCCCTCCAGAGAATATTCACTCATACCAGGTACACAAAGGTACCAGAAGTATGAAGCTCTGTGGGAACCCTTTCCATGTTATCGGGTCCTAGGTGACGTTGTCTGCTGCATTTCCCATGAATTTTCGGACGGTTCGCGCGGTTGCTAGGAGAATTGCTTTCTGCATCGGTTTATAAAGATGTTCACTAAGGCCCAGTCCCTTGATGTTCTGCAGGAGGTTCTTCGGTATCACTCCAGTTGTTGACAGTATTATGGGAATCGTTTGGACGCTGTTCATTGCCCATTGTCTTCGGATTTGGACCTCCAGATCTCTGTATTTGGCGATCTTCTCGTTAAATTTTGGCCTTAGGTTGTTGTTGTTAGGCACCGCAATGTCGATTAGTGTAGTTCGCCTAGAAATTTTATCTATTAGGTGATATGATAAATATTATTATTACTATTATTATTCATGATTTACAAGCCAGACGGCTTCGCACTCCCTCCAGGGAATATTCACTCATACCAGGTACACAAAGGTACCAGAAGTATGAAGCTCTGTGGGAACCCTTTCCATGTTATCGGGTCCTAGGTGACGTGGTCTGCTGTATTTCCCATGAACTTTCGGACGGTTCGCGCGGTTGCTAGGAGAGTTGCTTTCTGCATCGGTTTATACAGATGCTCACTAAGACCCAGTCCCTTGATGTTCTGCAGGAGGTTCTTTGGTATCACTCCAGTTGTTGACAGTATTATGGGAATCGTTTGGACGCTGTTCATTGCCCATTGTCTTCGGATTTGCACCTCCAGATCTCAGTATTTGGCGATCTTCTCGTTGTATTTTGGTCTTAGGTTGTTGTTGTTAGGTACAGCGATGTCGATTAGTGTAGTTCGCCTAGAAATTTTATCTATTAGTATAATATCTGGTCTATTATGAGCAACTGTTTGATCCGTCAGAACCGTTCGGTCCCAATATAACTTGAACTGGTTGTTTTCAAGAATAGGCTATTATTATTATTATTATAGTTTCTTTATATCCACCGTTTACAAAAAATACTAGGTACTAAAAATAGCCCGATTATAGATTTACCGCTATTATAGTCCAACAAATTTAAATCTCATATTTAATATAAATTACTTCGCAAATCTGATAAATAATTTACGTAAAATAAACCCTATACTTTACAGAATTCGTAAATAATGCAAACTCAAACTTTCGAAAGGCAGAAAAAGCATTTTCATTTAGAAATTTCATTAAAAGCGACTTTTCAGTACAGCTAAAGGGTAAAAAGCTATTAAATTTTTAATTTTGAAGTTTTACTCTAGTGTGAGGAGTAAGGGGGGGGGGTGTATTTTTACTAATGCATTTTTTATAACTGCTCTTGCAAAACGAACAGCTGCCAAATTGTATTCCGTGGAGCGCTCTAAGCTTTAAAAGATGATTCAGCGATGAAAATTGTGATAAAATTAAATTATTAAAAAAAAAATAAACTAAAGGGTAAAAATAAATTAACATAAATTTTAAATTAGAACTAGATGAAATGAAAAAGCAACCATCAGTGAGCTTAACTCTCAAGTTATCAGTTCGAAGATGGTCTGAGAATGCCTAGAGGAACGAAATGATTGAGTAAGAATAATAAAATCTTCCTCATGTGGGTACCTGTATAGAACTAACAAATCAACCGTTTTTCTTCATCGTCAGATATGCCAGGGCAGGTTTGCCCTCTTTGTATACTTTGTATTAACTAAAACATTCGTGAGAAATTTGTATGGTGTGCTCCACTTCAACCGAAACAAGGCTGCCCTTTATCCTTCGTCACCAATAAGTTAGTGATTAGATTCTTTATCAAAATTTTTTGTAAAGATCTACTACGGTACTCATTGGATAATAAATTTGAATATCCGTGATACAAAAGACATTTGGTGACAAAACGGCACCTATTTCAAATTATCAAAATTTACAAATCCTGATAAATATCTCTGTCTACAACTATTAAAATATTTTTAGTCATTTTTAGCCTTTGTTGGTTTACATCGCCCAAACGTTTTTAAAAATTTCCTTTGACATCAATTGCCGAAAGCACAAGGGTTCAATCGAGCCGGTAAATATCAAAGAAGGTTCGCTGCAAGTTTGAGGCAAGTTCGTCACCATGGTCATATTTTTACGCACCTTTAGATATTTTTCTTTTCGAAGCATTCGCACGCTGTTTGATACTTTCACCTTTATCAATTTCAAATCTATTGCGAGGTTGTGAGATAATTATATTTACACCTAAATATCTGACTGATAGTTTAACCTATATTACTTGATTGTTAAGTAATATAAAACTAATATAATCCAGGAAAAGAACAAAGATTTAAACTCACGATAATAACAATGACAGTAGACAGTACGTTTTGACTTTTGACAGTTAATTTGACGTGTTTTAGACTTATCAACAAAAGTAATAATGAAATTTTCCTTTCTGCTATATTATATATATATATATATATATATATATATATATATATATATATATATATATATATATATATATATATATATATATATTTAATTTAAATCGATTAGAAATGTAAACTCTAAAATCAGGAAAGAAATTGCTGAAAAATTAAGCCCTTTTTAAAGTTGTACATTATAAAATAAACACAATTAAAAATTATCCAGAAAATTTCGACTTTTCCACTATCTGAAGCAAACCCGATTATATAAACTCGGAAGAAAGGATAAATTTTATTCAAAAACATCGTCGTATTTTTTCTTTAAATTTCCTACAGCTAATTATTAATCATCTCGCAAAGAAAAGATCTCGTAAAAAGAAACGCAATAAATTTTCCCCTTTTTTAATTTCTTTCTTAATATCTGGGCCGAAGCTTATATTAAATAAAAATGAATATTTTTTTTAGATTCGGTACAAATAAGAGTGAGATGGAGGTAAAAAGATTTTGACTTGAAGCTGGACAGTTTTTATTAATTTCTTATTGGTTCTACACGTGCAGGCGCGTTTTATACTCCATAGAAAATATACTTTCGTCAGTAACAAAAATGTTACATTTGTTTTTTTGCTGGAATGTGTTCATTTCGGCATCCTATAAAACATATCTCGATGGTAACTCTGAAAGACCTGTGCAAAAAAAAATGGCGGACCAAAAATGGTCACGATTTTCAGTTTTTTGAGTTTATCTCGTTAAATTAAGATATCAGTGCAATAGAAATAAAAATAAGTAGGTCTAATTTTAACTGTAACATATAAAAATTAATTACATTTGAATCCCTTCTTAGTGTTTAATTGTAATTCTGCAGATGGTTTAAGAAATAAATAAACTAAAACGTCAAATATCCTAAAAATGTTTTTAATTAATAATAAAATGACCGAAAGCTCCAAAAAAATTTTAATATTATATGGATGAATTTATTTTTTATATATGTTTAATTTCTTGTATTTTTGACAATGGGTATTTTGTAAGTATTTAAATTATAACTTAGAATTTTTTGAGAGAAAAAGACTACGTTTTAGTCTGAATGTGCCTAAAACGGTTTCTATGCCAAAATTAAAAATAATAAAAATACAGTTGTGATTTGTGTTAAATATGTCAAAATTATCAACATTTTGTAATGTATGTGAATTATTAAGAAATCATAAGAAATAAAATAATATTATAAAAACTTTTTATTTTAAGTTTATTACCGAAATAATATTCTATGCCATAAATACTTTGTGATAAAATAAACCTCCTTCCGACGCCTCTGACAATTATTAAAATCCTTTTTAACACTTCGCTCTTCCAAATATCTATTGTTATCCAATCCAAATAGTCGACTATTTTAGACCGGTATTTTTGATTATAAAATTTCTAACCCATTCCTATGAAAAATATATGTGTCTAACAGATTTTGCCAAAGACACCGAACTAAAGAACATAGGTAGTTTGCGGAGGAAAAAAGGGTAAAAAATAATTTATTACTCTCTCTAGTTCTTGAATAAACTATAGTATAAGGCAAAATCGGGTCTATTTTCCTGAATTCAAAGCTCTTGGGGGAGTGATCGCCGCGGGCGTTTTAATTTTTGGACACCCTGTATAATATAGCAAGTTTATTATAATTGGGATATAAAATATGATTTATGGTTACACTTCACTTTAAATTTCGAGTACATAACTGAAATACTTCTTAAGTATTTAAAACATGTAAATTAAGTTAGATTTTGTCAAAATTCAAATTATTTAAAAACCCTTAAGGTTTAGGTATTACAAATCTTATTAAGATATATATATATATATATATATATATATATATATATATATATATATATATATATATATCCAACTATCTACCAAGCGTCCATACATTGTCAAATTAATATCTCCCGAGCGTCCGCCTTCACCAAAGCGTCCGTATAAGGACGCCGAGATGTATCGCCATGTAAACTTCGGGAATAGGTTCCTGGGATTACCCAAAGATATTTCCAAAAATTAGGTTGGACGCCCAGAAAATATTTAAACCGACGTTCTTCGTATTAATTTGTATATGTCTAATACAACCAGTTTGCCAGTAGAGGCGCAATTGTCGCTTCACGTATATTAATCTGAATACGTCAAACTTTTTTTACTTTCATCAATTCGATTGGTAAGCGTCCTCTTAAGATTCCTAAACATGAATTTATCATCTCTAAAGCATTCCCAATCTGGCAACAATGGCGATATTATATTATTTTCAGACTATTTAGAATATCTTTCTGCGTAGTTCGTTTAGTATAGTTCTTTCGTGCTGCGCAATAGTAAAAAATAAGTTTTTCATTCATATCAGAATATATAAGTAACAATTTGTTTTCTTGTAACTAATTACATGATATATTATTATGTATTAATATTATTAAAAGTTGGTATGGGGGAGTTTTCGGGGTCGCACATGACGAATCTAAAATTATTTTTAAAATATTCAATATGGCGGATAAAAAAATCAATTTTTTAAAATTTTCTCCAAAATTGGTATGGGGGAGTTTATGGTATCGCACATAAAGAATCTAAAATTATTTTGAAAAAAATCAGTACGGCGGATCCAATATGGCGAACAAAAAATCAATTTTGTCTGATTTTCTCCAAAATTGGTTCGGGGGAATTTTTGGGGTCGCACATAACGAATCTGAAATTATTTTTAAAAAATTCAATATGGCGAATCCAATATGGTGGACGAAAAAAATCAATTTTGTTCGATTTTCTCCAAAATTGGTATGGGGGAGTTATTGGTGTCGCACATAAAGAATCTAAAATTATTTTGAAAAAATTCAATATGACGGATCCAATATGACGGACGAAAAAAATCAGTTTTGTTCGATTTTCTCCAAAATTGGCATGGGGGAGTTTTTGGGGTCGCACATAACGAATCCAAAATATTTTTAAAAAAATCAATACGGCGGATCCAATATGGCGGACAAAAAATCAATTTTGTCCCATTTTCTCCAAATATGGGACGGGGGAGTTTTTGGGGTCGCACATAACGAATCCAAAATATTTTTAAAAAATTCAATATGGCGGATCCCACTATGGCGGACACAAAAATCAATTTTGTTCAATTTTGTCCAAAGTTGGTACGGAAGAGTTTTCGGATTCGCACATGACAAATCTAAAATTATTTTTTTAAAATTCAATATGGCGGATCCAATATGGCGGACGAAAAAATCAATTTTGTCCGATTTTTTCCAAAATAGGTATGCGGGAGTTTTATGTGTCGCTCATGAAAAATTTAAATTATTTTTAAAAAATTCAATATGACGGATCCAATATGGCGGACGAAAAAAATCGGTTTTGTTCGATTTTCTCCAAATATGGTACGGGGGAGTTTTTGGGGTCGCACATAACAAATCCAAAATTTTTTTAAAAAATTCAATATGGCGGATCCAATATGGCGAAAAAAATATCAATTTTTTCTGATTTTCTCCAAAATTGGTACGGTGGTGTTTTTAGGGTCGCACATAACGAATCTGAAATTATTTTTAAAAAATTCAATATGGCGGACAAAAAATCAATTTTGTCCAATTTTCTCCAAATATGGGACGGGGGAGTTTTTGGGGTCGCACATAACGAATCCAAAATATTTTTAAAAAATTCAATATGGCGGATTCACTATGGCGAACACAAAAATCAATTTTGTCCAAAGTTGGTACGGAAGAGTTTTCGGGGTCGCACATGACAAATCCAAAATTATTTTTTTTTTAATTCAATATGGCGGATCCAATATGGCGGACGAAAAAATCAATTTTGTTCGAATTTCTCCAAAATTGGTATGGGGGAGTTTTTGGGGTCGCAAATAACGAATCCAAAATATTTTTAAAAAATTCAATACGGCGGATCCAATATGGCGGACGAAAAATCAGTTTTGTTCGATTTTCTCCAAAATTGGTACGGGTTAGTTTTTGGGGTCGCACGTAACGAATCCAAAATATTTTTAAAAAATTCAATACGGCGGATCCAACATGGCGGACGAAAAAATCAGTTTTGTTCGATTTTCTCCAAAATTGGTATGGGGGAATTTTTGGGGTCGCACATAGCGAATCCAAAATATTTTTACAAAATTCAATATGGCGGACAAAAAAATCAATTTAGTCCGATTTTTTCCAAATATGGTACGGGGGAGTTTTTGGGGTCGCACATAACGAATTCAAAATATTTTTAAAAAATTCAATATGGCGGATCCACTATGGCGGACACAAAAATCAATTTTGTCCGATTTTGTTCAAAGTTGGTACGGATGAGTTTTCGGGGTCGCACATGACAAATCTAAAATTATTTTTTAAAAATTCAATATGGCGGACAAAAAAATCAGTTTTGTTCGATTTTCTCCAATATTGGTATGGGGGAGTTTTGGGGTCGCACATAACGAATCCAAAATATTTTTAAAAAATTCAATACGGCGGACGAAAAATTAGTTTTGTTCAATTTTCTCCAAAATTGGTACGAGGGAGTTTTTGGAATCACACGAAACGAATCCAAAATATTTTTAAAAAATTCAATGTGGCGGATTCACTATGGCGGACACAAATATAAATTTTGTCCGATTTTGTCCAAAGTTGGTACGGAAGAGTTTTCGGGGTCGCACATGAAGAATCTAAAATTATTTTGAAAAAATTCAATATGGCGAATCCAATATGGCGGACGAAAAAATCAATTTTGTTCGATTTTCTCCAAAATTGGTTTGCGGGAGTTTTTGGGGTCGCATATGACAAATCTAAAATTATTTTGAAAAAATTCAATATGACGGATCCAATATGGCGGACGAAAAAAATCAGTTTTGTTCGATTTTCTCCAAAATTGGCATGAGGGAGTTTTTGGGGTTGCACATAACGAATCCAAAATATTTTTAAAAAATTCAATATGGTGGATCCAATATGGCGAACAAAAAATCAATTTTGTCCGATTTTCTCCAAAATTAGTACGGTGGTGTTTTTGGGGTCGCACATAACGAATCCAAAATATTTAAAAAAAATTCAATATGGTGGATCCAACATGGCGAACAAAAAATCAATTTTGTCCGATTTTCTCCAAAATTAGTACGGTGGTGTTTTTGGGGTCGCACATACCGAATCCAAAATATTTTTAAAAATTCAATATGGCGGATCCAATATGGCGAACAAAAAATCAATTTTGCCCGATTTTCTCCAAAATTAGTAGGGTGGTGTTTTTGGGGTCGCACATAACGAATCTGAAATTATTTTTAAAAAATTCAATATGGCGTATCCAATATGGCGGATAAAATTAATTTTATCCGATATTTTTCAAAATTGATATGGGGTAGTTTTTGGGATCGTACATTGCGAATCTGACATTATTTAAAAAAAATAAATATGGCGGATCCAAGATGGCGGATTAAAGATTCTACATCTTTCGATTTTGTCTAAAATCAGTATTGGGGGATTTTTGTTAGTGTTAATTATGAATTTAAAATAGTTTTTGAAAAACTCAATCTGGCGGATCCAATATGGCGTCGTAAAAATTTTTCATTTTTTGATTTTTTCCAAAAAATATAGGGGGTTCATGAGAGTGTAAATTATGAATTTAATAGTATTTTTTCGGGATTCAATATGGCAAACTAAAGATTTTATATTTTTTTATTTGGAGAATGTAAATAGCGAATATAAAATTATTTTAAGAAAATCTAATATCTCAGATGAAATATGACGGTCTAGAAATTTTAAATTTCTAGATTTCATCCAAAATTGACACTAGGGGGCTTTGAAGGGTTTAGATTTAGATTAGATTAAGATGTTAAAATTATTTTTTTGAAATTCAATATGGCGAATCCAATATGGTGAGTTGAAAATTTTACCTTATTCGCATTTTTTTCAGATTTGGTATTAGGGTGTTTTCGAGGTCGTGTATTACGAATACGAAGTTAATTTTTTACAACTATTAAGTTGATAAGGTACAATATGAGGAACTGAAAATTCTACATTATCCAATTTTGTTTAAAATTGATATTGAGGAGTTCTTGGGGCGGATACAAACTCGAGATGCACTATAAAATATATCTGGCTAAGAAATTTACGTCTCAAATTCTTTAAATATGGATATTGGAAGGTTTTGGGGCCAATATTACCAATCTGAAATTAATTTGAAATTTAAGAAAGTGGCCAGACTAAATATTTGTTTGATACAATTTCATTGGTAATTGGAAAACTATAAGAATCAAAGAAATTTAAGTGGTCCATTTTAGGCTGATTTACAACTTTGGATAAAATGCGTACTTTCTTGCCACCTTGGAATCATTGCGAGGTACAATAATCTCGATTAGTACTTACTTCAAATAATTTATGGGTATCATAATGAATTCAAAACCAAAAATAGAAAAATAAAATTTTTATAAAAAAATTGAACCGACTTCTAAGTGCACTAAAAAGTGAAAAATAATTACAGATTTTTACATGAAATTGAAATTTTTGAAATCGACGCCAAATGAAACAAATAACTATTAATATATAAAATTATGGTAAGAAAGCAATTACAAATGACGAATTTGTAATCCGTTTGTGCAAATCCCATTTTGTTAGGTATCAGTTTGGCGCTGACTTCAAAAATTTCAATTTCATATAGAAATTTATAGTTATTTTTCACTTTTTAGCACACTTTTAGAAGTTGGTTCAATTTTTTTACAAAAATTTTATTTTGTAATTCAATATTGCGGATCCAATATGGTGTATTGAAAATTTTACGTTATTCAGATTTTTTCAAAATTGATATTAGGGGGTTTTCGGTTTCGGTAAGTTACGATGTGAATTTAATTTTTTACAATTTAATATGGCAGGTACAACAAAGGAGACTAGGTATTTTACATTTTTCAGATTTTTTTCAAATTGATTTTAGGGGTTTCTTGTGACGCATAACATGGATTTTAAATTATCTCTATATGCAGGATAAAATATGTCAGACTATAAAATTTACATGTCCCTAGTTCTTTTATTATCGGGATTGAGGGAGTTGTAAGGGCTTAGGTTACGAATCCAAAATTAATTTCTTAAAATTTGTGATAGCGGATTTACTATAGCAAACTATATAGTTGTGTGATACAATTTCATTCAAAACTGGTATTTGCATTAGAAATTTTGAATATATTCGATTTTGTGCAAAATTGATACTGGAGTTTTCTTGGGAGCGCAGATAACGACTTTAAGATTATTTTTTTAAAGTTTACATTTTCCGAAAAAGATAGCTTAATTTCTTATTAAATTTATTGATTCATATAAAAGTAATTAATTATGCTATTTTCAAATAATTCAGATAATCATATGTATAGAAAAATTTATTAAACTCAAGAAAAAATTAATTGAAATAAGTCCTTCTAGTAAGTATGAATTTTTCTTCATGGATATTATTTTTGATAAGAAATTAAAGTCATATTAATTTAAATAATAGTAACAAATTTTTTAGAACAAAAAATATTTTTTAATATTCCTTATAATTGGGTTTTTTAAATTAGATTTCTTATATAAATTAAAAGTATGTTCTCTAAAAATCTGAAAGAAATATATTAGTTCTTTTTAATTCTTTTTACTAACAAAGCTTATATGCAGCATATCCTCTATTTTGATTACTGTTAAGTTGGTTTAGAGCTATCACAAATTCTGCGTTAATTTAATAGGATATCGCTTTTCTTCTCCTTCACGTCGTTTAAAGGAAAAATATATATAAATAATATATTTCCTGCTAATTCAACTCTGGCTCTCTCTCCATACGCATTTCGATTACCTAATCTCATCAATGAAGCTGTAAAAATCGAAAGCAAAACTCAAAAGAAACAACTATCCATATAAAATCTAAATTTCAAGACATGTCAACAGGATGTTAGTTCTGCAGACGTTTTTGATGTCGGACAGTTACATATCAACAGTCAAACGACATCTATGCATACACTGGAATAGTGCGAACGTTAAAAATGAAAATTTCAGAACGATGTAAAGAAATATTTTAAGGCCGTAACAAATAATAAGGTACCTCTTTTCTTCTCCTTTAGGTCGTTTAAAGAAAACGAGATAAACAAGCAGTTTAGTTCTTGCTGATAAAGCTCTTGTTCTCTCTTCATACGCATTTCGATCACCTAATGATCTTATCAGTGGAGATGTTTAACAGTTGGACTACAAAAATGTCTGCATATCCTACCGATATGTCTCGGAACTTAGATTTTATATGTACAGTTGTTTCTTGTGAGTTTTGCTCTTATCTCGTTACACCTCCAATGATGAGATCATTAGGTGTTGGAAACGCGTATGGAGAGAGACCCAGAGCTGAACTGGCAAGAAATCAATTATATTTTTTCTTCGAAACAACCTGAAGGAGGACAAAAAGAAAAAAAAAATACCGTCGTAAAATAGTTCTTTATACCGTACTAAAATTTTATAGTCAGATTCATTAAGAAGGTTTAAGAGTTAAACCCGATCCCTAGTTGCCATGAAACAAAAATAAAATTATATTATAAATAAAAAGTACAATCAACACTTCTATTTTAAGTGGTAATCATAAAATTTTTTTTATTATTTTTCTACTACAAACAACGTTTCCCGATCCAAACGATTTGCAATGTTAATAAAATTTTTATAAAAAAAATTGAACCGACTTCTAAAAGTGAGCTAAAAAGTGAAAAATAACCATAAATTTTTATATGAAATTGAACTTTTTGAAGTCGGCGCCAAACTAATACCTGACAAAATGTGGTTTGCATAAAGAGATTAAAAATACTTTATTTGTAATTGCTTTCTTACCATAATTTGTATATATTAGTAGTTATTTATTTCGAGTACAAATAATTTGGCGCCGACTTCAAAAAGTTCAATTTCATATAAAAATTTATGGTTATTTTTCACTTTTTAGCGCACTTTTAGAAGTCGGTTTAATTTTTTTTATAAAAATTTTATTTTTTTATTTTTAGTTTTAGAATTCATTATGATATTCATAAATTATTTGAACTAAGTACTAATCGAGATTAGTGTACCTCGCAATGACTCCAAACTGGCAAAAAAGGTACCCATTTTATCTGAAGTTGTAAATCACCCTAAAATAAACCACTAAAAATTCTTTAGTTCGTAGAGTTTTCCAAATACCAATCAAATGGGGTCAAACGAATATTTAGTCTGTCATGGAAAATCCACTATCTTAAATTTCAAATTAATTTTGGATTGGCAATATAGGCCCCAAAACCTTCCAATATCGATATTTAAAAAAAATAAATTCATTTTTTATCCACCATATTGGATACGCCATATTGAATTTTTAAAAAATAATTTTAGATTCGTCATGTGTGACCCTGAAAACTCTCCCGTGCCAATTTTGGTGAAAATGGGACAAAATTGATTTTTTTGTCCGCCATATTGAATCCGCCATATTGAGTTCTTTAAAAATAATTTCAGATTCCTTATGTGAGGCCCCGAAAGCTTCCCCATACCAATTTTGGAGAAAATAGGACAAACTTGATTTTTTCGTCCGCCATATTGGATCCGCCATATTGATTTTTTTAAAAATTATTTTAGATTCGTCATATGCGACTCCGAAAACTCCTCCGTACCAATTTTGGAGAAAATCGGACAAAAACGATTTTTTTGTCGGCCATATTGGATCCGCCAAACTGATTTTTTTAAAAATTATTTTAGATTCGTCATATGAGACCCCGAAAACTCCCCCGTACCAATTTTGGAGAAAATCGGAGAAAATTAATTTTTTTATCGACCATATTGGATTCGCCATATTGAATTATTTAAAAATTATTTTATATTCGTCATATGTGACTCAGAAAACTCCTCCTTACCAATTCTGGAGAAAATCGGACAAACTTGATTTTTTCGTCCGCCATATTGGATACGCCATATTGAATTTTTAAAAAATTAATTTAGATTCGTCATATGCGACCCCGTAAACTCCCCCATACCAATTTTGGTGAAAATCGGACAAAATTGATTTTTTCGTCCGCCATATTGGATCCACCATATTGAATTTTTTAAAAATAATATCAGATTCGTTATGTGCAACCTCGAAAACTCCCCCATACCAATTTCTGAGAAAATCGGACTAAATTAAATTTTTTATCCGCCATATTGGATCCGCCATTTTGAATTTTTTTAAAATAATTTCAGATTCGTTGGGTACAACCCCGAAAATTCCTCCATACCAATTTTGGAGAAAATCGGACAAAATTAATTTTTTTGGCCGCCATATTGTAAGCGCCATCTTGGATTTTACTGCACCAATTTCATCTAAAAAAATATGGGACCACCGCAGCAACTTCCTTTACATAACGTAAAAAAATTCATTCAAATCGGTGCAGCCGTTCCGGAGTAATCGGTGTACATACATAAAAAAAAATACATAGTCGACGAATTGAGAACCTCCTTCTTTTAGAAGTCGGTTAAAAAATAATATACATAGTTATAAGTTTCATGAATATTTCATTGTAAAATAAAGTATGGCACGGAATCTTTTCTTATTCTAATATATTTTAAGTAATTTTAATATAAACACTACAGCATTTAAAGAAAAGCTTCCTTCCCTAATTCAATTTTCTTAAATTATAACATAACAAAGTAACATAATGAACGTATCCAATAAATATTCCAATTATACCTAAGAGTAATTACAAATATCCAAATTAACATTTCTCGCAACACTTTGTCGTAAAGCAATAACTAATAACATCTCCTAATCTACAACAAAGAAAAGATATTTTTTGAATAACTTATTTCACGGTATTATTTCTTTCCTGCTTCAAGACATTTAGCTTTTTAGTATAAAACTTGGCAATGTTGTAAGACGCCTACTAATCAAAGAAGTAAAGGTGATGTATATTTAACGGACGCTGCGAAATCAGATAAATAAACGATAAATAAATACTTAGGACGCCGAGTGCATGGTTTGTAAAAGGACGCTTAGGGGTGGGAGAGTAAAAAACCTGTCATAAAATTAACGGTGGACGCCAGCGGGAGTTTTTATGAAAGGACGCTGCGAAGTTAGCTGGATGTATATATATATATATATATATATATATGTTATATCGTAGATTTTCACGGATGGTAGAATGAATAGTTTGGTTATTCCGGGTTTCAATCCGTTCGTTCAAAAAATCGTTTTCACGACGTTTCGCCAAAATCCCATTTGGCATTTTCAAGTGCGGTTCGTCTCGTTACTCGCTGAGAACTGATGAATTCAGTTCTCAGCGAGTAACGAGACGAACCGCACTTGAAAATGCCAAATGAGATTTTGCCGAAACGTCGTGAAAACGATTTTTTGAACGAACGGATTGAAACCCGGAATAACCAAACTATTCATATATATATATATATATATATATATATATATATATATATATATATATATATATATATATATATATATACATATATATATATACATATATATATATATATATATATATATATATATATTTATATAATATATATATATATAAAGAGCAAGAAAAAAATTTCCGCATTGCAATTTATCCCAGTTTGTAGTTCTTGAAACTATTAATTCTGGGCGCAGAAAACTCACTTGACTAATAAGGGACATGGTAAGAACATGTTGCCAGCACAATGCCAAATAGGCAAAACGAGACCAAGTTTTCATCATTTTATTCTACAGGAAACTTACTATCAGTGAATTTTGTTTTTTCAATTTAAATTCACAAAAAGTAAACAAATAGCATCAGGATCCTGCACTTAACTTACCAAATGAAAAATACATATATAAATAAATAAATAAATAAATGCTTTATTAACGGTCAAACCATTTAAAAATATATATATATATATATATATATATATATATATATATATATATATATATATATATATATATATATATATATACATATATATATATATATATATATATATATATATATATATATACATATATATATATATATATATATATATATATATATATATATATATATATATATATTATTATTTGCTTGTTTTTCTTGGGATTATGGTCCGTTATAAATGAAATCAAAATGTAATGGTGGTGTTGTACTTTCTATATTTTACATTTTTTAAATGATTAACGTTTCGGTAATTTTTTTACCTTCGTCAGAATATACAGCGTGAACAATAATTCAGGAATAACACTGCACTTACGTGTATAAATTAATTTAAAATTATATTCTATTGATAATTTAACTTTCGTAAATTCACAAAAGTCAAGATGATCACGTGTGTCATCTTGAGCAGTATCACTTTAACTTCAAGATGAAAAATATTTTATTAAAGTTCCAAGAAATAAATAAGAAATACTTCATATTTTATTGTTCAAGCTGTATATTCTGACGAAGGTAAAAAAATTACGAAACGTTAATCGTTTAAAAAATGTAAAATATAGAAAGTACAATATAATAATCCCAAGAAAAACAAAGAAATAAAAAATATTTTATTAAAGGTCCAAGAAATAAATAAGAAATACTTCATATTTTATCAGGTTTTGTATATATATATATATATATATATATATATATATATATATATATATATATATATATATATATATATATATATATCAGGTTTTGTATATATATATATATATATATATATATATATATATATATATATATATATATATATATATATCATTTTTCTTTTATTTTGTCTTTTCTTGGGTTTAGGTTCTATATTTAATAAATACATAAAACTGTTTGACGTTTCGCCCTTTATTCAAGGCATTTTCAAAATGTTTGCCTCCTAAAAATATATAATTAAATTACATCACATAAAAAACATATTCAACATTTTCGAAAAACAAACAAGACACTTAAATAATAGTTAAAACTTTAAAATCTCTTAAAAATACTTAATTTTACCGGTACGCACCTTGACATTTTGCTGTTTTGTTTCTGAATAAAATTTAAATTTTGCATCGTTTACTGAGGATACGTGGAATGCGAATGTCTTTTATTTTTTTAATATTTTTTATATTTTACAATGCATAAAAAACAAATATGGTATATGTTTGGTTTTATGTTTAAGAGGATATTCCATTTTTGATTCTTATTTGACTGGATCGAATACTTAATCTTTAAATTAGGTTTGCGTAAATGTGGCTCAAATTTCCCATATCTGTTCTGTCGTTAACAGTGTTTTAACCTTTTTTAATTTCAATCATTTCTTTTATCTGTAATTTTTGGTAATTCATATCTTTGTTTTTTATAATGGTACTGTTATAATCAAAAGTGTGTTTTTCGTCCTGTGTGTGTTTGTTTAACGCTGTTGAGGCGTTTTTTGTATATTTATGGCCATTTAATCTGTTCTTTAGTAATTGGCTCGTCATGCCTATATATTTTTTGGGACAATTTGAGCAAGGGATCGAATATATTATATTTGATTTATTCATTAGAGGAGTTTTACTTTTTAAATTTGTGAACAATGTATTTAATTTATTATGTGACCTGTGGCATACGATGATATCATGCTTTTTTAAAATGTATTTTATTTTTTCTGACAGCTCACTAGTGTACGGTAATGCCACATATTTTTGTTGTTTATGTTCTATGTTTTTTGTTTTTACGTTATTATAGAACTTATATGTTCGTTTATCAATTATTTTGGTGATAGTCTTTTCGTTGACATTATTATTCATTAGTGTCTCTTTTACTTTTTGCAGTATTTTTGGTCGGAATTCTGGAGACGTTAGGGAGATAGCACGATCAGATAGACCGATTATAACGCTATTTTTTTGAGTTTTTGAATGATTAGAGAAATAGTTTAGATATCTACCTGACCAAGTTGGTTTGGTGTACCATTCAGTTAAAATTTTGTTTTTTCTGCGTATAAGCGTCATATCTAGAAAATTTATTTTATTATTATTCTCTATTTCGGACGTGAACTGTAATTTTTCGTTGAAACTGTTAAACTCTTGGAGAATTTCATTTATTTTATTTTGTGGTACAGCTGCTATGCAATCATCGACAAAACGTTTAAAAAATATTATGTTAAAGTTTAATTTTTCTAAAACTTTTTCCTCTAAATATTCCATTACTAGCTGAGCAATGGTAGATGAAATTGGTGATCCCATAGCACATCCATCAAGTTGTTTGTAAAAGGTATTTTCGTACTGAAAGTAATTTGTATTGTCAATAGCATCCATAAAATTATTTTTTGATAGCGATGTATGTTTTTTAAAATTTCCCATTTTTCTGCTAAAATAGTGTGGACAAGTTGATTTGGTATGTTTGTATACAAAGATATAACATCTAGCGAAATGAGTCTGTAATTTTCAGGTAGGTTTACTTTATCAATAAATTTTTTAAAGGCGAATGAATCTTTAATAAAAAAATCGTTTTTGCCTGTAATATTTGAAATGCAATCTGATAAGAATTTTGATAAACTATAGAATGGCGATTGTATACAAGAAACAATAGGTCTTAGTGGTATATTTTGTTAATGTAATTTCGGTAGGCCGTATATTTTTGGTGGAATAGCATTGTGAATGGTTAGCCTTTTTGCATCTTTTTCAGTTAGTTCTTTTACATTTAGCAATTTTTTTATAAAGGTATTATTTTTTTTTGATATAAGTTGGTTGGATCACTCTTAATATTTTTATATGTATTTTCGTCATTTAGTACGTTGTTCATTTTTGTCTCGTAATCTGCCTTGTTCATAACCACTGTTTTATTGCTTTTATCAGGCCTTAGAACAATGATTTGAGGATTGTCTTTGATAAATTTTTTTGTTCGATTCATTTTCTTTTTAAATTTTTTTGGAGGCTGTTACTTTTTATTGTTTGGTGCCTTATTTTGATTTTATGATTAGTTAAAACATTTGTTACTTCAGCTCTAATTTTGTCTTTCTTGTCGTCTGACTCATTGCTAATAACAGATTCAATTGAGGCTATATATTCGGTTACTGGAATATCTTTTTCTTTTGTAACATCTAATGAGAAATTTGGACCATATGATAAAACTTCATTAACTTCGGACGGTATCGGGGTATTAGATATATTTTCGATCCATTTGGACCTGTCGTTGTTTGTTTCTTTACAGATTTCACGCTTTTTAAATAATTTGTTTAATTTTTTTTGGTGTCTTTTTTTAATTTTTTTATGTAATTCCTCAAACTTTTTATTTTCTAACGATAAGAATCTACCTAATATATCATTTGTTAAGTATCTCTCAGTTTTTTTGATGTTTTCTCTAATGGATGTATTTAAAGATATAATCTATGGTTCAAGAAACAAGAAAATAAATATATATATATATATATATATATATATATATATATATATATATATATATATACCCCTTTAACTAATGCTAGTGTTTATTAATTATCCTAATACACCATCTCCGTATCCATATTATAAATCCCCTGAACTAGTAAAAAAATTGAGAACATACACATTTTGGAAGAACGATACAATTTGAAAAATGTAAATCAAAATTATAGCTTTTTTTTTTATTAAATATCGTAAAAATTGATCATTCTCATTAGTTTAAAATAAATTAAATGTCAACGAAAACGTTCGTTTCTCTCAAACATAAAAGCCATGTTTTCTTTTGCAGCTTTTTTCCAGCAAAACGTCGTCATGTTACTTCTTGACGGCTCTCTCCTTGAAAGTTCTTTATCTTCGAAACTGTAAACACCGTCTAAAGTTACCTATAAACTAAATCGAAAAATCTCATTCGCCGTTTAAAACTTGGAAAACAATTCTCGAATATCCGGTTTCGGACTCGTTTCCTCCAGATTAAATTAAAAAAAAATTTTAATTAAAGCAGATTTAGTCGTTTTTGCTTTGATTAATCTTTAAATTACTCAGGGGAACGACGGTAAATCCCAGGTGGTTAAATAAAAAACAGAAAAAAAAACATGCTTTTAAGTATACTTGTTTTTTTCTGATATAAATTAAAATTTAGGATTTTGACTTGTTGATAAGTTGATAAATATTTTACCTTTTTTATTATTTAGAAGACCTATACTTAGAACTTGAGAGATTCTTCCTGTTTTTGCTATGTAACCTGTTGTTAACATTATTACAATTTTCACTCACTGAATTCGAATAATAACACCATTTTCACTAATTAATTTTAATTCTTTAATATTTTATTCCATTATTACATTACCACTAGCTCATATCATACCTACTTATACATACCTACAGGATATACTAAAATAAAAAGCTAACATTTCACCCGAAGAATTGTTAATAAAAGCTTCTAAATGGTAGTTCTATTAAGAATAAGATCCTATTCAGCTAGTGCTCATTACATTGCCCCCTCCTATAGTCTATTCAAGAACTAGAGAGAGTAATAAATCATTTTTGACCTTTTTTTTTGCAAACTACCTGGTTCTTTAGTCCGGTGTCTTTGACAAAATCTGTTAGACACATATATTTTTCATAGGAATGGGTTAGAAATTTTATAATCAAAAATACCAGTCTAAAATAGTGGACTATTTGGATTGGATAACAATAGATATTTGGAAGTGTGAAGTGTTAAAAAGGATTTTAATAATTGTCAGAGGTGTCATCCTTGGCTTGGAAAACCCTTTGTGCTACTCGCCTTGGTTCATCAAATATTCCGAATTCTGCAGATTTAGATCTAAGTTCATGTAGCAGAGTGTAGTTTATCGATGTTTCGACTAAAATACCACAGTATTATCAATTCAAATTACTTTTTCGTCCCAATCTGATGGTTTGCAGATATCTTTCAATAAAAGCGTGAAAATCTTTAGGGAAATGGTGTTCCCCTGTTTAACTTCCATTTAGATACATATTTCGTATGTTTTTATGTCCTCTGTAATGCTTACGACGAGTGTTGCATATTTATAAACATTCTCAAGAAAGTTGCACTGAAAATTGGCCAGTTCCACCGTTTACATTCACTGAAATTTGCGTTATATAATACATATATTTAATGGATTTACGGGAAGTGTCTTTAACCGGAAACATGAAAAATATATTTATTACATCATGTTACGTTTTTATTTTTCCTGTCTAATTTCCTATCTAAAATAGTAATTTTTACGCTTACCTCTTTCATCATTTATGTGTTTTGTTTTTTTTTGTTTTGGGAACATATTTACAAATGAAAGAAAACGTTGGCAGTATATCTTGTTTATTAGAATTAGGTTCACAATTATGATATTATAATTGATGGTCATTGTTCGATAGTCCTTGTTGTTTTGTTTAGTTCGTAAGGCTTCTCTTCTTTATACCTAAAATATAGAAAGGTATTAGTCTTGTACAGAGTGGCTCGGTATAGAATATTTAGTTAGAAATTCTTAATTTAAATTGTATTTTGCGGTTATTCTTACCTTCATCGAGAGATCTCGAGTGAGCAGATAATCATTCGGCTGCAGGATCAACAAATTTCTGAGTGGAAGCTCTCTGGATCCTGTTGGATCTTCTATGTCTTCTAGGCACCTTAATTTTCCCATTGTGTCAGTTATCATATAACTATTACAGATTCTATTAAGCTACAAATGAAAAATCACATAAGTGTCAAACAAAAATAAACTTCAAGGTTAGAATCTATTCGACTTTTCTTGCGAGACAGTTTTACTTCAACGAAGCCTTCTTTATTGGTATAAATTTTTGAACGTACCACAATTTTCTTAGTTAATTGCTAATAAAATTTGTTGTAATAATTTTAAAATTTCATATTTTTATTTTTCACTGTTTTGAGGGCTTGTCAGTTGTCATAACGTCGATATACAGATCCCTGTATCTTTTCCCGCCGTTTCCTTGGACGTTTTTCTGGGGACAAGAAAAAAATCTTAGAGTGATAAGGACTTTCCTTGCAGAGTTGCACCTGGAAAGGTCACTTAGCAATTTTGCTAGATTTCAATGTAAAAAATTCGGGTCCTTGACCAAATTTATAGTTAAAAGTTACTTTGTATACTTTAAAAGCTATGTGCTGATTTGGTTTGGTCAGTTCGGGACATAAACCCGATATCAAATTTTTCTATTTTTTCTTTTCCACCACAAAAAGGCCTCATAACATCACTGGTAAGTTTTTGTTTTAATTCTTAAGTATTAATAATTGTGGGTATGTTTAAAAAGAAAAGGAATAAGTAACCTACCTTACTCATAACATAAAAAAAATTGAGTTCTTTCAAAGTCCATCTTTTGTTTTAGGCCTTTTTTTTTCTGTTCCCCTCTTGTTTTCCTTTTGTCGTTTCTGCCACTATTGCCCTCATTTGGATCATCATCGGGGCCTTCTTGCTGATATCTCTACGGCACCTGCCTTGCATGCTGTACATACTACTACACCAAGTGATCCAGATCCAACCAAAGTCTACCTCAACATCAGGACGTCAAGAAGCCTCCGTTAATCAGGTTTTATGTGTCTGTGTCGTTTCAGGGAATTATAGACTTTTAACCTGTCTTGTCTTCGGTAAAACCTATAAATTTAAAGACATCATAGCGTTTTATTTTCTTTTGTATATATAATTATTAAATAATCAGTGTACCTACCTCTTTAAAAACTATTGTGTTTCCTCATATGGTACAATTTATTGAATCGTGCAACCATATGCAGTTGACATCTCCACGTACGTAAGGGGCACATCTGTAAACTCCAGTAAACAGGCCTATTTACACGGGTAGAGTGCACTCAATATTATCACTGTATACATATATTTATTATTTACCATAAATCACTTTTTCATAGTTAGTATCACGGCCAAAAATAATGAATTAGAATATAATTAGTCTTGTTAAATTTATCTTTGAAAATGTAAATTGTCAAAAACCACCTGCTTAAACAGCTGGCTGTCACAGGCTTATTCTTTTGACCAGAGAAGCGCTGGGCCACGCTTAGCTGAATTTACACCGGGAAACGTAAATATGATACTTGTTTTTGAAATTTTTTGGGTGTTTTCTTGGCGTTAAATTAGATTTCCTGTTTTGTTTTTAGATCGGTCTCTGCCTTAACCCTTAGGGCACCGAAACAGGTGGCGCATTTTACCCAGACCACTCTCCGTTCCGTTGGGAGCTAGCCGGATGAGCCCTTAAAGGTAGAGACTACTCAAGAGCCACCTGACAAGTGTAAACATCTTTCTTTCTTCTTTTAAAATTTAGGCGGATAACAATTCGGCTTTTCATATAACAAATTCGACACCTCTTCTCCCAACGATTATTTTTTTATAACAAATTTGGCACTGGTGAGTTACAGACTATTAATTATTTTTTTCCTTACAAGTGCACTAAAACACGTTCTTAACGGACGCCTATTTTTTAAAACGTTCCACAAAAAGTAACGTCATTATTTCTTAACCTTGTAAAAAATCCATTCGAATCCGCCCAACGCAATAATTTTCTTTTTAAATTAATAGAGTTTTGTTAAAAAATATTTTTACCGCAATGCAGTGGGAAATACACAATATATTTTTAAGCATTTGCGTGTTTAGACCGGTTACAGGTGCAGGAATCCATTTAGGTAACAGGAGAATCAACTTGGATTTGTCTTGAAATGGGTTTATAGAAATGTCTGATGCCAGAAACAGGAAATTTATCACGTTTAATGTTAAAGTATGTTTCCAGTTGCGAACTAGTCATATTACGCTTTTTAGAAATCGATATTAAATTTACTGGGTTTCACATGTTTCCAAATTTTCACCCTGTCTATACTTCATGGAAAATAGACTTTCGTCAGTAACAAAAATGTAACATTGGTTTTTTTGCTGAAATGTGTTCATTTCGGCATCCTATAAAACATATCTCGATGGTAACTCTGAAAGACCTGTGTAAAAAAAATGGCGGACCAAAAATGGTCACGATTTTCGGTTTTTTGAGTTTATTTCGAAAAGTAAAAGTTGTATCGAAAAATATTTTAAACAAAAGTTGTAGAGAATTAAAGAACCTATCGATTCATATAATAAAAATTATAGGTGGCAGCACTAGTTATCGAGTTATATTTTTTTTTCGACAAAATTTGTTTTTTTTTAAACAAAGACATTTATTAACAAATTACCGATTTAAAGTTTAACGTAAATATAGGTAATATAATTCTAAAAAAGTATGTCAAACCCGGAATTTGTAAGTTTTATATTTTCCGAGAAATTCGATGTAAATATTGAAAATTTAACCTCAATTTTCTGCTTTCCTAATTAAGATATAATGCTCAATTTTAATGGAAACTGTTTATATTGTTTTATATTTTGAAGATCTATTAAAAAAATATATTTTTTTCAATCGTGGGCCGAGAAATTTTGCAAAAACCAATTTTTGCACCAGAAAAATTGCGATAACTTTTCACCGGATGGAGATAAAAATTTTTTAATGCGTGTATTGGATTTAGATATATCATTCCGATATCAAAAAAAAAATAAATTTTGGATGAAAATAACGTTTTTTTTTCAAAAATTCATAATGGCGTGGCAAATGAATATTAAGGGCTCAAATTTGCAGAAGATGCTTTTTAATACTTGTACTTTACCTGTGAATTTTTTGGCTCGAAGAAATGCACTTCCATACGATCTGTGAACCTTCGAAAATTTGACCGAATCTAATCGAAAATAGCTGTTGCAGGTCGCTGTCGGCGGGTTGCCAGAGTTCAGGCGCATTATTCATTGGCGCTTCAAGGAAACTTATGCATCACAGGTAATATTTATAATATTGATGTTGTTTTATTAATTTATATGATAGTAACAATTTGTTTAGTCATATTAATTATTAATTTGTTTATTAACAAAATTTTTACAAAAAATTATAGCGAAAATCATACAAATATTCAATTATATATTACATATTCTACTGTTTTTTTTTCCTTTATATTATTATTATCTAAATGGAGTAATATTAAATTTACAGAATTTCACATATTTCCAAATTTTTAGCCTGTCTACTATCCCTGCTTCTTTTAATTTTACTTTGAATGTCCGTTAAGATCTGTAACATTTAGTAGCTCATTTTTGAGCTGCATGGATATTAACGTGCGATCTCGTCTAGAGTTAAGCATGTCTTTGAGTTAATTGAAAGTATTTTCCTGCAAAATTGTTTTAAATAGAGGGACTGAAAATTATTATCATTCACTTATTTAATCACAAATAATTATATGCATCTACTATAATAGTGTTTTTCAATCTGTGGATCGTGACCCCTAGGGGGGTCGCCGGCAAAAGAAAAAAGTTAAGGTTCTACATAGTTCACTACAGTAAAACAATTTTAGAGAGAAGGATGGGCTTGTTTATTTTTCAAAAAAATGTCAAATCGTGGTGCTATTTTTGAAATGTTAATAATCAAATCATTTTCTAATTGAAGCCTATTTATTTTTTTAGTTTTAATGCCCACCTTGAAGAGAACGCCAATTCACATAAGTATGAAGTGGCGAATGGCACTAATAATTTAAGAGCTTCCCTTGCCAGCTCAGGATATTCTTGTTTCCTTTTCATCCAAAACACGCCAACAGTTTGTAAATAAAATTCCATTTTAAGCATGCCGTCAGCAGCTAAATTTGCAAGATTTTCTTTCATATTTGTAGTGAGATCAGCTAGTTTTATTAACTTATCCAAGAAAAGGTTAAGAATCCATCTGCGCCCATTGTCAGCTTCCGAGCGCAAGTCTGGAAAGTATGTTAACAGTTTCTCTTGCAGATTATGCAAGCTCTGTATCATGCAGGGAATGTGAGCTCCGACCACAAGCGATTGATCTGTTGCATTATCTTCAACAGTCTTCTGAAGACATGGAAATGATTCAAATATATTGTTTTGCAGAGAGATTGGCCAAGTTTTGCATGGAATGCTTTCACTTTATCTTTTGCTGTTAAAATATTTTCATCTCTACCTTGGAGATTCTTGTTCAAATTATTGAGATGACTAAAAAAATCTGCCAGAAATGATAATTTCAAGAGCCAAACAGGGTCAGAAAAGTGATTAGCATATTCAGATTTAGCATCTTGTAAGAACATTAGCAATTCAGCTTTAAGTTCTAGAACTCTTGTCAATACCTTTCCTTTGGATAGCCACCTGACCTCTGTGTGATAAAAGAGATGTGATGAAGCGCACCCACATCACACAAACGATTCGGAATAGTCGGGTTTGCAAGGCTTTACCTTTGATAGAATTCACAATTTTTATTACCTCTTTAAGCAAGTCATTTAAATCAGACTTTAAAACCTTAGCGGATAGAGCTTGTCGATGAAGAAAATAGTTTAAATAAATTCGGCTTGAGTTCGAGCGCTTAAACACTGACCTGACGATTTTTACAACACTATGTGAAGACTAGGATAACACTATTACCTAAATCATTGTATTTTGCTGCTGGTTAAGAGCTTTCAATTTTCGTTTAAAGAAATCCAACTGCTTATCAGCTTCTTTTTGATGCTTTGTTGTGAGATGTCGCATAAGCTTTGACGGCTTCATACTCTCACGTGACAAAACATCGCCACAAATTACACATTGAGGGTTATTACTTAGGACTGTAAACCCATATTTCAAGTAATTGTCGTCATAGTGTCTATTTTTTTTTTGGGAGTGATTCGCCTCCGCTACTGGCATCCGTACCAGATGTTGAAGGCTGCGATCTTTTGAGAAACTTATCCATTTTTCAATCGCGCGGAGCAAGTGAAAAAGGAAAACAATCACGTCCGTACTGATCGGTGACGCTGAGTCAATTAATTGAGAGTTGAGTTAGTGATGTGAGAATACGTATTAAAATAACCGAACAATTCGAATAGTAACTTAATCGTATAGTTTTTTGGCATCCGGAATGCGGAATGTGACGTGCTTCGGTTCTATTGAAATAAATGGAAACATAGTGTCAGAATAAGAATAATTTTATCCTTGTTTCGTTTGTAGTAACGCATAAGTATGTCTTGGTCTTCGGAGCGACAAGAAAACGAAGATTGAATGCTTCGGACGGTGCTCGTTTGATTCGTATTAGTTCGTACTGTTTCGGGTGATGTGGGAATACGTATTGAAATAACCGAGCAATATTCGAATAGCAAATTAATACGTATTAATTTAGACACTTCCTTGGCATACGGAATGTGATGATACCGATGATTTTTTATATAACGAACGATGCCCCGATGGAAACGGATGTCACGGACGCTGCGGCATCGAATACACTTGTTCGTTCACCAGTGCTGGGGATGATTATTATTCTATTATTTTAGGTGCAAGTACTTTTGATGACGCAGAACATAAAAATATATTTTAAAATTATAAAATAAAAATTCATATATATATATATATATATATATATATATATATATATATATATATATATATATATATATATATATGTTATATCGTAGATTTTCACGGATGGTAGAATGAATAGTTTGGTTATTCCGGGTTTCAATCCGTTCGTTCAAAAAATCGTTTTCACGACGTTTCGCCAAAATCTCATTTGGCATTTTCAAGTGCGGTTCGTCTCGTTACTCGCTGAGAACAGTTCTCAGCGAGTAACGAGACGAACCGCACTTGAAAATGCCAAATGAGATTTTGGCGAAACGTCGTGAAAACGATTTTTTGAACGAACGGATTGAAACCCGGAATAACCAAACTATTCATATATATATATATATATATATATATATATATATATATATATATATATATATATATATATATATATATACAAAAAAAAGTTTTATTAAAGAAATTAAAACAAAATATATATCATAAAAACATATAAATTCAATGTTAGTTCCAAAAACATATCTTAAATTTAAAAAATTAATAAATCAAGGAAAGCATACATTCTAGTAATATTTAATTTGAACATAAATAAAAAAATAATCCAGGATAGTTTTCTTTGAAAATAATATGTAAAATATATAAACAAAACGATAATTTTGAACTTAGGTAGAAGTGGTAGGTTGTTTTCGCAAAATTTCTTGCTGCTGACTTTCGTTCATAGTTAAAAGAATTAAAGAGCCAAGATTATTTTTTAATTCTGTGGATTGGCTTATACATGGAATCTCATCTTGGTAAAAAAGCCTTCACGGATATTTGTTACTACTTGGACCTTAACAAAACCTGAAATATGAACTTGAGTCTCATCGGTAACATTATTTTTATTCATTTCTTCATGGTACAGAAGTGGACGTATTTCAGAAATATAATTTTTTAAATTACCAATTTTCGATTACACAACCGACATAGGGCAAATTTATTATTTGATGAATTGACAAAAAAAAAACGATTGATTTTTGTGCGGGAGCCATGATGTAAAACCTAAAATTTGACCCGGCGCCTATGTCTAAATTTTTACTAAACCACTGTTGTCCAATTCCCTATCTAGAGCCGCGAGTTCGGTTCGTATTAATTCGTAATGTTTCGTCAACATTCCGCAATTCGGATTGTTAAACAATCCGAATATTACATTCATCCGCATCCGTATTATTCGAATATCAAAATCATCCGAATATTTACAACACTAAGTTGAGTGAGTCGAAGACAAAAGAACCTACTAGCGCAGGCGGCGGCGGGCGGTGGGGGACGCCCAGCTGCCTCTCGCCGGCAACAACAGGTTTTAATGAATATAGGTACCTAAATAAAGAAAGTCATAAATGTAGTCTTTTAATAATTATATTACTGTCTTTCCATGGCCCAAGGGGGTCGCCAAACTTTTTTAGCCTGGAAAGGGGCCGTGTATTCAAAAAGTTTGAAAAACACTGTACTAGAATAATACTATCAGCACATCCAGGATGGCTCAATAGAGTGATAAAGGACCCTATCTCCTTTATTTTCGAAAAATTTAAAAAAAAACGTTTCAATAAAAGTTGCATAATGTGAAAATTTCTACAATTTAAAAATATTTCCAAATAATGGGATACTCGGTATATATTTATATATTTGGATTCCTCCAAGAACTATCCATATAAAAGCGTATCTGGTTTCAATTTTTATTGCGAAGTTTCCAACTTTTTAATATAATTAAATAATAATATATTAAACTAAGAAATAAAGTAAAATTACTTAATCAATTAATTTTAACAAGACCTTAATTTTTCCTCCCCTAAAAAAAAAGATTTATAAGCAAAGGGTGTGGTAATAATAATAATATAGACATCATAGAATTTCGTAAAGAAAACACCACATAAAAAAAACAAAACAACTAAAGCACACAATACCAATTTAATGACAACCATAAAGAAATACAAAAGTGAACAAAACCCAAATTATTTTTCCAATGTTTACCCTCATGTTTTTACATCATTAACAAACCTGCCTGAACAAAATGGAGGAACGCGAAAGACCGTAAGAAGTAAACAATAAAAAACAAAGAGATGTCCTTAGGGATAGGGGAAAATAAAGAGGAACTCGAGGGATTAACAGTCTGAAAGAGTTCGAGGAATGTCAATTGTAATTAGGTAAAATACGGACAGTGAGCATAAAAAACTACGTTTTATTTTTCTATGGTCGTTAAAAAATGTTGACGGGTTTTTTATACTAAAATATCCAATTACAGGATGTCAAAAGGTATGAAGTAATGTTACTTTTCTCACTCTTAATATACCGAATATTCCGGTAAAGGTATCGACCGGGTGTATCTCGGAAAATATTGTTTATTAGGCGTTCGGAAAAAAATATGCTTTCGTGGAATCTTCCAGTAATTACTTAATGTCCGTGACAGATACTAACGGAAAGATTAAGTCTAAACTTACGATAACCTTTCAGGAAAGGATAACGTAAGACTCTTTGTGAGCGTAAGTCAAGACTCATGTAAGGTTCTGAAGGTTTCTACTGGGTATTTATTACCATATACCAAAGTCTGCTAATGTAAGTCTCTTTGTAAGCTTTTCATTGGTATATATATATATATATATATATATATATATATATATATATATATATATATATATATATATATATATATATATATATATATATATATGTTATATCGTAGGTTTTCACGGATGGTAGAATGAATAGTTTGGTTGTTCTGGGTTTCAATCCGTTGGTTCAAAAAATCGTTTTTACGACGTTTCGCCAAAATCTCATTTGGCATTTTCAAGTGTGGTTCGTCTCGTTACTCGCTGAGGACTGATGGTGGGCTCTGATGAATTTCGAGTTTTGCTTAGCTGGTTCGCTTCCTGATTGGATGAGCGGCTTCGCAGGTTCCTCCCCTCTGCCGAGTGCGATATATTTTGTTCTTGTATGCAGATCTCTCGTGTACTAGTTGATTTTTGTTGTTTTCTTTCCTGATTTTTTATTAATTATAATTAGCGAATACATCCACTGACGTTAAAAAAAGAATTATTTTAAAATTCACTATGCATTTTTAAGGCCGCCCAGCACTCAAGAATTTTAAGAGAAGCTTTAAAAGATTGTTTTAGGTATCTCTAAGAAATTCATAGTTCAACAATTATAACGCTAAAAATTTAATTTAGGGGTGTACATCCACTGACGTTAAAGAAAGAAATTTTCTTGTAATTTTAAAATTGGCCATGCATTGTTAAGGCCACCCTGCACTCAGGGATTTTAAGAGAAGCTCTAAAAGTGTTTTAGGTATCTGTAAAAAATTCATAGGTCAACAATTATAACGCTAACAATTTAATTTAAGGATGTACATCCACTGATGTTAAAAATAGATATTTTCTTGTAATTTTAAAATTCACTCTGCATTTTTAAGGCTACCCAGCACTCAGGGATTTTAAGAGACGCTTTAAAAGTGTCTTGGGTATCTGAAAAAAATTCATAGGTCAACAATTATAACCCTAACAATTTAATTTAAGGATTTACATCCACTGATGTTAAAAATAGATATTTTCTTGTTATTTTAAAATTCACTACGCATTTTTAAGGCCACCCAGCCCTCAGGGATTTTAAGAGAAACTCTAAAAGTGTTTTAGGTATCTGTAAAAAATTCATAGGTCAACAATTATAACGCTAACAATTTAATTTAGGGGTGTACATCCAGTGACGTTAACGAAAGAAATTTTCTTGTAATTTTAAAATTGATTATGCATTTTTAAGGCCACCCAGCACTCAGGGATTTTAATAAAAGCTCTAAAGGTGTTTTAGGTATCTGTAAAAAATTCATAGGTCAACAATTATAACGCTAACAATTTAATTTAAGGATGTACATCCACTGATGTTAAAAATAGATATTTTCTTGTTATTTTAAAATTCACTACGCATTTTTAAGGCCACCCAGCACTCAGGGATTTTAAGAGAAGCTCTAAAAGTGTTTTAGGTATCTGAAAAAAATTCATAGGTCAACAATTATAACGCTAACAATTTAATTTAAGGATTTACATCCACTGATGTTAAAAATAGATATTTTCTTGTTATTTTAAAATTCACTACGCATTTTTAAGGCCACCCAGCCCTCAGGGATTTTAAGAGAAGCTCTAAAAGTGTTTTAAGTATCTGTAAAAAATTCATAGTTCAACAATTATAACGCTAACAATTTAATTTAGGGGTGTACATCCACTGACGTTAACGAAAGAAATTTTCTTGTAATTTTAAAATTGACTATGCATTTTTAAGGCCACCCAGCACTCAGGGATTTTAAGAAAAGCTCTAAAAGTGTTTTAGGTATCTGTAAAAAATTCACAGGTCAACAATTATAACGCTAACAATTTAATTTAGGGGTGTACATCCAGTGACGTTAACGAAAGAAATTTTCTTGTAATTTTAAAATTGACTATGCATTTTTAAGGCCACCCAGCACTCAGGGATTTTAAGAAAAGCTCTAAAAATGTTTTAGGTATCTGTAAAAAATTCATAGGTCAACAATTATAACGCTAATAATTTAATTTAAGGATGTACATCCACTGATGTTAAAAATAGATATTTTCTTGTTATTTTAAAATTCACTACGCATTTTTAAGGCCACCCAGCACTCAGGGATTTTAAGAGAAGCTCCAAAAGTGTTTTAGGTATCTGTAAAAAATTCATAGGTCAACAATTATAACGCTAACAATTTAATTTAAGGATGTACATCCACTGATGTTAAAAATAGATATTTTCTTGTTATTTTAAAATTCACTACGCATTTTTAAGGCCACCCAGCCCTCAGGGATTTTAAGAGAAGCTCTAAAAGTGTTTTAGGTATCTGTAAAAAATTCATAGTTCAACAATTATAACGCTAACAATTTAATTTAGGGGTGTACATCCACTGACGTTAACGAAAGAAATTTTCTTGTAATTTTAAAATTGACTATGCATTTTTAAGGACACCCAGCACTCAAGGATTTTAAGAAAAGCTCTAAAAGTGTTTTAGGTATCTGTAAAAAATTCATAGGTCAACAATTATAACGCTAACAATTTAATTTAGGGGTGTACATCCAGTGACGTTAACGAAAGAAATTTTCTTGTAATTTTAAAATTGATTATGCATTTTTAAGGCCACCCAGCACTCAGGGATTTTAAGAAAAGCTCTAGAAGTGTTTTAGGTATCTGTAAAAAATTCATAGGTCAACAATTATAACGCTAACAATTTAATTTAGGGGTGTACATCCAGTGACGTTAACGAAAGAAATTTTCTTGTAATTTTAAAATTGACTATGCATTTTTAAGGCCACCCAGCACTCAGGGATTTTAACAAAAGCTCTAAAAGTGTTTTAGGTATCTGTAAAAAATTCATAGGTCAACAATTATAACGCTAACAATTTAATTTAAGGATGTACATCCACTGATGTTAAAAATAGATATTTTCTTGTTATTTTAAAATTCACTACGCATTTTTAAGGCCACCCAGCACTCAGGGATTTTAAGAGAAGCTCTAAAAGTGTTTTAGGTATCTGAAAAAAATTCATAGGTCAACAATTATAACGCTAACAATTTAATTTAAGGATTTACATCCACTGATGTTAAAAATAGATATTTTCTTGTTATTTTAAAATTCACTACGCATTTTTAAGGCCACCCAGCCCTCAGGGATTTTAAGAGAAGCTCTAAAAGTGTTTTAGGTATCTGTAAAAAATTCATAGGTCAACAATTATAACGCTAACAATTTAATTTAGGGGTGTACATCCAGTGACGTTAACGAAAGAAATTTTCTTGTAATTTTAAAATTGACTATGCATTTTTAAGGCCACTCAGCACTCAGGGATTTTAACAAAAGTTCTAAAAGTGTTTTAGGTATCTGTAAAAAATTCATAGGTCAACAATTATAACGCTAACAATTTAATTTAAGGATGTACATCCACTGATGTTAAAAATAGATATTTTCTTGTTATTTTAAAATTCACTACGCATTTTTAAGGCCACCCAGCACTCAGGGATTTTAAGAGAAGCTCTAAAAGTGTTTTAGGTATCTGAAAAAAATTCATAGGTCAACAATTATAACGCTAACAATTTAATTTAAGGATTTACATCCACTGATGTTAAAAATAGATATTTTCTTATTATTTTAAAATTCACTACGCATTTTTAAGGCCACCCAGCCCTCAGGGATTTTAAGAGAAGCTCTAAAAGTGTTTTAGGTATCTGTAAAAAATTCATAGTTCAACAATTATAACGCTAACAATTTAATTTAGGGGTGTACATCCACTGACGTTAAAGAAATTTTATGATAATTTAAAAATTCACTATACATTTTCAAGGCCACCCAGCACTCAGGAATTTTAAGAGACGCTTTAAAAGTGTCTTGGGTATCTGTAAAAAATTCATAGTTCAACAATTATAACGCTAACAATTTATTTTAAGGGTGTACATCCACTGACGTTAAAAAAAAAATTTTCTTGTAATTTTAAAATTCACTCTGCATTTTTAAGGCTACCCAGCACTCAGGGATTTTAAGAGATGCTTTAAAAGTGTCTTGGGTATCTGTAAAAAATTCATAGTTCAACAATTATAACGCTAACAATTTATTTTAAGGGTGTATATCCACTGACGTTAAAAAAGAAATTTTCTTGTTGTTTTAAAATTCACTATACATTTTTAAGGACATTCAGCACTCAGGGATTTTAAGAAAAGCTTTAAAGATGTTTTAGGTATCTGTAAAAAATTCATAGTTCAACAATTATAACGCTAACAATTTAATTTAGGGGTGTACATCCACTGACGTTAAAGAAAGAAATTTTCTTGTAATTTAAAAATTCACTATACATTTTTAAGGCCACCCAGCACTCAGGGATTTTAAGAGACGCTTTAAAAGTGTCTTGGGTATCTGTAAAAAATTCATAGTTCAACAATTATAACGCTAACAATTTATTTTAAGGGTGTATATCCACTGACGTTAAAAAAGAAATTTTCTTGTTGTTTTAAAATTCACTATACATTTTTAAGGACATTCAGCACTCAGCGATTTTAAGAAAAGCTTTAAAGGTGTTTTAGGTATCTGTAAAAAATTCATAGTTCAACAATTATAACGCCAACAATTTAATTTAGGGGTGTACATCCACTGACGTTAAAGAAAGAAATTTTCTTGTAATTTAAAAATTCACTATACATTTTTAAGGCCACCCAGCACTCAGGGATTTTAAGAGACGCTTTAAAAGTGTCTTGAGTATCTATAAAAAATCCATAGTTCAACAATTATAACGCTAACAATTTATTTTAAGGGTGTACATCCACTGACGTTAAAAAAAGAAATTTTCTTGTAATTTTAAAATTCACTCTGCATTTTTAAGGCTACCCAGCACTCAGGGATTTTAAGAGATGCTTTAAAAGTGTCTTGGGTATCTGTAAAAAATTCATAGTTCAACAATTATAACGCTAACAATTTATTTTAAGGGTGTATATCAACTGACGTTAAAAAATAAATTTTCTTGTTGTTTTAAAATTCACTATACATTTTTAAGGACATTCAGCACTCAGGGATTTTAAGAAAAGCTTTAAAGATGTTTTAGGTATCTGTAAAAAATTCATAGTTCAACAATTATAACGCTAACAATTTAATTTAGGGGTGTACATCCACTGACGTTAAAGAAAGAAATTTTCTTGTAATTTAAAAATTCACTATACATTTTTAAGGCCACCCAGCACTCAGGGATTTTAAGAGACGCTTTAAAAGTGTCTTGGGTATCTGTAAAAAATTCATAGTTCAACAATTATAACGCTAACAATTTATTTTAAGGGTGTATATCCACTGACGTTAAAAAAGAAATTTTCTTGTTGTTTTAAAATTCACTATACATTTTTAAGGCCACCCAGCACTCAGGGATTTTAAGAGACGCTTTAAAAGTGTCTTGAGTATCTATAAAAAATCCATAGTTCAACAATTATAACGCTAACAATTTATTTTAAGGGTGTATATCAACTGACGTTAAAAAATAAATTTTCTTGTTGTTTTAAAATTCACTATACATTTTTAAGGACATTCAGCACTCAGGGATTTTAAGAAAAGCTTTAAAGATGTTTTAGGTATCTGTAAAAAATTCATAGTTCAACAATTATAACGCTAACAATTTAATTTAGGGGTGTACATCCACTGACGTTAAAGAAAGAAATTTTCTTGTAATTTAAAAATTCACTATACATTTTTAAGGCCACCCAGCACTCAGGGATTTTAAGAGACGCTTTAAAAGTGTCTTGGGTATCTGTAAAAAATTCATAGTTCAACAATTATAACGCTAACAATTTATTTTAAGGGTGTATATCCACTGACGTTAAAAAAGAAATTTTCTTGTTGTTTTAAAATTCACTATACATTTTTAAGGACATTCAGCACTCAGCGATTTTAAGAAAAGCTTTAAAGGTGTTTTAGGTATCTGTAAAAAATTCATAGTTCAACAATTATAACGCCAACAATTTAATTTAGGGGTGTACATCCACTGACGTTAAAGAAAGAAATTTTCTTGTAATTTAAAAATTCACTATACATTTTTAAGGCCACCTAGCACTCAGGGATTTTAAGAGACGCTTTAAAAGTGTCTTGGGTATCTGTAAAAAATTCATAGTTTAACAATTATAACGCTAACAATTTATTTTAAGGGTGTACATCCACTGACGTTAAAAAAAGAAATTTTCTTGTAATTTTAAAATTCACTCTGCATTTTTAAGGCTACCCAGCACTCAGGGATTTTAAGAGAAGCTTTAAAAGTGTTTTAGGTATCTGTAAAAAATTCATAGTTCAACAATTATAACGCTAACAATTTATTTTAAGGGTGTACATTCACTGACGTTAAAAAAGAAATTTTCTTCTTGTTTTAAAATTCACTATACATTTTTAAGGACATCAAGCACTCGGGGATTTTAAGAAAAGCTTTAAAAGTGTTTTAGGTATCTGTAAAAAATGCATAGTTCAACAATTATAACGCTAACAATTTATTTTAAGGGTGTACATCCACTGATGTTAAAAATAGATATTTTCTTGTTATTTTAAAATTCACTATACATTTTTAAGGACATCCAGCACTCAGGGATTTTAAGAAAAGCTTTAAAAGTGTTTTAGATATCTGTAAAAAATTCATAGTTCAACAATTATAACGCTAACAATTTAATTTAGGGGTGTACATCCACTGACGTTAAAGAAAGAAATTTTCTTATAATTTAAAAATTCACTATACATTTTTAAGGCCACCCAGCACTCAGGGATTTTAAGAGACGCTTTAAAAGTGTCTTGGGTATCTGTAAAAAATTCATAGTTCAACAATTATAACGCTAACAATTTATTTTAAGGGTGTATATCCACTGACGTTAAAAAAGAAATTTTCTTGTTATTTTAAAATTCACTATACATTTTTAAGGACATTCAGCGCTCAGAGATTTTAAGAAAAGCTTTAAAGGTGTTTTAGGTATATGTAAAAAATTCATAGTTCAACAATTATAACGCTAACAATTTAATTTAGGGGTGTACATCCACTGACGTTAAAGAAAGAAATTTTCTTGTAATTTAAAAATTCACTATACATATTTAAGGCCACCCAGCACTCAGGGATTTTAAGAGATGCTTTAAAAGTGTCTTGGGTATCTGTAAAAAATTCATAGTTCAACAATTATAACGCTAACAATTTATTTTAAGGGTGTATATCCACTGACGTTAAAAAAGAAATTTTCTTGTAATTTTAAAATTGACTATGCATTTTTAAGGCCACCCAGCACTCAGGGATTTTAAGAGAAGCTCTAAAAGTGTTTTAGGTATCTGTAAAAAATTCACAGTTCAACAATTATAACGCTAACAATTTAATTTAGGGGTGTACATCCACTGACGTTAACGAAAGAAATTTTCTTGTAATTTTAAAATTGACTATGCATTTTTAAGGCCATCCAGCACTCAGGGATTTTAAGAGACGCTTTAAAAGTGTCTTGGGTATCTGTAAAAAATTCATAGTTTAACAATTATAACGCTAACAATTTATTT
This sequence comes from Diaprepes abbreviatus, assembly GCA_034092305.1. NCBI lineage: Eukaryota > Metazoa > Arthropoda > Insecta > Coleoptera > Curculionidae > Diaprepes > Diaprepes abbreviatus. The sequence goes on along the minus strand of JASJET010000230.1, from coordinate 1,501,885 downwards.
TAAGGGTGTACATCCACTGACGTTAAAAAAAGAAATTTTCTTGTAATTTTAAAATTCACTCTGCATTTTTAAGGCTACCCAGCACTCAGGGATTTTAAGAGAAGCTTTAAAAGTGTTTTAGGTATCTGTAAAAAATTCATAGTTCAACAATTATAACGCTAACAATTTATTTTAAGGGTGTACATTCACTGACGTTAAAAAAGAAATTTTCTTCTTGTTTTAAAATTCACTATACATTTTTAAGGACATCCAGCACTCGGGGATTTTAAGAAAAGCTTTAAAAGTGTTTTAGATATCTGTAAAAAATTCATAGTTCAACAATTATAACGCTAACAATTTAATTTAGGGGTGTACATCCACTGACGTTAACGAAAGAAATTTTCTTGTAATTTTAAAATTGACTATGCATTTTTAAGGCCACCCAGCACTCAGGGATTTTAAGAGAAGCTCTAAAAGTGTTTTAGGTATCTGTAAAAAATTCATAGTTCAACAATTATAACGCTAACAATTTATTTTAAGGGTGTACATCCACTGACGTTAAAAAAAGAGATTTTCTTGTAATTTTAAAATTCACTCTGCATTTTTAGGGCTACCCAGCACTCAGGGATTTTAAGAGACGCTTTAAAAGTGTCTTGGGTGTCTGTAAAAAAATCATAGTTCAACAATTATAACGCTAACAATTTATTTTAAGGGTGTACATCCACTGACGGTAAAAAAGAAATTTTCTTGTTGTTTTAATATTCACTATACATTTTTAAGGACATCCAGCACTCAGAGATTTTAAGAAAAGGTTTAAAAGTGTTTTAGGTATCTGTAAAAAATTCATAGTTCAACAATTATAACGCTAACAATTTAATTTAGGGGTGTACATCCACTGACGTTAAAGAAAGATTTAAAAATTCACTATACATCTTTAAGGCCATCCAGCACTCAGGGATTTTAAGAGACGCTTTAAAAGTGTCTTGAGTATCTGTAAAAAATTCATAGTTGAACAATTATAACGCTAACAATTTATTTTAAGGGTGTACATTCACTGACGTTAAAAAAAGAAATTTTCTTGTAATTTTAAAATTCACTCTGCATTTTTAAGGCTACCCAGCATTCAGGGATTTTAAGAGAAGCTTTAAAAGTGTTTTTGGTATCTGTACAAAATTCATAGTTCAACAATTATAACGCTAACAATTTAATTTAGGGGTGTACATCCACTGACGTTAAAGAGAGAAATTTTCTTGTAATTTAAAAATTCACTATACATTTTTAAAGGCCACCCAGTACTCAGGGATTTTAAGAGACGCTTTAAAAGTGTCTTGGGTATCTGTAAAAAATTCACAGTTCAACAATTATAACGCTAACAATTTATTTTAAGGGTGTACATCCACTGACGTTAAAAAAAGAAATTTTCTTGTAATTTTAAAATTCACTCTGCATTTTTAAGGCTACCCAGCACTCAGGGATTTTAAGAGAAGCTTTAAAAGTGTTTTAGGTATCTGTAAAAATTCATAGTTCAACAATTATAACGCTAACAATTTATTTTAAGGGTGTACATCCACTGACGTTAAAAAAGAAATTTTCTTGTTGTTTTAAAATTCACTATACATTTTTAAGGATATCCAGCACTCAGGGATTTTAAGAAAAGCTTTAAAAGTGTTTTAGGTATCTGTAAAAAATTCATAGTTCAACAATTATAACGCTAACAATTTAATTTAGGGGTGTACATCCACTGACGTTAAAGAAAGAAATTTTCTTGTAATTTAAAAATTCACTATACATTTTTAAGGCCACCCAGCACTCAGGAATTTTAAGAGAAGCTTTAAGAGGGTATTAGATATCTGTAAAAAATTCATAGTTCAACAATTATAACGCTAATATTTTTTTTTAAGGGATAAATTCACTGAAGTGAAAAAAAAATTTATTGTTAACTTAAAAATTCACTATGCATTTTTGAAGCTACCCATCACTCAGGGATTTTAAGAGAAGCTTTAAAAGTGTTTTAGGTATCTGTAAAAAATTCAAAGTTCAATAATTATAACGCTAACAATTCATAATGTATTTAATTAATTTTACCTTTGTTAACATTAACATGGAACGCTTATGGTAGAAGGTCTAGAAATCGCCGAATTATTCCTTTTTCTTATTTTTATTACACCATGTAGTATGGAAATCCTTCTAGACAATTAGGGAATCTTCCGGTATCGACCAAAAGGGCATATAAAGGGTCCAGATCGGCTTTCGGAGACAGTATAGTTTGAGAGCTTGTCGACACAACTTGAATTAGTTCGACAAGTGTCAAAAGTGAGGTTGACAATAAAAAGCTATTAAAATAATACAGTGTGTACAGTTTGTTTGAAGAACGGCCGTCCGTAACAAATTAGTTTATGTCTCATGTCATCCAGGCTTGTTTTTAGTTTTTGTTTTATGCTTTCTTGATTTTTCCTGATGTCCTCTTTTAATTCTTGGTTCATGTTTTCGTGGCTTGTTTTCAGCGTGATCAATTCCTGTTTCATATCATCTTGGCTTCTCTTTAATGCCATCAATTCTTGTTTCATATCCCCTTGATTCTTCGCCATACCTTTTTTCAATTCTTGGTTCATGTTTTCTTGGCTGGTTTTCAGTATCATCGATTCTTGTTCCACATCATCTTGATTTTTTATCATATCTACTTTTAATTCTTGTTTCATCTGTTTTTGGCTTGTTTTCATGTCTTGTATCATCATCAGTATCGAATTTAAACTAGTTTGAAGTTGTTCTACCACTTTTGCTTTCTGTTTTCTAGTTTTCACTGGCGTACAATTTCAATTTACTTTTTTCTTTTTCTTTGTAATTTTCTACCCTGAACTAACCGTTTCTGGATTTTATCCACTTCCGACATCCATGTTAAAAATAAGGATATAGAATTCAGTTAAAAAATTCCAGACCTTCTTTCGTCTCCTGAGGAAATTAAAAAAGGTAAAATTAATTAAATAAATTATAAACTCGTAGAAAATAAACCTAAAACTCTACAAACTACAAACACAAACTAATACTATGATATTTAAAACGCTCTAAAGTTCGTTGCAATATACAGGGTGATTGAAAAATCGATCACGAAACTTAAGGGGGTGATTCTACTTGACAAAATAAGGGTAGAGCTTCATATAATTTTTTTTCAAAATGTCATTCGTTTTCGAGTTACAAGCCGTCCAAGTTCAAGTTTTTATTTTTTGTTTTTTGAATTACTCGCTTACAGGAAAACCGATTTGACTAATATTTGAAAGATAGGCTAAGTCTTCTGCGCTTCATCATTTTAGTAACAATTCACATTGATTGTTTGCCGCTAGAGGGCACTTTACCTACATTGAAAATTGTTTTTTTGTCATAATTTTTTAGTGTTGACAGCTACAGTAGTTTTTGGCATAATTTCTGAAAGACTGATGCCAGGCCTTTAAAAAAGGTGCTCTTTATTTACATCGCTAAACCCAACGGTTTAGACGTAAATCACCCTTAAAAATTAAGTGGTAAATTTACTTTTCTCATTTCATTACCACCAGCTACCAGGTAAATAGCTATCAAAGTATACTAGAGCTGTCAGTTTAACATCAAATAAATTCGCTTTTTAAACTATTTAATTTATAATCTTAAAATAACTAATAATGGCTAATCAGTAAATATTCATATTATGGATTATTGCGATATACATTTAATTGATAAAAATTAATGAAACAGTACTAAACAAACTAAAAAAGATTCTCAAAATGTCCCCCATTTTCTTCCATACATTTCCTAACACTCTTCAAAAAATGTCGCCTAACTCGATGAAAAATTCCTGGTGTTTCTTTAATAATTTGGCACTTTTCGATTATCCTGAAGCGAAGATCCTCGACGTTGATTACTGGAATATCGTACACCAATTGTTTCAAATGACCCCAAAAGAAAAAATCCATAGGATTAAGGTCTGGTGACCTCGCTGCCCATACCAATGGTCCACTTCGTCCTATCCATCGCTCAGGATACGTTGCATTCAAATACTGTCGGACACGTATACTAAAGTGGGGCGGAGCTCCGTCTTGGAGGATCCACATGTTGGCCCTTACTTCCAATGGCACATCTTCCAGATACAATGGAAGACGATTTTGGATAAAATCTAAGTATACGTCACCAGTTAATGGGCCATCAAAGAAATGAGGACCAATAAGGTAATCTCCTATTATCCCTGACCACACATTTAGTGAAAATCTACGCTGATGTTTCGTTTCTACCACATTGTTTGGGTTCTCGTAAGCATATGTGTGGATGTTGTGTAGATTTGTTATGCCATCACGAGTGAAACCAGCTTCGTCAGTGAATAATATGACGCCAATTAATCGATTATCGTGTTCATACTTAGCTAGGATCTGATTGCACATTTAAAACCGTCTCGGCCGATCATCGTCATAAAGAGCCTGCACCTTTTTTGAATGAAACGGGTAGAGTTGTTCTTCTCTTAGTATCCTCCATGAACTAGCCTGACAGCCGCACTTCATTCCCAATTTTTCTAGTACTAATACCTGGATTATCTTCAATAATTTCAAGCACTCTTTCTTCTTGTTGCACGTTTCTAGCAGTTCTAGGTCTTCCCCTATTTCCATTATAACTTTTAAAGGAACCACATTCCATACTGACAGCTCTAGTATACTTTGATAGCTATTTACCTGGTAGCTGGTGGTAATGAAATGAGAAAAGTAAATTTACCACTTAATTTTTAAGGGTGATTTACGTCTAAACCGTTGGGTTTAGCGATGTAAATAAAGAGCACCTTTTTTAAAGGCCTGGCATCAGTCTTTCAGAAATTACGCCAAAAACTACTGTAGCTGTCAACACTAAAAAATTATGACAAAAAAACAATTTTCAATGTAGGTAAAGTGCCCTCTAGCGGCAAACAATCAATGTGAATTGTTACTAAAATGATGAAGCGCAGAAGACTTAGCCTATCTTTCAAATATTAGTCAAATCGGTTTTCCTGTAAGCGAGTAATTCAAAAAACAAAAAATAAAAACTTGAACTTGGACGGCTTGTAACTCGAAAACGAATGACATTTTGAAAAAAAAATTATATGAAGCTCTACCCTTATTTTGTCAAGTAGAATCACCCCCTTAAGTTTCGTGATCGATTTTTGAATCACCCTGTATATATATTATAATTTTGATATATACTGATTATGTTTTAAAACTTTCTTATTCAATTTTTTGCTTTAACTTTGAAAATAAACTGAGGGAGAAACAAGAAATGTTGTTATTCAAAATATCCCGATTTTAATGAACTCGACCTAATTTAAGAGGTAATTCCTATGTATTAAAAGGGCTTTAATTAAGTTTTTAGTATTTTGTCAATCAACCGTCAAATAACGTCATTTGTCAAACTTATTAATGTTAAATGAAAAGGCGTCATTTCAAATTTTCTGCTTTACAATATTTAAAATAAGGAAAGTACAGGAACAAATTAGAACTCGATTTTTTTTTTAAATAAAATTTGTTACGGAATGTTTCGCAATTACTTCACAACAGCTAATTTATTTTTATTTTTAGGTATATTTTTGATGTAAGTATCAAAAGGACGGTCTCAGTTTTGTCTATTAAAATATATCCTTGTTCTTTGTATCGAGCTAACGTCTGACCAATTTCCTTATCTTATTTTATCCCTATTCTAACTTTCGACATTGTCGAGGAGCCTTACAAGTACGGGCAGCGTCAGTTCCTTCCTTCCCATCCTACTGTCATCTATGCACACACACATTGTATGCCCTCGGTTTAGTTTTGTTATTTACGTAATGGCCAGGAACGTATTTTACCGCCAGGTGCCCTCTGCTGTCTGTTATTAAGGGCGTAAAACAACTGTCGATGTCCATAGCAGCCAGGATTACCACCCCAACGTCACGCCGACGCGTAGAGAACCACCGCGTACAAAAGATGTCGCCTACCGCCGTTGGATGCCAGGATATATAACATACCGTCGCCAGTCGAATTTTTAGTACGAGGCACCGTGAAGAGCGTCGCGGATTTTAAGCAGGAGACGTGGAGAATTTAAGTACGAGGCCTTGTAAATAGCATCACAGATATATAGTAAGAATCACCGTGAACCGCGTCACGAATTTTAGTGCCAGGCCATGTGAATAGCGCCGTAATCATACCGCCGGGTTACCGTTTACCGTACCGCTTCTGCTCGGAAAGTACGAGTTACCGTGAACAGCGCACATACATACTCTTGCCCTCCAGACAGTTTATTTGTTTATATCGTTGTTCACCTTAAATTTTAAGTTGGTTTTACGCCAATTTGTTGTAAAAGTATGAAATACAGAAGACAGGGTGTTTTAATACCGTTTGTTTCATTTTTCACATTTCAGGTGGTATCCGACAGCCAGTCACTAATACGTCCAATTGACCTCTGGCTTGCCGTTCCTCCACTGTAACAAGCTGCCCGGTGCAAAGTGGGCTCTCACCACGTTAATCCCGAAACCAGTTCAGAGGATACGGATATCCAGACCGTGAGTGGGTACCGTTCGGGAGTATTTAGGATGGGATATGCTTACGTCACGTTTTCATATTTTAACTAATAATATACGCCCTCTCACGGCCTATTAAGAAACTTGAAAGTATTTTACTTTAATCTAGCTTAGCAACATTATTTAAGCATATCTTCCGAAAGTGCAGTGATCAATGTTTCTCGGGACGCTTTGTATATAAACTTCAGTTTATACTTGACAGTGAATGGATATGTAATCAAATCAAAACGTGTTCTACACAAACAAAAATAAAGGCACTACAAGTCCGACAGTCACATTTAGGACAATTTTCAACATTGTTTCCAACCTTTAAACAAAGAGAGGTGTTTGTTACCTTCGAACATACCTCTGTAGAATTAGCATAAGGTCAGAACTAGGGCCCGGTTGTTTGAACGCTAAATAACGTAATAATATTTTTATTTATATTTGAAAAAGTGTTGATAAACAGTAGATACTTCATCTCTTGATACACACATACCGATTTTATGCTATCCTTATCTAGTTGTCCTATTTAAACGAGTATCATATGATAATCGGTACATCAATTCTAAAATACATGAATGTATGGTTGCCTAAATTATTATTACTGTAATTTTCAATATGTAAACAATATTTAACAATATTTACTAATAAAAATAAGTTTTAAAATCCCCTTTTTGTTGATATTAATTGCAAACTTCATATTGATATTAATTTATAACACTTAAAAACACTGAAAAGAGTCGCAATAAACAATTAAACTGAAAGAAAAGATAAATAAACATGTTTACGCTTGTCAAACATCAAAAAAGCCTCTCCCCACCTCAAAGACAGTGCCAGAGACCGAGAAGTTTTTTAGATAGTATTGAGGATATAAGAACAAAACCTATACGAGGTTTGTCCCAAAGGTATCGATCCTACTTCCATATCTCCGCATTGGTGTTATTCTTTATCATCCGGTGAGTGACATCCTTCAAAGTAGTCCCCATTTAATTGAATAACACGTTCCCAGCGGCGTTTACACTTCCTGAAGCAGTCCTGGAAGTCAGTTTTCGGAATTGCCTTCAGTGCATTCGTCGCATTAGTTTCAACCGTCTCTTTGTCATCGAACCGGTGTTCTTTGAGCGGCATTTTTAATCTGGGAAAGAGGCGAAAGTTGCAGGGAGCTAAATCGGGACTGTACGGACGCTGGCGAAGCTGTACGACTTGGTGTTTTGTTAAATATTGCTGCACAAGGTTCGATGAATGCGCTGGCGCATTGTCGTGGTGAAGCGACCAATCACTGTGGCCGTTTTCTTCTGACTGCGTCACGCAATCTTTTCAATACTTTAACGTAGTATTCTTTAGTGATCGTGTGACCTCTCGGAGCATATTCGTAGTGCACAACACCTTTATAATCAAAGAAAACAGTCAACATTGTCTTCACTTTGCTCCGACTTTGACGTGCTTTTTTTGGTCTTGGCGATTCAGAATGCTTCTACTGTAAAGACTGTCGCTTTGTTTCTCTAAATGCCTTATTCATCATATTAATTGCTTCCGAGCAAGTTTTTCCAAGATTAAAGCAAAACTTGATACAAATTTGTTCATCTAATTTTTCCGTCATTTTTTACAATAACAAAATACGACTAACGAAAAATAGACACTGTAAACAAACGCACACCGTTCACGAACTGACACGTTCAGTCGTAACGGCGCACACCAACGAGTTCCTGAAGACTTTCTGGTGACGACTATGCCCCATAGAGGTCGCTCGGAAGCTTTGACGCGGAGATATTAATGCAGGCTCGATACTTTTGGGACAAACCTCGTATGTATACTGCAAGAAGTTTGTTGAACGAAGTATTGGTTAACAACTAAAGATGAAAAAAAAAAAGATATTTGTTGTTTTTCGAGAGGACATCAGACCGAAACGCGGATACCAGATGAGCGGACACAATATCAATATAATATGCTACGCGGATGATGCGGTCCTACTCGCAGATAACGAAGACGACCTCCAGAGATTGACACACCTATTTAACGTATCAACTAAGAAGTACAATATGTAGATATCAACGAATAAAACAAAGTGTATGGTAATTTCCAAGGAACTAAGAAGATGTAAGCTACAGATAGAAAATGCCATAATTGAACAAGTCATGGACTTTAAATACCTAGGCATTGACACAACAAGCTGTCGTAACCTTACTGGAGAAGTACCGTCACAAAATACAAGAGCCCTACAAGTGGCAGGATGCTTAAGAGATGTTGTATTTTGAAAGAGATACATGAGAATAGAGGGAAAAACAAAAATATATAAGACCATGATACGACCAATTCTAACTTATGCCACGGAAACAAGAGCAGACACTAAAAAGACAAAGCAGAAAATGAAAGTACTGAGATCAATGCTGAACGTATCAATCAGAGATAGGCTGACAAATACCATAATCAGAGAAAAATGTAATGTGCAGGACGTGGTCAAATGGACAAAAGAAAGAAAAAGAGGTTGGAAAGAACACGTTGAGAGAATGAGTGAAGAGAGACTAGCCAAAGTTTGCATGTATGGACGACCAAGAGGAAGAAGATTACCAGGACGACTACCAAAGAGATGGGCCCAGAGCTGGTTCTCTTCATCAGCAGAATAAGGCGGGTCTAGATGGAATGACAAACAGGGATATCCCTAGTCAACGTAGAAGAAGAAGAAGAAGAAGAAATTGTTTTTCGCTTAAAAGTGAAAGGTACTGGACTCTTTCAAACATAGGATAAAAACATCTTATAACCCTTACAAAATCTTTCAAAAACATTTTTTATGCAAGCTTATTTATTGGGTTGTTTCAAGCTGCTAAAATCCCAAAAAAAAAAACTTCCCCAATTCTTTAACAAAAAATTACTCTTACAAAAATGAATCTTCAATTTATGATAGATATTGCATATCTAAAATAATTAGAACTGAAACACCTGTCGCTCGAAGCTGACTTGAAACCTATACCAAAAAGGCAACGTTAATGCATGTAAAACATTAAAATAATTAAAATTTAAAAACTTCCCTCTCATCCACCTACTATCCTTTCTCAGGCTTTTTACGTTGTTATTTCCGAAGTATTTGCTTTATTTTCCCAATCCTCCGGGATATTTTGTTTGTAATTTTTAATTTTTTGTCTTTTTATTTTAATATGTGTAGGTGGGTACGTTCGCAAAAGCAGAAAATATATGAAATATAAAACTTGAAAATAAGAAGAGTTTTTTACATGGGTTTTTTAAATTTCATTTAAAATAAATCAGAGAATTTTTCCTGCTGTTATAAATTCCTTTTTCGTATGATGAAAGAAAACTTTGTAAATATTTGTAAAACTTTTCGTTCTCTACTTTTTTTAATTATATTTAACAACATACTATGTGTGCGGTAATTACTTAAAATATTTCACCATAAAGTAGAAAATAAATTAACAACGTTTCACATAATTATGTTTAGTTTCAATTAGTATTTAAAATAGTGTTACAGGAATAAGTGAAAGACCTTTAAGACAGAATAGAATGAAGAAAAAATTTTCTTGGGATGTAATGACTGAAAATAGATAAAAGGACTAAAAGAGATAAAGCAACAATAACATTTTTTAAAGTTTTTTCAGTTTTTCCAATAAACCTACCGTTAAAACATTTTTCCAAAACTCTATTGCAAGTATCCAAGAAAACATACTTAAAACCGAACTAAAATCTCTTAAATCCGTCAAAGATTATGCAAAGGAAGTTCGCTCACAATTTTTTTTTTAATTTTAGCATCTTTGAAGGTAATGGAAACATTTTTACGGAATCCCTTTGGAAGCGCTTTCTACAGTATACAAAACTGCGTCCCATTATCTTAATCCTATCAAAAATTTAACTTGATCAACCAAAAAAAAATATATAGGGGAACATGTTGCATACTGGAACAATATTTTTCAAACGGTCGCCTTTACTATGTGGTAGTTAATCATCGTAAGGAAAACACAGACTGCATTTTCAACTCACAGAGTCATTTTCCAACTGAATCACAACAATAGACTAAATATTTAACACAGAAACATGAGTGAATTCTAACAACAAATAAATACTATCTGAGAAATACCATTATTACAAAGGGGAGGCACTAAATTGTGGAAATCGATTATTAATTGGCGACAGCAAATAACGGGGAAAACTCAAGTTCTATCTGGTCATTAAGCAAATTTACATTTTTATTTTTACTATACTTAAATATTTATAAAGAGTAGAGAATATTTCATTTTTGGCCTTTGTTGGATAATGTAATATTTCAGTGTTGCTTTAATTAGGAAAACTATGGTTATGTTCTAAACAGTGGTTGGCAAAGTTAGAGGCTAATCAATCTATCTAATCAATAATCAATATTAACCCACAAGCACCAAAACATTATGGCCTTATAAAAAATCACAAGGCAGGAAACCCCATTCGTCCAGTCGTTTTATACATAAATAGCCCTATTAAGTATAAAATTACACTCATTTTTGATTAAGCAATAAAAAAAAACGATTTTTTGGACCTTCTAAAGCTCCCCTCCCATGTGTTTCAGATTAAATATTAGGAAGACCGGGAAGTAATGTTTCTGCGCACTTTAATACTCATTTGTAAATTATTAGCTCATTATGTATTTCAAAGTTGTGAAAAAGGTATGTTAAGGTTAGATTGGCTTGCTTCCTCGTAAATAATTAAATCTTAATTTTTATTTATGGTAAAATACCAGAGAAGTTACATATCCGGCATTGTTTCACAAGGGCAATAACGCAACAGTTGCGACCAAAAACATTTGTGATATTTATCCAAGTGCCCTAAACGTTCGCAAATGCTAAAGGTAGTTTTCTAAGTTTAAATGCGGTAATTTTGATCTTTTCGACTCGTATTGATCAGGAAAATCAACAACTTTGAACCATGGCATGTTAGGGGTGGAAGTGAAAGCAAATCCGTGAGAGACAATCGAGAAGCTGCCAATCTTAATGGATCTTGGTCGACCATCCAAGATAATTTGTACCAGATTGGTAAAGTAAACAGAGCCCGGTGTCCTTGTCCCGCAAAATCTGTCCGAAGAAAACAAAGTCAACCGGTCCACCACAAATATAGAAGCGTTTTTTGATCGCTTGACTACTGAAGATGAAAAATGGGTCTTCTGTGATAATCCGAAACGCAAAAAGTAGTGGCTCTCTCCGAATGAAGCACAGCTAAGTCAGATTTACACCCCAAAAATGCGCTTTTGTGTGTTGGATGGAGTACTTTCGGGGTCGTTCATTTTGAAATGCTGAAACCTGGACAAATTGTGAATGCAAACAGTGAACAATTCGATTAATTAAAAAGTGACCAGAGATTATCAACGGAAAAGGAGTTATTCTGTGGTGTTTGAATGATATATATATATATATATATATATATATATATATATATATATATATATATAAATAGAGAAGTTTTTGTCCGTGTAATTTAAAATAAAATAGAATCAAATATTGGCGAAGCGGACGTGAAAATTTGTCAATCTGCATGATTCTCATGTTAAAAAGTGCAGAGCACTCCAAAATATGGAAAAACTCCGGGTCCGACAGATGGCGACAGCGAATTTTTCGGTACTGGCAACCAAGCCTACTGCTAATTTCAGCAGAGATGTCTCCTTTGTCGTCTTGTTTGCTGTTTTTTGATTTTAAACTCAGCTTTATAGGATGCAAAGGCGAGATGATGGTTTGTACCGAATGCGGTGGCCTGACGAATCCCATATTAGGACGAAACAGCGCTGTCGCCATCTGTCAGACCCGGAGTTGTTCCATATTTTGGAGTGTTCCGCACTTTTTAACACGAGAATCATGTAGATTGACAAATTTTCATGTCCGCTTCGCCAATATTTGATTCTATTTTATTTTAAATTACACGGACAAAAACTTATCTATTTATTTATTTACTTGTTTGGCCTTGAAACACGCTAAACGATGCTCTCATGGTGGGATCGTTTGGTGCGACACGTGGCTTTGGCTGCTGAAATTAGCAATAGGCTTGGTTGCCAGTACCGAAAAATGCGACCCCTATCCTTTTGGCAGCGCGTTTCGTGTACTTGATTTTACATATTTCTGTTTTAATTTACCGTCGCGCCACCATATGGAGTTTTTTTTACAAACTTTGTTAATCTGTGTGGTTTTTGTATTATCAAGTGGACCATCGAGAGGTCGCCTTTGTCGTCTTGCTTGCTGTTTTTTGATTTTAAAGTCAGGTTTATAGGATGCAAAGGCGAGATGATGGTTTGTACCGAATGCGGTGGCCTGACGAGTCCCATATTAGGACGAAACAGCGCTGTCGCCATCTGTCAGACCCGGAGTTTTTCCATATTTTGGAGTGCTCCGCACTTTTTAACACGAGAATCATGTAGATTGACAAATTTTCACGTACGCTTCGCCAATATTTGATTCTATTTCATTTTAAATTACACGGACAAAAACTTATCTATCTATATATATATATATATATATATATATATATATATATATATATATATATATATATATATATATATATATATATTGCTCAAAAACAAATTGATTAGTATCGATCCAGGCGGCATTGAAAATTTGCATCCTAGATGGCAAAAGGTTGTTGATAACGAGAGTGATTGCATTATTGATTCAAAATAAAAACTTGTTAAAAATTTATCCGTTTGAATTTAATATAAATAAACAACATGACTTCTCAGTGTCCCAGAAGAGTACAAAATTTTATTCGCTAAAAATTTCAATTTGTTTTAGTAGGGAACTTCACTTGTACGTTAAATATAAAGTAAAAATGTCTATCTATTTCATTGTAATGTAGTTTACAAAATCTAATAAATATAATATCCTTGAGGCATCCCACGGAACTTCTTAAAAATTTAAAATTTCTCCATATAGTGCATTACATAGAAACCGATCATGACTGATAAGATTTACGTGTAGTATAGGGTGGAAAAAAGAATTTTTTACTGCTTTTAAAAAACAAAGCAGCTGAATTCGAAGGTAATAAACTATCAGTCGTTTTTCTTTTAACGACCTGGAGGAGTAGAAAATCAGTAGCTTATAAAACTAAAATATTTCTTTACATTTTATTGAAATTTTAATTTAAGTTTCTCGCTATTCCGATGTATACATAAGTGTAGCTGGACTTTTGATATTGCAGGATTAAATTTTAAGCAGACACTTGTTTCTGGTGAGTTTTGCTCTTGGTTCGTTATAGCTCCACTGGTTAGATCATTAGGTGATCGAACTATGTCTGGAGAAGGAACCAGAACTGAATTTGCAGGAATCAAACTGTCTTTTTTTCCTTTAATGACCTGAAGGAGAAAAAAAGCGTTGGCTTTTTGAACTATGGCCTAGATTTGTTACATTTTTTGTTTATTAATTTCTGCTTGTTTTATTGGTCACTATTGAACCATAAATTGTATCATGTCATAGATGGTGGTTAGAGATTTGGTAAAAAAAAGTTTTTTCTTGATCTTGATCTTTACCTCAGGAAAACTGATAACTTTTTGAAATTTGGTACATTTTTCTTGTTTTATTTTTAAAGTGTTTCTTTTTGCATTTGTCACGGTCCAAATTTCAATTTATATTTACCACGGCTAATCCAATTATTATTTGCGTATTTTTGCAAAAGTTACGTTATGGGTAAACACAATTACCTCTTCTTTAAGTATCTCTCATATATTCTTCGAATAAAAACATACTATTTGTCGGTTAGTTCAATTTTTTGATTATTCTAGAGATCTTCGTACCCAGATAGCACAAGATTTCCATTGGATATCCAGAATAGGTACATATAATGTCCTGTATGTCCATGGACCTTTTATGGATGTCCATTAGATGTGATGACCTGTAATCTATATGGACGTCCATATCTGGATGTCCAGTGTAAGTCCATCAGACGTCCATTAATTAAATTTCGGGTTGTCGGTAAAATCGGATACTGTAATATCGGCCTGTAGAATTGTCATTTCTTAACCCGCCGGCCCGCCATGATCACCTAACCCTTTTTTGTTCCAGGATGATCACAAAATATCCCTTCAGATATTTTGTGCCCATTATTGTGTTGACGTCGAGCTAAAAAAGACCTTTGGAGTTTTAGTTGAGCTAAAATCAAGTGTGCTTTTTATTTGAAGAAGATGTCACCGTTAAAGGTAAATATAGTTATTTTTAATTTAATTTTTTTAATTATACCAAAAATTACCGAACGAAACTACAGACATGCCCGACGAAAAGCGGATAATTTAGTATCAAACTCGCACAAATTTGAAAGTGAACAAAATATTCAGTATCAAAACACGTATGTTAAAATATAGCTTTTGTAGCTATACTTTTTCATACAATCACTTATTTAAATGGAAATTACTACAAATAAGTGCAAATATTTTGATAGACCAGTGAATTTTGTATCTTGTTGGTTAAAATGGAGCATAGACAGAGTTGTAAATTTGTGTAATAACAAAATTGTAAATTTTAGAGAAAATTCTCTCTGACAAAGTCATTATTGAGTAATCAGTCTCATAAGATTGCTGGCATTAATAAATGTTATCAAAATTTATAATGGAACAAAAGCTATAGCAAATTTGAATAATTATATTAATTTTTTATGACTATTTTGGATTGAACGCTAGTAAAAGTTTACATTGATGTGTATTTTTGTGCAGTATAATTGTTAAAAAATATATAATAAAGTTTTGACAGTTCGACTCTAGGTTTAGACTTATAATTTAGTTTATTTTAATTATTTTTTAGATGAATTTTCCACAGATTGGTCCAAATAAAATTCCTATGTGAAAGCCAATTTGTACCAAATTAGAGAGGATATTCAGGTAATCTTAAATAGGGAAAAAACAACAAGTATCTACAAAGAATTTTCTGCAGGAGTTCAACTATCCTTTTACTTAAGAAAATAATCACCTGCCTCAAGTCACATAAGATCTTCAGGACAATTTAAACTTTAAAGATGCAGTAAGTTGATTACACTTCTCCTGAAATAAAAGCTGAAACTTATTTGAGTAATGCTTCTTTATGTGTATGAGTCTATTGATAAAAAAAACTTAATTTACAGGATTATTTTATATATATTTTTTTACTTTAATTCTTAAAGTCAAAAATATTCTTAGGTTAGCATATGTGGAATTAACGTTTAATTCCAAATTCCAATAAAGTAATATAATTTTAGGTTTTACAGTTAGCGAAAATTGGAGGAAATTATTCCTATTAACTTGTTAAAAGATATTTTATTGTAACAATGACAGATAGCCTTTCCAAGAATTATACATATGATGGAACAGTAAAGTGCCCTTTAAAGAACTTATGTTCACTATTTGTAGGTAAGTTACCACTTAAATATAAAAATTTGATGAAAAAAATCTCTCTGTTTTATTTGTCGTACTCGTAAATAATAAGAACAAATTGTGTGTCAGATTTCACACGTTGAACTTTAGGTCTTCTTGTTCTTATAATATCCAGACAAAAAGTGTGTTAAAATTTTTTTTCTGGTCTGTTGGTTTAAGCACTCTAAGCAATAACGATGCGTTTGGTTTTATATATATATATATATATATATATATATATATATATATATATATATATATATATATATATATATATATATAGAGAGAGAGAGAGAGAGAGAGAGAGAGATTTAAATTCTTACAAAACCATAAAATACTGCATCATTTAACGTTAAATCTTATTAATTTTCAGCTGCGGTAGAAGAATGGGGGGCCGATAAAAAACAGCCGAAGAAGAGCTAAGACAATGGCTGAAGAGAATGAACGACACAAGCAAATTTAGAAAAAATAATCATTGTAACAATAAAAAGTCTTTATTTAAATAATTGGTATATTTTCTATTACCCAATTGAAATTGTACCTATTACTATGGAACCAGATAACTTATTCATAGCGATCCTTCTACAGGTTGAACAATTTAAATCAATTGAAGCTATATTTTTTGTAACACTTGCAATTCGACTAATTATAAAATTTTATATTCTTATATAGTATTGTATTAAAAACTTGACAATTGTAATCAATAAGTGTAATATGTGGATCCAGTTTCTGTTACCTGGTTCGCTAATGTAATTTATATCTGTTTAATTTTTGGGACTAATAGGGCCATCTATGGTTACTTGTTATCGACGTTTTGATGACATGAGTGGTCTGTGTCTTCAGAAGTGCAGATTAATTAGGTACTGTAAGCTCTCGGACCCTAAGCAAATTCTGAAAATATTTACCATTCGCATTAGCGGAACGTCAAGAAGAGGGAACAATAGATTATGACCTATTTATCCAAAAAGCACAATACTATCGGATAATATGTCCACAATCGGGTCAAGAATGTACAATATATGGACATCCAAAATTAGTCCTATTAATATCCAAAAATGATCCATACCTGGACAATATATGGAATCCAAAAAGACGTACATGAGTGGGACAAACGTATAGTCCAGTGGATATCCATAGGATGTTGGTGAACAAATTCTGGACATCCCATGGATACCCAGTATGTCCAGCTTTGGATAAACGATGGATATCCAGTGGACTGAAGTGTGCTATTTGGGTAGTTATACTTTCTTGTCGATTTCTTTCAATGTTCTTCCTGAATTTTAGCTACATTCTTACAGAAAATAGTACGGTTTTAAATTATATTTCATTATCACTATTATATTGTTATGCTTGGCATCCACTGACAGAGGGTGGTTGTATTTATTTCTAATGTTGTTGAATTTACTGTAATCTTTTTCCTATTAAATCTCAGCTATCCTGTCTACTATGTAAGTGTGATTCTTCCTTTTATCCTTTTTTTGTGGAAGTTTTCTTGAAATTATTATAAATAATTCCGCGTGTTTGTTTATATTATTTTCAGGTTGTTTGCTTGCTATCACTGTCGAATTTGCATCGACAAGTTATTTTTGTACGTATTGCTTTCTGCATTATCTCGTTTTGGGCTGTTTTGATTTTATTTAGATTCGTTGTGTGATAATCACCTTGTTTTAATTAATTTTCTCTATATTCTAGGTTTACTTTCACCCCTGTCAATATTTTTCCGTGTTACTGTCGTTAGAAAGTTTTCCAATACACCACCTATCGCGTAGTCCTTTATGTTTTTTTTTGGGGATTTATAAATTTCTATTTAGCAAATTGTCTTTTAGTCTGTGGGGTCCCCAAAGTTTCAGGAAATCGAGATTTGTTGAAAGAGAAAAATCCTTTTCGTTTCCATTATTTTTTTTGCACGAAACTTATTCCTTACCTGTTGTTCTACGTCTGTAATGGCCAGCAAGAAGTATATTTCTTTTATTTAAAAATAACTAATGATTTGGTTATGAATGGCTTATTTAATAAATTTATTTCAGCCGACTGTTTTTCCCAGGAACTTGCATTTGCGTCATTCTTGAACTGTCATATTTTTTAAACACTGAAAGAGTTTAAAGAAAATGGCATTGTGCGCAAGCAGGGATCTTTAATGTAAATGCGAGACCATTTTGTTTTGATATTTTACTTTCCTTTTTGAAATAACTAAAGACGCTGAAATTTTTACATCTTAATTTACATGGTCCATCTTTTGGGATTTTGGAGTGTAAAATAGTTTAAATTTTTCCGTTTTACTATTTATTGAGTAATTTTTAGAGAAATAAACCTGGAAATGGCAGTCCTCCACGTTTCAATGAACGAATTTTTTTAAACCCACATAAGAACACAGATTTCTGCATTCAATTTAGCTACAGATGCTCTGGCATAGGGGCTAGTTTGACGCGGCTACCAACTTCCAACTAGATGATTTTGCTTTAATATTTATTTTTGTAATATTCTATCATCGAATTGTAACTCACTTAACTGTGGGGTTTTGGTGTGAACTACCAGCGTAGTACATTTTTCTTTCTTCCTTGTATCTTGCTTGCTATTTTTTTCGGAGTAAATATCGAGATTTCATCTTCTTGTATTGGCTGTGATTTGAGATCCCTGCAATACTAAAGCAAAAAAGTGCAACTTCAGCAGTACGGTGTAAAACTCTGCAACTAGCCAGATCTACATTATGACCACTGTAATGGCCTACGTGTGATAATGATTTAATTATAAGCAAAAATAAATTACTAGAATTTAGAATCAGAAATTAGCCAGTGAAAAAAAAAAATCATTGTTTAGATATTTGCAAAAAATACCACCAAAGCAACAAACGAAGTTACCAATAGGAATTTTTATTTTTATTTTTATTCTCCGATACGAAAAAGCTTAGGTTTTGTAAATATGTATTCCTCTTTACCCATACGCTTTCTATTCGCCATACATTCCGGAATATTTTTCGCCCACTCTATACCGATCCGAGTGTTCCACTATTCCAGAACGGCTGATGGAAATTGAATTGGAAAGACCGATCCAGGAAGCTGTAAGACGGAGCTCGGGTGTCGTATTTTATGAAAAGGCCTGGCTTACAGGCCTTTACATAAAATAGACTCGAGCTTGCAGTAAATATACCAAGATTGGACTTTTTTTATGGCTTTTGTGTAGCATAGCACTTTTCTGATGTCTTATAAGAAACTTTTAGGATTTTAGGTAGTTACCTAAGTATAAAACTTCACGAAACGTTACGAGTAATGGCTAACTTTATTTATTATATTTATATGGCAAATTATGGATTCGGGTTCTCATTTGGCTTAATATATACCGTTTCGATTAACATGTATCTCTAGTCGTTTAGAACGTAAAAGTTTACGTGGAAGGTTTGCAACATAGATATAAGACAGCGGTAGTTGGTGATAGCATTAGCTGACGACTAGTAAATCAACACGTTATTATCTCCATTTTGTTGAATTTACCAGTTTTTTTTTTAACCGATCTCTAAAAGAAAATGGTTGTAAATCCAAACGCTATGTATTTTTTGACGTATGTACAGGGTGAGTCAACGATTGGATGAAGTAGGTTTGTGCCTTTTCGGTGAAATTTACAAAGAAACTATATTTCTTGTTTGATACAGTTTATTTTTATGCAGATTTTAAAAATATTTAGGACTCTACAGGGTGATCCAAAAAACTAGGACAGCATAACATTGTATTTTTTTAAATAGAACACCCTATATACGAATCGTATTTTCGATTTAGCTTATATTTTAAATCTTTTTTATTAAGGGTTTACTATAACAAAACTTTATAGTTTCTGAGATAATTAAGTTTAAAGAAAAAAGGTCACATTTTCAAGCATCAATTCAATCCTAAATAACGTTTTCAATTTTGTGACAAATATATTCAAATTTGGAATTTAGCAAGGCCAAGGACAAGTTAACATAATTTTTACCTAATATTTGCAATAAAAGCTACAGGGTGTTGAACACATCGGCTCAAATTTGAACAAGTTTAAATGAATAAATATCTTTTTTTTAAATGGTACACCCTGTATATTTTCATGTTATTTAATAGAGTAATAAAAACCCTAAAAGTTTTGTTCAATATATTCTATACCTATTTATAATAGTTTTTGAGATATTTCAGTTTTTATAATTTTCCATACTTTTTTACAGAAAGAGTCTTCATTATCATAGTAGCCATGTAAAATAATAAAAAGAAACTACAGAAACAAACAGAATGTTGTTAAATATGATGAAATACATTATTCGTTATATTACAATGGCAATAGTTTAATTAAACATAATGTGAAAAAATTAACACAACAATAACGACAAGGCAAATACATATTTACTTTTATACTAAATTGAAACAAAAAAATTACCTATTAAATACTGAGATTAATTATTTCTTTTTAATAAGTGTTCGAATAAACGACCCTCTTGTGCAATGCACAAATTTAGTTTTTATTACTCTCTTAAATAACATGAAAATATACAGGGTGTACCATTTAAAAAAAAGATATTTATTCATTTAAACTTGTTCAAATTTGAGCCGATGTGTTCAACACCCTGTAGCTTTTATTGCAAATATTAGGTAAGAATTATGTTAACTTGTCCTTGGCCTTGCTAAATTCCAAATTTGAATATATTTGTCACAAAATTGAAAACGTTATTTAGGATTGAATTGATGCATGAAAATGGGACTTTATTTCTTTAAACTTAATTATCTCAGAAACTATAAAGTTTTGTTATAGTAAACCCTTAATAAAAAAGATTTAAAATTATAAGCTAAATCGAAAATACGATTCGTATATAGGGTGTTCTATTTAAAAAAATGCAACTTTATGCTGTCCTAGTTTTTTGGCTCACCCTGTAGAGTCTTAAATATTTTTAAAATCTGCATAAAAATAAACTGTATCAAACAATAAATATAGTTTCTTTGTAAATTTCACCGAAAAGGAACAAACTTACTTCATCCAATCGTTGACTCACCCTGTACGTCGATAGCTCCGAAACGAGGGCCCTGATTTGAATGAAATTTTTTGCATTATATTCAGGAAGTTAATCCGATAATCTATATTATTTTGGTCGAAATTAGTAAAATCCAAGATGGCGCTGATAATATGGCGGACAAAAAAATAAATTTTGTCCGATTTTCCTCAAAATTGGTATGGGGAGTTTTCGGGGTAGTGCATGACAAATCTAAAATTATTTTTTAAAAATTTAACATGGTGGATTAAAATTTTTACGTATCTCGATTTTGTCACACAACGATATAGGGGAGCTTTGAAGGTTGTAGATTACGAATTTAAAATTCTTCTTCTTCTTCCTCTTGTTAAAGGATTACAGCCTGTTTTTTCCAACTTAATCATTCATCTCATTTGATGTTGAAATCCAGGACTCTCTTCATCTTTTAGGTGGTCTACCTATTGGTCTTCTGGTTTCCGGTGTTCCATCTCGGGCGATTCTCGCTATCCTATGTTGCGCCTACGTGCTCATTCCAGGCTCTTCTGCGCTTCCGTCCCCATCTTACTATATCCTGTATTCCATGTTCCTCGCGTATTGTTGAATTGCGTATGTGATCTCTTAATGTGTATCCCGATATTCTTCTTAGTACTTTCATTTCGGCAGTTCTTAGAATTGATTTTGTTTTTGTGTTGTCAGCTCTCGTCTCTATTGCGTACGTCATTATCGGTCTTGTAGATTTTTGTTTTTGCGTCCTTGCTCATGTATGTGTTGTGCCATATTATATCCGCCAGGCTTCCAGAGATTCTATTTGCCTTGTTTACTTGGTTTCTTACTTCTCTTGTTCTGTCTTGGTTTGCGGATATCTCAACTCCTAAATAATTAAAGGTCATGAGTTGTTTTATTGGTTTGTCATCCACTACTAGTTTGCATCTTAAGGGCACTTTGCTTATTACAATTGACTTAGTTTTATCGATGGATATTTTCATGTTGAATTGCTTGCTCATGGTGTGGAATGCAAATAGAAGTCTTTGGAAATCGTCTTCATTTTCCGAGAGTATGACGGCGTCATCAGCGTAACATATTGTTATTTCCCCGGTATTCATTCTGTACCCTGGTGCCGCTCTTTTGACATTCTCAATTATTTGGTCCATTACTATGTTAAACAATAATGGACTCAGAGAGTCCCCCTGTCGTATGCTCGACGCTATCGGTACATCCTTAGTTAGGTTGCCGCTTACTGAGATTTGTGTTATGGTTTTGGAGTTTAGCTGTTCAACTATGTTAATTAAATTGTTTGGGATATCTTTAATTCGCATTATTTGCAGAATATCATCCAGTCTCACCTTATCAAAGGCTTTAGTGAGATCTATAAAGCACATAAAAGCCGGTTTAGTAAATTCAATAGATTTCTCTGCTATCTGTCTTACGATGAATATGGCATCTACTGTAGATCTGTTTTTGCGGAAATCTTGCTGTTCTTCTGATATTCTGCAATAGTCAGTTATTATACCTTCAAGGATTTTGGTGAATAATTTCATTATTGAATTTAATAAAGTTATTCCTCTATAGTTTTCTGTGATCTTCCTATCACCCTTCTTGAAAATAGGTACTGTTATACTTTTCTTCCAATCTCGGGGTATCTCTTGGTCTTTAATTATTTTGTTAAAGAGTTTTGTTAGTTCTTCGTGTAATGCATTTCCACCATATTTAATTAGTTCGTTGGGAATATTGTCGGGTCCTGGGGCTTTTCTCGTTTTTAATTTGGCTATCGTGTCTTTCGTCGTTTGGAGGCTTACTTCCTTGGTGTATTCGTCATATTCAGATGCATTTTCGGGTGGGTAGTTGTTCTGTTGTGATTGATCTGTATTTCTATATAGTGTTTTAAAGTGTTTTTCCCATTCGTGCTCAGAAATTTTTTGGGATTGTGAATTTAAAATTGTTTTTAAAAAATTGAATATGGCGGATCAAAAATTTAACATCTTTCGATATTGTTCAACATTGATATAGGGGAGTTTTGAGAGTGTATATAACGAATTTAAAATTATATTTAAAAAATTCAATATGGCAGATTAAAAATTGAACCTCAACATATTTTTTCTTCCACCAATAAAAATTTCAGTTTTTGTTTCAATAGGCATTAGAATTATTTTAATTAAAAATTACTTTGACGGAAAAAATAATCAATTAGGTAGAGTTCATAAAAAGAAATGAAAAATATTGGCAATTAATCTTTGATAACAATTGTCTTGGTAAACCAACGATGAAACACAGAGGAGTTTACTCAGTACCTAGTTACTTTTAAATTGTCGAATACCCAAACGTTTGAAAACTTTTGCAATTTGAGGATACAGAAAATCTTCAGGGTTTAGGTGTTATAATTCTATTCTAAACATCATAAATAAAGTAGTTTTTTGCAAATCATTATATCATGGTTTTTTTCACTTATGTTGGTAACACCTAATTTACTTAAATATAAAACTATTGATTATCTAAAGTTCATAAGTATAAGTAGTGAACATATGAGAAATCAAACGAGGAAGAGAATGAAGAGTATTGAATATATACTCTCGATTCAATCATTCTCCTCATTTGTCCTCTAATTATATTTTTCGAATTACCTCGTATACATGCCGCATTCGTCTGCTGATACGTTTACCTTGAATTCAATTTCAAAATTAACAACCTGGCTAACCTTGAATTCGAATACGATCATGGTAAGACCACTAATCTTCTATTTGGCCTTGAAGTCTATATAAAATCCTACCACCAGTGACTTTTCAGTTTAGCGAATGTATACTTATGTACGTGAACCAACAAAAATTGTAAATTAAATAAGAAATAATAAATATTAAATATTAAAAAGTAAGTGCCCTTAAGATGCAAACTAGTAGTGGATGACAAACCAATAGAATAACTCATGACCTTTAATTACTTAGGAGTTGAGATATCCGCAAACCAAGACAGAACAAGAGAAGTAAGAAACCAAGTAAACAAGGCAAATAGAATCTCAGGAAGCCTGGCGGATATAATATGGCACAATACATACATGAGCAAGGACGCAAAAACAAAAATCTACAAGACCTGTATTCGACCGATAATGACGTACGCAATAGAGACGAGAGCTGACAACACAAAAACAAAATCAATTCTAAGAACTGCCGAAATGAAAGTACTAAGAAGAAAATCGGGATACACATTAAGAGATCACATACGCAATTCAACAATACGCGAGGAACATGGAATGCAGGATATAGTAAGATGGGGACGGAAGCGCAGAAGAGCCTGGAATGAGCACGTAGGAAGAATGGCGCAAAATAAGATAGCGAGAATCGCCCGAGATGGAACAACGGAAACCAGAAGACCAATAGGTAGACCACCTAAAAGATGGAGAGAGTCCTGGATTTCAACATCAAATGAAATGAATGATTGAGTTGGAAAAAACAGGCTGTAAGCCTATAACAAGAGGAAGAAGAAGAAGAAGAAGAAAAAGTAAATATTATAAAATTAAATGGTCATTCCCAAATGTATGGAATTAAATATTCAAGAAGAGGTTATAGAACTAGAAGAATTAATTCAAGTGTTGAATTATAATGTCATTCATAACGAAAAAAAAAATTGAGAAGAAATTTAGAAATTGTTTAAACTATGATTTAAATAATTTTCAAGAAATTGGAGCAGATTCTGGTAATTTTTGATATTGATGAAGGTATAAAAGAATATAGCGCTAGTGTCAATTCTTGTTTAGTGAAATACAAATACACCTATATGAAATAATTTGTGTTTTTCTACTACACAAAGTTACGTAACAGGGTTTCTGGTTACAGATAATAAGGAAAAATACTTTAATCACGCTTGTTATCGAATTATATAATTGGATTGAAGGGTAGATTCTTATAAACACGCAAATACACATAGTAAAAGGGAATTAAAATGCTTAGGGAATATTTACATAGTAATATAGGTGCTAGGCAATTATATCAAATAATTACTGAGAAAATTTGCTTAATTTTATAATTTTAACCGAAAAAATATTGATTGTGATTAGGAAACAAACATTTCAGTAGTACCAAAAATAAAAAACTCATTCACAAAAAGGGGAAACGTAGAGATCAGGTATTGCAGAACACCCCTGGAATAAACTACACCATATAAAATGGTCTGAGGCTGCGGCAATATATATATATATATATATATATATATATATATAGACAATTCATAATTTCTAGAGTATTATGTGTATCAAAATGAGAATTGGTACAGGTAAATGGTATGTGAAAGGGAGGGTTTTCGCATATTTTCCACTTTCCGGCCACTTCCGGTTTCACCGGAAATGGCCCCGGTTTTGAATTTTTAAATGGAACACCCTATATATTTTAACATTTTTGGATTTCTGAGACAATTCTAGATCTGAATGTGACATTTTAAAAACTTTTTACGTCTACTTCATTCTTTTAGAGCCACTTTTAAAATTGCATCTAGGTGGCCATGATCGGACGCAAACTAATCTAAGGGCCTTAGGTGATGTCAAAAAAATACAATCGCAAAGTTTTAGTTACTAGTATGAAAGACAGGAATAAGACAAGTTGACAAAATTACGTTTTCATTTCTAACTATTAATTTTCAAATGGCGACCCCTTTTTGAGAACTACTTTTCGAAAAAAGCATTCTTTGACGAATCTAACGATACTAATTTATTTATGATTGGATTAGACATAAGAACAGAAATTAAATATTATTAAGCAAAATACTGGATAATTTATCTACTTATGACAAGTGCGCCATGGACAGCCATGATGCATAATAATTTGCAACTGTTTTTATCAAGTCTTCTTTGGAAAACAAAGCACTCACTTAAGTAGATAATGACAGTGACATACGCTCTAAGAACTCTAAACTTAACGAAAATTAAGAAATTTTTACATCTGTTCTTAGAGCGTATGTCACTGTCAGTATCTACCTAAGTGAGTGCTTTGTTTTCCAAAGAAATCTTGATAAAAACAGTTGCAAATTATTATGCATCATGGCTGTCCATGGCGCACTTGTCATAAGTAAATAAATTATCCAGTATTTTGCTTAATAATATTTAATTTCTGTTCTTATGTCTAATCCAAACGCAAATAAATTAGTACCGTTAGATTCGTCAAAGAATGTTTTTTTCGAAAAGTAGTTGTCAAAAAGGGGTCATTTGAAAATTAATAGTTAGAAATGAAAACGTAATTTTGTCAA
Organism: Diaprepes abbreviatus; assembly: GCA_034092305.1. Lineage (NCBI taxonomy): Eukaryota > Metazoa > Arthropoda > Insecta > Coleoptera > Curculionidae > Diaprepes > Diaprepes abbreviatus. Next base: position 1,475,848 of record JASJET010000230.1, on the reverse strand, counting down.
CTTGTCTTATTCCTGTCTTTCATACTAGTAACTAAAACTTTGCGATTGTATTTTTTTGACATCACCTAAGGCCCTTAGATTAGTTTGCGTCCGATCATGGCCACCTAGATGCAATTTTAAAAGTGGCTCTAAAAAAATGAAGTAGACGTAAAAAGTTTTTAAAATGTCACATTCTGGTCTAGAATTGTCTCAGAAATCCAAAAATGTTAAAATATGCAGGGTGTTCCATTTAAAAATTCAAAACCGGGACCATTTCTGGTGAAACCGGAAGTGATCGGAAAGTAGAAAATATGCAAAAACTCTCTCCTTCACATATCATTTACCTGTACCAATTCTCATTTTGATACACATAAAACTCTAGAAATTATAACTTGTCTAATAGATTTGTTGACACACGGTATATATATATATATATATATATATATATATATATATATATATATATATATATATATATATATATATATGGAACCCAATATGAAAAAAAAAAATTATAGAACCAGCTTACATTGAAAACAATAATGGAATCTTCAGTAAACCGAGTATTGAGATACCTTATCTATTACTTTGTAACATCAAATCATTGCGGTGTGTACAGTGAAGTGAAACTTTGCGCTTCAATGGACACAGTCCCTATATAAGCTCGTAGTCTTAAAACAAAACATTCAGTTTATACTTGACAACGATTAGAGATACAACTTAATCGAAACGTCGTAAAAACAAACAAAAATAAAAGTCCGACAACCACATTTTAGTCAATCTTCAACACGGTTAACTACCTTCAAACAAACGTTGAACTTAAATAAGCTTTATTGATGATAAACAAAATAAATGCCCTCTTTTCATACGCATCGCTCCTGGTGCGCTACATTAATTAAAAAACCGCAGATATATTAAAGGTAAAAAAAAATTGAAGTAATTTTCTTGCCTACCTTAATTATAATTTCGATTTGCTTTCTTAATAACAGTTTTTTTTGTAAATATTCCATTTCTGTCAACAACGTTCTCCCCTAACTCAATTGGAAACTAGATATACAATTAACCTGTCGACATATTACAGATATTATACGGATCGCAAGTAACTGAGCATGCAGCATATCGCCCACCCACATTAGGATCATCCCACATGTTTACAGGGAAGTAGTCGGTGGTGAAGTAATGAAATAAGAACTCTTATCTTATAAATTATTAAACCATGTTAATTGTATTGGATGTTTTTTGTTGGCAAAAGAGTTTCTTACTTGTAACATAAAATACATCTAGAAAGTTAATTTATAAAGTGGATTGTTATTGGAGAGTGCAAATTAATTTTATGCCAAATCGTTTAAAAACCAAGAGTTTCAATATGTTAAAAAATATCGGAAAATATATATATATATATATATATATATATATATATATATATATATATATATATATATATATAATGAACCATTTTCCTAAACTACTCATAAAAAAAATAATTAAACAAAGAACCTATTTACATTATAACACAAACAAAAAAAATAAAATTAACAATACCAAAACACAAAACACTTTCATTGCATTACCGTATATATACCAACTGTCTGAAAAAATAAAATATATTTTGGATAAACATAACATAACGGTATGCCATAAGGCGAACAATTTACTTGGGTCAGTTTATACGAAGTTAAAAAGCAAAGTTCCCACCAAAAAAAGATCTAACGTAATATATGCAATTCCATGCCTAAATTGTCCTAAGAAATACATTGGCATGACGACACAATATATTGAAAATAGAGTGAATGGACACAAGTATACTAAAAACGCATCGACATCTTTACATAAGCATGAACAAACATCTAAGCATGAATTTGATTTTAAAAACACCCATATTTTAGATACTGACAGAAATTATCATAAATTAGTCATCAAAGAAATGATACACATAAAAAAAGATAAAAATGTTGTAAATGACAAGCAAGATGTCAAAAATTTAAGTCAGATATACTATAATTTGATTTTTGAATAAAACATGCTTGAAGCGACTCTATAATAAATATGAGAAATAATGTAATGATGCTTGGAACGATTTCATATACACTCATACAGGTGAAAGAACGTCATTAAAAAATAAATAATAATCTTTTTTCCTATTTTTTGCTTTTTATAAAAATAAATCTATCCATATCAATTGCATACCAAAGATCATAATTGAATTTATTTTTAAACATACACACAAAACTACTTTCAAGGTATGTACTATTTTATAATCTTCACTATTTTAACCTGTTTGTATTGTTTTAAATTTTAAACTTTAAGACTATTTTAAAATCTGTTTTGTTTTTATTAATTTTAATTAAATTAAAAATATAAAAGTGTAATTACTGTGATATATGTTTATTATATAAAAAATTCTGTAATTTTTGTAGATGTAAAATAAATATACCAAGCTCTTTTGAAGAAGCTCGCTATGTAGAGCGAAACGTCAGAAAGAAAATTATTGTCCCTTGTTTCTCTAATGAAAAAACCTATACCCAAGAAAATATTAGAAAAAAATATTTAACAAAAGGTTTAAGATACAAAAATAAATTATTTATATATATATATATATATATATATATATATATATATATATATATACCGGGTGTCAACGAATCTATTAGACAAGTCATAATTTCTAGAGTATTATGTGTATCAAAATGAGAATTGGTACAGGTAAATGGTATGTGAAGGGGAGAGTTTTCGCATATTTTCCACTTTCCGGCCACTTCCGGTTTCACCGGAAATGACCCCGGTTTTGAATTTTTAAATGGAACATCCTGTATATTTTAACATTTTTGGATTTCTGAAACAATTTTAGATCAGAATGTGACATTTTAAAAACTTCTTACGTCTACTTCATTTTTTTAGAGCCACTTTTAAAATTGCATCTAGGTGGCCATGATCGGACGCAAACTAATCTAAGGGCCTTAGGTGATGTCAAAAAAATACAATCGCAAAGTTTTAGTTACTAGTATGAAAGACAGGAATAAGACAAGTTGACAAAATTACATTTTCATTTCTAACTATTAATTTTCAAATGGCGTCCCCTTTTTGACAACTACTTTTCGAAAAAAGCATTCATTGACGAATCTAACGATACTAATTTATTTGCGATTGGATTAGACATAAGAACAGAAATTAAATATTATTAAGCAAAATACTGGATAATTTATTTACTTATGACAAGTGCGCCATGGACAGCCATGATGCATAATAATTTGCAACTGTTTTTATCAATTCTTCTTTGGAAAACAAAGCATTCACTTAAGTAGATAATGACAGTGACAGACGTAAAAGTTTCTTAATTTTCGTTAAGTTTAGTTTAAATTTTCGTTAAAATAATGTATACTCAAAGGGAAAAAAACTTTTACGTCTGTTCTTAGAGCGCATGTCACTGTCATTATCTACTTAAGTGAGTGCTTTGTTTTCCAAAGAAGACTTGATAAAAACAGTTGCAAATTATTATGCATCATGGCTGTCCATGGCACACTTGTCATAAGTAAATAAATTATCCAGTATTTTGCTTAATAATATTTAATTTCTGTTCTTATGTCTAATCCAATCGCAAATAAATTAGTACCGTTAGATTCGTCAAAGAATGCTTTTTTCGAAAAGTAGTTGTCAAAAAGGGGTCATTTGAAAATTAATAGTTAGAAATGAAAACGTAATTTTGTCAACTTGTCTTATTCCTGTCTTTCATACTAGTAACTAAAACTTTGCGATTGTATTTTTTTGACATCACCTAAGGCCCTTAGATTAGTTTGCGTCCGATCATGGCCACCTAGATGCAATTTTAAAAGTGGCTCTAAAAAAATGAAGTAGACGTAAAAAGTTTTTAAAATGTCACATTCTGATCTAGAATTGTCTCAGAAATCCAAAAATGTTAAAATATACAGGGTGTTCTATTTAAAAATTCAAAACCGGAATCATTTCCGGTGAAACCGGAAGTGACCGGAAAGTGGAAAATATGCGAAAACTCTCCTCTTCACATAACATTTACCTGTACCAATTCTCATTTTGATATACATAATACTCTAGAAATTATGACTTGTCTAATAGATTCGTTGACACCCGATATATATATATATATATATATATATATATATATATATATATATATATATATATATATATATATATATATATATATACTTGCATCACCGTTTTGGACATATTTAAATTTTTATGTCAAAAATAACGTTTGCGGACCAAAACTTAACTATAAATTTTTCTTATAAGGAAGTACTTATTATGTAATTTAGGTTAGTTTTCTTGTAGACGAAGATCGACTTTAGTACTCGTTTTATGATATTTTGAAAATTATTAGTACAGAGTGGTCAAAATGAAGAATAAAAATTATATTCAAAAAATTTTCAAGTCAATTTTTCCAAATAGAAAGTGCCTATTTTTATAATTTTATCATATTAAGCATTAAAAATAAGGGTAACTTTGTATAAGGTTATCTATTCCAAAAATTTGTTGCATTGTCGTCTCCGAGCGAACGCTATACAGTGAGCTTTGAAAATGGTGAATGAGATTTCACCGAAACGTCAGCTGCCTTACAGTCTTGAGAGGGACTCAGCACATACACGGGATGCCCGAAAACCTTCGATTACACATCACACCCGTGAGAATATTCGACATAACATACATATATATATATATATATATATATATATATATATATATATATATATATATATATATATATATATATATATATATATATATGTTTATGCGGCTTTCACGGATTCCTCCCGTGTGAGATGCAATAACAGTGGATACATCCACATTATACCGTTGTAGTGCTGAAATCACATTCAGCAAACGTACAACTATATGCAGCTCGGTATATGAATGAAACAAAATGCGAACAGTAAATGCAAACTTCGTTCCAACCATATCCTTTCCATGTTGGATGTTACACAGTTGCGACAAATTGCTAAGGAACACAATTTATCCTATTCCACCACCATCGAGATGATGGTGGCGGGGAGAGTAAGTTTTGACTTTCTTCTCGGTATGGTGGTACAGGTAGGCCATCATCTCGATGGTGGTGGAATAGGATAAATTGTGTTCCTTAGCAATTTGTCGCAACTGTGTAACATCCAACATGGAAAGGATATGGTTGGAACGAAGTTTGCATTTACTGTTCGCATTTTGTTTCATTCATATACCGAGCTGCATATAGTTGTACGTTTGCTGAATGTGATTTCAGCACTACAACGGCATAATGTGGATGTATCCACTGTTATTGCATCTCACACGGGAGGAATCCGTGAAAGCCGCATAAACATGTATACGCCATCCGGCGGGAGGTCGGCGAAGCCGCGTTCAGTATTTGCATGCTTCCTTCCGATCTGTCCTTTGCACAGCCATGTGCATGTCGGTACCCTGATGAGTCTAGTAGAGACGAAACATGTACCTCTGCCGTATCACTGTGGCGGGGAGAGTAAGTTTTGACTTTCTTCTCGGTATGGTGGTACAGGTAGGCAATCATCTCGATGGTGGTGGAATAGGATAAATTGTGTTCCTTAGCAATTTGTCGCAACTGTGTAACATCCAACATGGAAAGGATATGGTTGGAACGAAGTTTGCATTTACTGTTCGCATTTTGTTTCACATATATAAATATATATATATATATATATATATATATATATATATATATATATATATATATATATATATATATAAATCCCGCTATCATTTTTGCGTCATTTTGTTTTACTATCATTTTTGCATCCACTAAAAATACTAAAGTATATTAAAATATTTTACTCCCTCTGGGATACAGAAGGTACTGGAACAATAAATCAGGTTTTATTTTTCGATATACTTTTAAAATAAAAATAAAAAAATTTTCAAACATTCTTACATCATCCCTGCATCTTTACATCAACCGATCATTTTTGCCTCCATATATTTAGTTTCAAAGTATCAATAGTTTCTGCGTCCTGTTATAAGTATATCTGTCCATTACTTATTTATTTTTGCGTCCGCTGTGTTGCCAGATGTTTAAGTGAAGTTATAGCGGACAACAATCTAGCTGAACAATATTTTTCAATGGGTTATAATGCTATTTATGCTACGATAAGAAGTCAACTGCAATCAACTAAGTTTCAAGCACTGAAAAGTTTTGATAGTATTCTAACGAGAATGTTTTGAAAACTTAGACTCAATATTAATTATAAAGAGATATTTCTGCTTTCATATCAAATTAAAATGCATTCTTTGTTCTTTAGCTAGTAAAGAAACTTATCCAAGTGTGGAAGCCATTTAAAAATATATCCATTGTAACATAGAAAAAACTGAAAAGCAGCAAATTTTGAGTAGAATGTAACTTTTCCACTTTAGAAAAATAAATAAATAAATATTATGTTAGGCATAATTAATATTTGTTGTCAAACCTTTTTTTAATGGGTTAGATCAAAAGTAATTAATTGAAAATTCAAAATTGAAAATCTTGTATTTTTATTTAATTGGATATTATTCCACACTTCTATTTTTAAAATGGGATCGGTTTTCCTAACGACCTTAAAAACCGCAGTTAATATTGTAAAAAAACACAGCATTTACGAAAAACATTTATTTGTCAAACTTATAAGATAAATATAACCTTAAAATCTAACTTAAATTTCAATTTAACATACATACACAATTTTTTTTCTTTTAAATAGTTTGCTTAAAATAATGCTTGCAAAAATGCTATTATTAAAAAATATTATGTAAACAATAACAAGAATCCTAATAATTATACTATTTAAAGCTGTTTAATTTAACATTAATGTGGCGCCATGTTTTATTATCAAAAATTCCAGGATATAAAAGTTTTATATCCTCTACTTCACATTTTTTAGGAGGCAGTTTTTTTTGTATATGGTTTTTAAGAAAGGATGTTGCTGCATTTTTCTGTTCCTGTGTCTAGGCAATTAGAACGCTCTTATTTCGTTTTGGCACAAAACTCGAGGATGTTGACGATGTCAACATAGGCGATTGCTGTTTTAATAGTTCATCAACTGATTGTTGTTCATCATCAGACGACCCATGTTCCATTATCTCTTCTTCCATATTAATATTAATTTCGTTTAAATTCATTCCTTTATATTCACCAGCTTTACCACTTTCAATTAAAATTAACAATTTGGCAAGTTTTGCCATTTGGAATATATCATCTGGTAAGCGATAAACTTACTTATGAACATCTCTAGTATGTCCCATAAATGTAGACAATTGTTCAATTTCATTTGGAGATAATTCAAAAATCTGACTCATAGTGGCTAGATGTTTTCTAAGCCGGGTTGACGTTATGGCTTCAGGATTTTTAGCGCCACTCAGTTTAGCATGTTTCTGCATAACTTTATACCCAGTAATTGGAATATCATGGAGAAGTTTAGGGAAAAGGCAAATATTATCATTTTTTAACAAAATTATTTCTTAATGAGATAAGTACTTGTAGATGTTGTTGAACATCTGAACTAAAAAGGACAGGAACACCACGATCGCGTTTTCCTCTAGTAACAACTCTTTTAAAAAAGTAAAATTTTTTCTTTTTGTGATAGCCTAGCATCGCTAAATTCCTCATAAGATTGGTGAATAGGTGCGTTTAGGTACAAATGAATAGGTAAGCGTTGCAGTTCACCCCCGCGCTTTCTGTTTAGTAATATTGTTCTGCAGTATGTAACTTCTAATAAAATTTTATAATTTTTTTCGCTCTCTGGGTTAATTCTTAGTTCTTCTCGTGGGAAGTTGGTGGTATCTATAAGATAATTTCTAAATATTTTTAAATCAGTTCCCAAGGGCACAATTGTTGTTTTATTCCATTTTTTAGTATTGAGACATGCTGCTGCAACAGAAAAAAACGCAACTTTCCAAGAATCTTTAAGAAGCTGTTGAAAGGTTTTAAAATTTGCTTCTAGTTGTGCAGTAGCAACAGATGAATTGTGTGATCTTCTTTTAACGTTAATCTTATAGCCAGTCTGCAGCATTCTTTCAGTGATGTTGAAATATTCATTGCAATAGTAGAGGAGACATAATCTGTCAGGCAAGTATTCAGAGTGATCCGAGATAAAAGTTTCATTTGTGCCTGAAGAGAATGTAACTCTATAGGTTGAACTCCTCTCGCTGTCGATACTTGCAGACATAATGCTCACCTCCTCATCGTCTGGCAAATCAGAGTTATTTTCAATAGGACTTATTTTAGATAGTTGGTGATCGGAGCCTGATGAAACATCATCACCATAATTGTTTTTGTCGTATTTTCCTAGGTATCTAAAATAAACAGAACGTAGTTGAAAATATCAAGCAAAAGGAGCAGACGAAAATTACAGAAACATATAGTTTTCAAGGCAAAATTTTGCGGCATCCGAATTTTCCATGTTCATAAAAGTACTATAGATGGTAATATTCAGTATGTCTAAAAGCTAAAAATCAACTTTTCCGTTTATCTTTTTTTTACGAAACAAAGTTCTGCTAAATTTCGCCTGAACTGAACCATTATTACAAATATTAATTTGTTTCATATTAGGTAAAACAAAATTATTAAAACGATTTTATAAAAAAAGGATAAATAGTTTTTAATGATACTTAGCTAATAGTTTCTCCGTATCCTGAATTATCTTCAAAATATGTTTCCAGTTTTAATTTAAACTTACCAATAAACACACAATACTCCAATCATCAAAGACCGTCAACCAGCTGTTTAACATACGTCGCACCTAAATTAATTTAAAACTTCACTAAAGTTACTTAAAACAATATTGTCAGATTTCAAGGACGCAGAAATATCGAAAAAGTGGGAAAAATATATCCATTCGTAATATGCCGCTCACGAACGCAGCACCATTAGCGGTATTATCTCAAACTATAATATTTACGAATTTTCGATGTTATCGTCATTTTGAAGTCCGCTTAAAAACACTTTTATAAGTACAGGCACGTCATAAGGAAGCATTTCACCAAAATTCCATTTCTGCGTCCATATACGGATGCAGAAATACAGGGGACGCAGAATTACATGTAAAAAACCAAATCTATGGACGCAGAACTACAGGAGTGATATATATATATATATATATATATATATATATATATATATATATATATATATATATGAACTGTTGTATCACAATTAATTAATTAATTAATAATGTTCCTAACCTTACCTCAATTAATCATCCTAATATGTCTCGTCACTAGTCAGTAGAGCTGTTGTTTTTGTATTTCCAAAAACAACACGACCTTTTCAGCAATATTTTACACACAAGCAAGAAATAAATAAAAACATCACTTATTTAGCAGCTCTTAAAAAATTATTCAAATGAAAATTTGGTGGAAATACAACTGTACTACTACTAGATTTCATTTATCAATATATTCGTATTGATCTGTAATAATTTAATGTCAAAATAAATAATCACGTTTACTTAGGCATCACATTCAAAGCTACTTAAGAAATTTCCTGCTCCTTGATACGCAAAAAAATATATTTTTTAACGAAATATCAATATTGTAACCACTTAGAGCCATAATGCAAATTGGCCTGTTGGTATATTACGCCAAATTACATGGATCACGTTTCATTGAATTTGCGTCGTCGCCCCCATTAGGACCAACCTACATAACAGGCAGTTTAGTGGTACGTGACGTAATAAGCGATGAAATCTAAGCTCTTGAGCAAATTTACCAATTTCATTTATTTTTTAATAACATTTTAAAGTCTCAAACGACATAAATAAGTTGAGCATGGGGTTTCAAAGGCAATACAAACAAAGTATAGAGGATATAACCCTATCTTAACTTTAGATTTAAATAAAAATGTCAAAAATGCAAACTTTCTTTGTAGATATGTGGATTCAAGTAGGAAAGTAAAAACATGACAAATTAAAATTAAGCAAATGGACATAACAAGAATTTTTATTGTTTTAAAGAATTTTTTGCAATTCCCGCACTCTATTTTTTAATACCTTTTATAAACCCGTATGAGGGTATATAACCACTTCAGTAGTTCCAGCATTATAGATTGCAAGTAAAAGTCAGCTCTTTGTTTGAAACATTTTTTCACATTTGTCAGTATTTTGTGTTCAAAAGAGTGTTTTAGTGACAAGATAAAAGGTAGTTATTTTTTTAATTTAAAAGAGTTTTGGATTATTATATTTCGTTAGTTTAAGTCCCCTTTTTTATTCGGTTGTTTTGTTCCGCCAAATTTGAAAATTTGTTAAATATCTTTTGTTTGGAGGTTTTTCTGTGGTGGGAAACCGGAATTATTAACTTAGGGTTTTCGTTCGCCGATTGCTAGGAGACAATTCTGGGCTTTATTGTATTATGGATAAAGGTTGGAATTAATAACAACAAATTCACGATTAAAATTATAAAATCTAAGGGAACGCAACGACTGGAACGTCACCTTATTATTTAAACCAACAAAAATATGCGAGGCCTCGGTGCCAATGGTTAAAAAATTTTGGGATGTTGGTGGTATTAATGATCTTAGTCTGGTTTTTCTTTTAAATATTTTGGATTCGGCTTCTGAAAATCTTAAATTTGTAAGCATTATTTCGTTCTTCGATCATACTCTAGATATAAACAACAATAGATTTGTTTGAAGGCTGTTTATGGTCGGTGGGGGAGACGCTTTTTTGATGTTTGACAGACATAAACATATTTACATATCTTGTCTTTCAGTTTAATTGCTTGTCGTGAGTTTTTTCGGTGTTTTTAAGTGTTAGAAATTACTATAAATGCGAAGTTTACAATTAATATTAACAAAAAGAGGATTTAAAAACTTATTTTTATCGGTAAATATTGTTAGATTGTTTACATATTGAAAATAACAATAATAAAAATTTAGGCAATCATATATTCATACTTTGTTTTCAGAATTGACGTACCCAGGGGTATGTTCGAAGGACGTACCGATGATACTCGTTTAAATAATGCAATTAGAAAAGGATAGCATAAAATCGGGATGTCTGTACCAAGAAATTAAATATCTACTGTTTATCAACACTTTTTGAAATATAAATAAAAATATTATTACGTTATTCAGCGTTCAAACAACCGGGCCCTAGTTCTGACGTTATGCTAGTTCCACAGGGGTATGTTCGAAGATTTCGTTATTATTAAAGTATTAAGGGAGCTATCTTAAAATATCAGACTAAATTTTACTGATTTTTGTTATGTCGGATTTTTTTTATTATTGAAATTGTATTCTCTCAGATATCGATTATTACGTCAAATTCAGTTTTTTTTGTACCTTTTTTTATAGAATTTTGATATCTTCTAAACCAAAGGTCAGCTGATTTTCTACGTAAGCGCCGTTTTATTTTAGTTGTGATACGTTTGTTCATTTATCCTTTTAAGTTTGGTCAGGCCAATGTAAACTCCATTACAAATCCTGTATATAGCACAAGCATTAAAAAAGTTATTTTGAAAATAACATCTGTCAGAAAGCGACACTGTGGACTTTGCGTGTTGTCCCCAACATTTAAGCGCAAACAATAAAACACTTAACGAATATTTAATTACTTTAGCGGAGTAAATGGATTTTACAATGCAATAGATGACCCGTCACTCATCCTGTCAATTACTGCGCCACCTAAACTCACACTCGTGTTTTTTTGAACTAACGCATATTTTCAATTTGCCTGTTCAAAGTAATATTTTAGATAATTGGAATTGATATTATTAGGCTTGTTTTAGCTCTGTTGATTTCAATTCTCTGTATTTTTCTCGGTTATTAGACACGTCCCTTTGTTTTAAATGTTTACTGTTTGCAGTCATTTTGGCTCGTCTGTTGTAAACAGCGACGTTTTCGTATTGTGAAAATACGAAGAAAAATACTTTGATAACAATCGGTCTTTTTATTTTAATGTAAAGAGTTTCTCTTGGTTGTGAAGGTTATTACGGTAATATTTAAAATTAAAAAAAATAAACATCTTTCTAAATAAAACCCTAAGAAGTAACAACTAAATTGAATACTGTATCATATTGCAATTAATTTTATGGTTGTATATTTATTAATGAACTGAACACTTTCTTAAAGTCAGTGCTTCAGTAGTTGAAGATGTTATTTTTAAGTTTAAACTAAGTGGCACCGATTTAAAAAAATTATTAATATATATATATATATATATATATATATATATATATATATATATATATATATATATATATATATATATATATACTGCAAAAGTTAAAAATACACCAATAAATAATAATTTCAATGAAAAGACTATTACCGAAATAATTAATAAACGAACATTATAAACTTTATAATAACCTAATAACAGGAAACATATAATATAAATAACAAAAATATGTAGCATTACCTTACACTAGTGAACTGTCAGAAAAAATAAAACACATTTTAAAAAAGCATGATATTATATCGTATGTCACAGGTCTCACAATAAATTAAATGCATTATTTATTAATTTAAAAAGTAAAACTCTTCTCATGAATAAGTCAAATGGAGTATATTCGATCCTTTGCTCAAATTGTCCCAAAAAATATATAGACATGACAAGCCAATTGCTAAAGAACAGATTGAATGGCCATAAATATACGAAAAACGTCTCAACAGCGTTAAACAAACACACACAGGATGAAAAACATACCTTCGATTATAACACTACCATAATTAAAAACAAAGATATAAATTATCAAAAATTGCACATAAAGGAAATGATAGAAATTAAACAAGCTAAAAACACTGTTAACGACAGAACGGATATAGAAAATTTGAGCCACATTTACACCAGCCTAAATTAAAGAAAAATATTAAGTATTTGATCCTGTTAATAAACATCAAAAATTGAATATCTTCTTAAACATAAAATTAAATATATGCTTTCTTTCGTTTTTTTTGGTCCATCGTTACAATATAAAAAATAAAACACACTCGCATTCTATGTATCCTAAGTACCCAAATAGATGATGCAAAAATTTCATATCAATATTAATATATAAACAAAATGTCAAGGTATGTATTGGTAAAATTAAATACTTGTTTAGAAACCTGAATAATTTTTTAAAGCGTTTCTTTGTTTTTTAAAATTGTAAATACGTTTGTGTATGAAAGTTTTTAATTATATAACAAATATTTTTAGGAAGGTCAGTAAATAAAAAAGAGTTAAAAATTTTGCCTTAAATAAAGGGCGAAACGTCAGATTGTTTTTGTTTTTTGTTAAATAAAGAACCTAAACCCAAGAAAAGACAAAATAAAAAGAAAATGATATATATATATATATATATATATATATATATATATATATATATATATGTATATATATATATATATATATATATATATATATATATATATATATATATATATATATGTATATATATATATATATGTATATGTATATATATATATATATATATATATATATATATATATATATATATATATATATATATATATGTTGTAACGTCTCACTGTCCTGTTTCTCCGGTGTGTTGTTTTTAGTTTAATTAAAACCCAACCAAAAACAACACACCAGAGAAACAGGATAGCTAGAAGAGAGCAGGCCCAGATCCAGGGAAGCAAATTTACCAACCAGGCAGAACCAAGGTATAATCTGCGCAAGCGCCAAACTATAAAAAGGTAGATATAGGACCAGCACGCTCATGGCATATATACAGGATGTTTCCACATAAGTGTGAAAAATTTTAAAGAGTAACTCGTGAACTAATTTTAAGCATAAAAGATTATATAAACATATGTCTGATAATGCTTAGTTTTTAAGATACAGGGTGTTAAAATTTTGTTATTATTTTTAGTTCTTTAAATTTACATCATTTGTTTTTAAAGACAATTAAGTCAAATTTAGAACACATAACACTTCTGTATCTTAAAAATTAAGCATTATTTAATTAGGACAAAAATAGCTCCTTAAAATATTTCTCACTTGTCTGGAAACACCTTATATACAACTAAGACTACTCAGCTGGACACCAACCAAACTCGAATGAATTTATCATGTGAAAATTGTGAAAACGAACTCATTGATTTTCCAAATAAAAGTTTAACAATTAGCCTAATACATTTTTAATTGACTAAAAACAAAAACCCAAGTTAAACGTTGAAATATTTTAATAATAATAAAAAAACAACACCCGGGCCACATTTCATCAAGACAAACAAGTCGTGAAGTTACTTTTCAACTATTTTTTATTTTTCTATATTTTTTTAACAATTAAACAAAGTGTCCGAAGAAAATCGATGGTCGGCAACAAAGGCCATAAAAAGTAAACAATAAAAACAATGGGAGATCCCAAGGGATAGGGGAAAAACACAAAATGGATGTCGGAAAGTAAACGACGTAGAGCAATGCGAGGGATGTCAATTGTAATTAGAAATTATATCTTTTTAAGGTCTTTTAAGCTAACTGATTTCAAGATAGTTTCCTTTAAGAGGTTGTGTCTAGTTGTATCCTTTAAAAAAATCGATCTTATTATTAAACTTTATGGAAACATAAAAATATTGTTAAGCGGAGAAAGCCAAGAAGGTTGACAACAAAGAAAAAAATTATTGAAAATAGCTTAAATTCTAAATAAGTGTTACTACGCATTTGAAATTCGCCAACCTTAATTTTACCATAGCTGACCTGACCTGTGAACCTTTCTTTTTTATCCGGGCTTAGGATCGGCACGTCACACGAAGACATTAAACAACAATGCCGAATACAGGAAATAGGAAAGCAGGTATGACAAAGAAGAAGATATTAGAACACACACATAAAAAGAATGGGAGACACAAAACTCGTTAAAAATGTAAAATTAAGCAACCCAATGGGAAAGAGACAACAGGGGACAGCATCAAAGCCTCGAAGAGAATGCTGGACCTCTCCCAAATAGCACACTTCACTCCACTGGATATTCACTGTTTATACAAAGCTGGACATACTGGATATCCAAGGGATATCCAGAATTTGTTCACCCGACGTCTTATGGATATCCACTGGACTATACGAATGTCCCTCTTATGGGTGTCCTTTTGGACTCCAAATATTGTCCAGGTATGGATCATTTTTGGATATTAATAATACTAATTTTGGATGTCCATATAATGTACATTCTTGACCCGATCGTGGACATATTATCCGATGGTATTGTGCTTTTTGGATTAATAAGTCATAATCTATTGTTCCCTCTTCTTGACGTTCCGCTAACATGAATGGTAGATATTTTCAGAATTTGCTTAGGGTCCGAGAGCTTACAGTACCTAATTAATCTGCACTTCTGAAGACACAGACCACTCATGTCATCAAAACGTCGATAACAAGTAACCATAGATGGCCCTATTAGTCCCAAAAACTAAACAGATATAAATTACATTAGCGAACCAGGTAACAGGAACTGGATCCACATATTACACTTATTGATTACAATTGTCAAGTTTTTAATACAACAATATATAAGAATATACAATTTTATAATTAGTCGAATTGCAAGTGCTACAAAATATAGCTTCAAATAAGTTCATAGGTATACTTTCCTCCAATTTTCGCTAATTTTAAAACCTAAAATTATATTACTTTATTGAGATAATTAAACATTAATTCTACATATGCTAAGCTAAAAATATTTTTGATTTTAAAAATCAAAGTAAAAAAATATATATAAAATAATCCTGTAAAATGAAATTGATTTTAGTATTGTTTCCTCATCTATGGCAAAAAACCTTATTTAAATTCCCCACAGGTAAGTAAGTTCTTATGCCATTTTTAAAAACATCCAAATGGGCACTTCTTAAGCAAAAACTTTCTGTTTTTTCAAAAAATTAAGTTTTTTTTTTATCAATAGACTCATACACATAAAGAAGCATTACTTGAATAAGTTTCAGCTTTTATTTCAGGAGAAGTGTAATAAACTTACTACGTATTTAAAGTTTAAATTGTCCTGAAGATCTTATGCGACTTGAGGCAGCTTCGGTAAAAGGATAGTTGAACTCCTGCAGAAAATTCTTTGTAGATACTTATTGTTTTTTCCCTATTTAAGATTACCTGAATATCCTCTCTAATTTGGTACAAATTGGCTTTCATATAGGAATTTTATTTGGACCAATCTTTGGAAAATTCATCTAAAAAATAATTAAATTATAAGTCTAAACCTAGAGTCGAACTGTCAAACCTTTATTATATATTTTTTAACAATTATACTGCACAAAAATACACATCAATGTAAACTTGTACTAGCGTTTAATCCAAACTAGTCATAAAAAAATTAATATAATTATTCAAATTTGCTATAGCTTTTATTCCATTATAAATTTTGATAACATTTATTAATGCCAGCAATCTTATTAGACTGATTACTCAATAATGACTTTGTCAGAGAGAATTTTCCCTAAAATTTACAATTTTATTATTACACAAATTTACAACTCTATCTATGCTCCATTTTAACCAGCAAGATACAAAATTCATTGGCCTATCAAAATATTTGCACTTATTTGTAGTAATTTCCATTTAAATAAGTGATTGTATGAAAAAGTATAGCTACAATAGCTATATTTTAACATACGTATTTTGATACTGAATATTTTGTTCACTTTCAAATTTGTGCGAGTTTGATACTAAATTATCAGCTTTTCGTCGAGCATGTCTGTAGTTTCATTCAGTAATTTTTGGTATAATTAAAAAAAAATTAAATTAAAAATAACTATACTTACCTTTAACGGTGGCATCTTCTTCAAATAAAAAGCACACTTGATTTTAGCTCAACTAAAACTCCAGAGGTCTTTTTTAGCTCGACGTCAACACAATAATGGGCACAAAATATCTAAAGGGATATTATGTGATAATGGCGGGCTGGCGGGTTAAGAAATGACAATTGTACAGACCGATATTACAGTATCCGATTTTACCGACAACCCGAAATTTA
The DNA here is from genome assembly GCA_034092305.1 of Diaprepes abbreviatus. Taxonomy (NCBI): domain Eukaryota; kingdom Metazoa; phylum Arthropoda; class Insecta; order Coleoptera; family Curculionidae; genus Diaprepes; species Diaprepes abbreviatus. The sequence continues at coordinate 1,458,946 of JASJET010000230.1, read as the reverse complement.
AATTATTGAGGGGAAAAATCTATATTGAACCAAAATTTTATTAAAATCTTTAGGAGTTAGTTTTAGTTAAAGTTGCAATATAATTATTATAATCCATATTTTACAGTTCAGTAGTTATTTTCCTTTATATAATTAAGCTTTTAATATAATATAGCTTTACAGGCCAAGTAGTATGGCTAATTTGCAATCAATTTGTGTATCTGCCAAAAAAAAAAAAAGGAAAATGAGCTATGTATGGTTCTGGAATACAATTTTATTAATTTCCGGATTTTTTTTAAAGATAAATTAATAGACGTCTGATGGACTTACACTGGACATCCAGATATGGACGTCCATATAGATTACATGACATCTAATGGACATCCATAAACGGTCCATGGACATACAGGACATTATATGTACCTATTCTGGATATCCAATGGAAATCTTGTGCTATCTGGGCTTTCTCCGGAGGACGTATTGGCAATGAACAGAAAAAGATATTACTTAAAAAATTAAGCATATCAAAATTTTCCGTTTTGGTTTGTTAATAGCTTTAAATGTTATTATTATTGTTCTTTGCCAGTTCATACTTACATTATTATTATTGTTACTACCCTGTTGGCTCTTAAATTCGGAAAGGGTTGATTGAAACGCCACCATCTTATACACTTTTTGAATAAAAAGTATCAAGGAATAAGAATTTTTAATTAGAAATATAATTTGCTAAGTCACAAAAAATCTATAAAACTTTAGATGTAGATGAAGTGCTGTTGGTGGCGCCCTCTGCAAACTAAATCGTAATCTTATCTTAATTTTTCATCTTAAAAAAACCTCGAAAGTACCAAATTTAGGGCAAACCATGCTATTACTATTAAGAAAAATATTTAAAAAAATTTTATTTTTATTTGGACACCCTATATTTCAGAACAGATCGACTTATTTGGATTAAGCTAAACTGGGTTAGGTTCTCATATGTCATCTCCAGAAATTATTATGAAACAAGATAAATAACGGTCTAATAAAAATTATTTTTATTAAAACTTTGTCGATAACCTTCAATATATAAAAAAAAACATCTGAAATGGATCCTAAAAATACATAATTTAAATCTAAAAATAAACTTATGTCAATAATAATAAAAAGCGAAAACGTCACGTGTTTTAAAAGTCCTTTTGACGTATCACAAAGAAAAATAAATTTCAGGATTATTAAGAAAGATGGATCTGATAAAATGCTTCGTCATACTCAGCCATGTAAGAAAAACGAAACAATCACGAAATAATAGGGGGAGATAGAATTGGTGTAAAAGATGTTTTTCTTATGTTGATTTAATTTGATTACAGTTTTAAATCTATTTTATAACTTGTTACGGAATTTTTTGCAATTCTTGTTATAAATCCGTACGAGGGTATATAACCACTTCAGTAGTTCGAGCGTCTCAGAATCAGCTGATATAATTTTGTGAACAATTATCGATCGTAAGTAAAAGGCAGTTCATTGAACCATTTTTTCACATTGGTCAGGATTTTGTGTTCAAAAAACCTAACTTATTTAGTTTAAAAGAGTTTTGGATTATCTTTGTTAGTTTTTCCGCCAGATTTAAAAATCTGTCAAACATCATTTGTTTAGAGGTTTTTTCTGTAGTAGGCACGAACTTGACATATAAAACTGGACTGCTCATGAAAATAATTTTTGACCCCCCCCCCTTATTGGTCGCCATTCGGGGCAATGATTTGTATGACAACATTGAATTCCCTGCGGGTTTCTTACATTGGCGTGAATGTGTCGTGTATGAATGTCAGTTCTATTATTCTAACTAACAGGTTAAGACAATAACTATCTTTTTCTATACTATATCTAAAACAATAAATCGCTCTTCCTTGTTTTACTTGACAGGGTAATCGAATATATAATAAATAAAAAAAACCAGGGCTCCGATTCTGTAAGCATATTTTTTGACATTCTCTTTCCTTATCTCTTTTAGGACAGTGATATACTTATGTGTTAATACAGACTGAACAAAGATAGAAGATCCTTATTATGACATTCTCTTTCCCTTTACTCTTATAGAATCGCAGCCCAGGATAATTGTTCCTGTAAAACAATATTTAACTTGAATTTCTACTTTTAGTTTCCTCAAAATTATAATTTTTCTGTTTAAAGCAACTCCAATGAAGCAAGTTAAACTTCTTTGGAATAGCGTAAATATGTAACAATTTTATTATTTTTAGATAACAAGCATGAAATGTCAGTTCTTATACATAAATGAAAATGCTTTTTCTATGACTGTTTACATATTTTATTTTTTACAATAAAACTGTTATTTAGCAAAATAGCTTAAATGTGAAATACGCGAAAAAAAAAATCGAGACTAATTTTTTTTTGAAATATCTGTTTTAGAAACATCCTTATTCGGACGTAGAGTATAAGAAGTTAACGAAAAAAAGTATTAAGGCATTTATTTTTAAAAATATTATATCATGAATTAATATAGTATATTGTTTAATGTAAGGTATCGAAATGTCCACATAATCTACTGCAAAGTAAGATAGTTTCATCATTTAAAAATAGCTTCGATTAGGTCTTTGTTAAAATTATTTTCTCCTCGATGCTTTTAAGGAACTGATGTGTTAGGTATTTATATAGGGTTAACAACATTCATAATAATGTTGACATTTCTTTCATAATAGCAGAGCTTTAATTTAAATGAAGTCAAGTAACATTATGTACTAAACTATTTTTATAAAAAAATAAATTAAACTCTAAATGGGATAGTATTAAAGCAGTTTATATTTAATTGTAAACAAAACAATATTTATTAAGACACTTTAAATATAAAGAAGCTTGTAAATACAAGAGAATTTTTACATTAATACAATCATTTTTAATCTAAATATATATATAAAGATTTACTAGCAACTTTTAATTTTTACACTAGGTCAAACTTTCAATTTACTTAAGTGTTTAAGGATCTGGCATTGACCTTTCCTAGAGTTGAATTTTTGAAATAGTAATCAATCGCAGCTTCTCACTACTTTGACAAAGGATTTTCATGACACAAATTTCCTATCTGAGCTAAAATCAAGAATTTTTGTTTTATTAATTAATAACATATTCAAACAAAAGGTTATTATTTTATTTTTAGACAAAACAAATACATAAAAGTAAAATTTATGTAATTTCCAAACATCCTTAATAATATTGAAAAATTTTATATTATATGCAATCATTTATTTTTATTTTAATATGGCATATTGGTTTTTAAACGTATAATCATTTTAAATTTTAACACCATACCAGTTTCGATATTTAGCTTTATATGTCAGTGGAACATTAACTTTATGGTAAAACGATATTGTTGTTGGTTAATGCACACCTAATTTAGGACTTTTTTTTGTAGAGCCAGTGTATGTTATTAAGTCCAAGTTTAGTTGCTTCAAGATGTTTACATCAAACAGTGCTTCGTATTTTTTTTCAGGCAGTTTATTTGTAAGAAGCACAACACAAACTTTTTGCTCATCTTCTTGTATAAAACAATTTCCAGAAAAATGATCTGAACAGAGTTACTTATCTGATGTATAAAAGAATTATGATCATAACCAATTTGCTTCAGCTCTTGAATTTGAAGATTCTTTTCTCTTAGAAAACTAAAATATTGATAGCATTTAATAATTATCATACAACATATCCATAAGATTAAACTTGTTACCCTTAGATTTACAATTTGATTCTAAGGTAAAATTTAATATAATTATTATTGAATGCTTTATAACTTACCAATTAAAGAAATTCCAATTTACCAGATGAGGTATTTGCACGTCTTACGATGAAGAATCACATTTTTTAAAATACAAAAAAAAACCTTAAAGTTCACAATCCTGTTTGAAATTTTCAGTAAAACGTTACATAAAATGTGATAAAATCCATAAAACAGCAAAATTAAAAATAAATTTTTGTCAAAATGAAAACTATTCAGTCAATGTCAAAAATACACTTTCACCAATATCATAAAAACTTAAAATACACTTTCACCAATATCATAAAAACTTAGGGAATTCATTGTTGCCAAAGCAGTTATTTGCACCTAATGGCACGGAGCACGGTGGGGTCATTTTTTTATAAGGGAGATATAGAATACGAGCAGTCCAGTTTTATATTTCAAGTTCGTGGTAGTAGGTGGCCGAAATAATGAATTCTGGAGGTAATAATTCGAAAAAGAGTAAATCTAGAGGTGGGTGTCATATTGGTTTTGTTTGTTATGATTTTTTTTTGATAATTTTTTTGATTTTCCGACAAAAATTTATGAAATATTATATAATACAGATACTTCTATTAGTGTCCACTTTTTTTATCAGAAAAATCAAGAAAATCATCAAAAAAAAAATCAAAACAAACAAAACCAAAATGGCAACCACCTCTAGATTTACTCTTTTCCAAATTATTACCATTATCTGTTGTTTTTGTTTAAGCATATTTAAATGTATCTACAGAGAATACATTTATTTGGCATCTAGTAATATTCATTTTACAGCAATTCTTCTCAGTTTCTGGTAAGCCATCTTGTAACGTAGGCATAAAAATAGTATGTCGCCTATGTTCTTTTATCTAAACTACATGTCGGTACAGCATTTTCACAACTTAATACTGCATTAAGAGTTGCACTATTAAGTTTCATGTTTTTTAACACTATCATCGGGGAAAAAGGTATCTAAAAGGTACTTGCCATTGTGCAATCTATAAATTCCTAAGTTGATAGAATGCTTATCTGAGGAAACATGGCTGACAAACACTTTACAAAGCACAATGAGCTAAAGCCATATGTACAAGGATACTTTAGTTCCAAACTATTTCGTTAGGAGGACTACAGGTGAGTGTTAATTTTTATCTTTGGCTTATTTGGAGCTTATCTATAAAACTTTAACTCCACCTGCTAGCTAGTTTCAAGTTTAAGGAGCTCGACTGTTCTTCCTTCTTTATCTTACCGTGTCTTAGTAGAAGATAACTTATCCTAAACTTCCTTTAGCAAGATATTATCTTGAAGCAACAGTTTTTTTTATCTTAATTATCCAACATATCGTTAATCTCTTTTTATCTTTGGGTATATTTTTGATATAACTAGAAAAGGGTAGGCGAAGTCTTGATCTATTAATACATATCATTGTTCTGTGTATTCAGTTAACGTCTAACCAACTTTTTATCACTATTGTAACTTTTAGTTCTGATTATTGTTGTTAATTTTAACAGATTTTTAAATCTAAGTCTGCATAGTTAAACTTTGGTGTAAATTGACGGTAACATATTTTTTCCTTAAACTATAAGGTTAGAATGAACGGAGTTATTGTTTCAGTTGATCACTATTGAAACAATTTAAATCTATTCTACTGATTATTTTAATTTTTAAACCATTATATATTTATTATTGATTTTTCTTTTGACTTTTATTTCACACCCACACACACTGTTTTTTCCTACTTCTACGTTTTCTAAATTTAGATTATTAACAACTAATTCGTTATTAAAAATATAAAATTTAAAGTAATGCAACAAACTTAAAAAAATGTTGTAATGTAAATTATATTTATCCTATTTGTCCACTTGGAAATAATCGGCATACCAACAAACAATGATAATGCAAGATCGAAAAAAAACGTGATTTAAATTAATGTAAATAATGTTGCTTTATCCTGTAAAAAATAATTGCGTAATTTTCAGTATTTTTACATTGCTTAGTGCGTGACAAATGCAAAAAAACTGTAAATTTACTTAGCGTTTATTCTGATGTTATCCAGTTTTATACTCTGCAAAAAAGACCCTTTAAATAGCACCTGTGGAGATTTTGATTGCTTTTAGTTATGTACATATTACTTAAATTTTTTAGGCATTATTCAGGTTTGCTATAGAACATTTAGAAATTGTCTGACTGAAATTATAAACAGGCAATATACCTCCTTTAGAAAGGCAATTGGAAAGTTAAAAATTTGTAGTAAAAAATGCGCCATATATTAATGTTTCGCGTACTTCGTTAGGCGAGACATTAAATTGCTCATCTCCGTTTCTTTCTTCTATATTTTGTTAGAAAAGAAAATGTGAATAAAACAAATTTTGCACTTATCATAAAAATTATGTAAAATGCTCGTGGATAAATGGATCAAATATATATTTTTATCACAATTGCATAAAAATTATTTTGAATTAGCGCAGCAAACGTATATATATATATATATATATATATATATATATATATATATATATATATATATAAATGTATGGTAACTTCTTTGGATTAGGTTTCAAAAATTAATACTACTATTGTGTGCTTGACGTTTCGCCCAACCTAGTGGGCTTTATCAAAAGTATAATCTAAAATAAAAACAAAATACAACTAACATGGTCACAAACGCACACTCACAAGACTTAGAATTAAACACTTAATTGGTACAATATTAATTAAAAATATCAATTGA